>CM026404.1:72291701-72324152 GCA_014843695.1 Archivesica marissinica
TAGTGATCTATGGAGAGAGTTTGTTGACCTAGTGATCTTTGGAAAGAGCCTCCTTGGCCCAGTGGTCTTTGGGGAGAGCTTCCTTGGCCTAGTGGTATTTGGAGAGTGCCTCCTTGGCCTAGTGGTATTTGGAGAGTGCCTCCTTGGCCTAGTGGTATTTGGAGAGAGCCTCCTTGGCCTAGTGGTATTTGGAGAGAGCCTCCTTGGCCTAGTGTTATTTGGAGAGAGCCTCCTTGGCCTAGTGGTCTTTGGAGAGAGCCTCCTTGGCCTAGTGGTCTTTGGAGAGAGCCTCCTTGGCCTAGTGGTCTTTGGAGAGAGCCTCCCTGGCCTAGTGGTATTTGGAAAGAGCCTCCTTGGCCTAGTGGTCTTTGGAGAGAGCCTCCCTGGCCTAGTGGTATTTGGAAAGAGCCTCCTTGGCCTAGTGGTCTTTGGAGAGAGCCTCCTTGGCCTAGTGGTCTTTGGAGAGAGCCTCCTTGGCCTAGTGGTCTTTGGAGAGTGCCTCCTTAACCTAGTGGTATTTGGAGAGAGCCTCCTTGGCCTAGTGGTAGTTGGAGAGAGCCTCCTTAACCTAGTGGTTTTTAAAGAGAGCTTCGGTGCAAAGTCCAATGGGAATTGCAATATACATTATGTTACTTGTAAGATTGCGGCATGGAAGATTAGCTCGGCGAAATGTGTTACCCTCTCAAAGTAAAGTAAGGGCTTGCTTACTCTACCTTCTGACTGCAAGACGACTCTTCCGCGAATATAATCATTTATCGGTAACAGACGAATCATCCCAAATGTCAGAAGCTTGCAGGTTTTGGGGATGATGACTTCCGGTTAAACTTTGACCACGCCGGTTTGCGGCTTCAAATGTGCAAACAACGCATGTCGTAAATAATAATATATAAAAGTGTTGATTAATCCATATTTAACCATTACCGTTTTTCATATTAGCCTAACACACATGTAATCTTAAAGTAAACATCAAGTTTCTTCCAACTAGTGGTATCTTGGATATTTGATAATGTATCAATGTTACGCTTCTACCGTTATACCCTGTTGTCAACACTTACATTGATAAGTCTGACATTAGCTATATAGATATATCTGTGTTACCAACTTGGATAGGAATGTTGCGTCCGGCTTCCTGAAAGTGCTGCATATCACCACCCCACCCGCATAGATTAATGGCTCCTTGAATGTTTATCCTGTCCGGCTTCTGGTAGGTGCTACAAATTACCACCCCACCCGCATAGATTGATGGCTCCTTGATTGCTACAAGGACGATATATAGGTCAAATAATGCGTGTTAAGGGACTATGATTTGGACCTAGATAGTGACTACAAATGTTAAATGTCGATATAAACTGTCCCTTAATGGGCTATGGCTTCTAATGTGGACTAGTTACTGACCGACATACCTTGAAACAAAACAACTTAAGAACGTTCATCAGTCTTAAACTATTATGGTGTTTTACGTTTATTTATCGTCGCTACCGGTTGCCCATATGAGCGACGCCTCCTGAAGAGATTAGTTATTTTAGATTTTTGGAGGATAGTGCAATGATACAGAGAGAGACCCATTCTAGAGTCTCCTCTGGTTCTTTTACGTGCACGGTGTAAAGCACCGACACGAGTCCTCGGCTTAACGTCCCATCTGAAAGACTATTAATTTTATTAGGGTCAGACGGGGGATCGAACCTGCGATCCCTGGATTACCAGTCCAGCGTGTTACCACTGGACTACTGGTCCGTCTGTGTAAACTATTATTGCCCTAATGAATGCTTATGAAGTGAAATCAGGCGCGTAGTTGCCTTTACGCCACAATGCCTGGGCTTGCACATTGTATTCAGGAAGTGTATGTTATTTTGCTGGATACAGTAGTAATGAAAAACTGAACTTTGTTTGTTAGTGTACAAACTTCTACTAAGAGGTGCCAGAGTGCACAATTTGATGTCTAGGTTTCAAAGAATTAGTGGGGAGGATGCCCCCAGACCCCCTATTGGGTTCGCACCTACGGTGCTTAATAGTTTAAATGGGCTTGCACATCATTTTCAGCTGGCTACGCCGTTGGAAATTTGAGCTTAGAAATGTATTGTTAATTACCGAAGCTCTAGAATAGTAAGATTATTTTAATTAATTTATCGACCACAATTAACGAACAGGTAATGTCAATATCATACATTGTTGGTCCATACATAGAGGTTATTATTAAAGTTTTTAAAGAGTGTGTGTCACAACGTTAATGTACGAGCCTCCATTGTGACATGTTTGTATGCTAAGATATTGCATCATATTTTGGGTATATTATGTGTTATGGCGTAAATTTTTTCATTGAAACGTAGTACATTATTTACTATCTTAGAAATCAAGAACGTACATGTAAATGTTATCAAATTTGGTTCAGAATTGACAGTGTTATCATTTATGTAACGTTTTACTTTATTATTATTATTATTATTATTATTATTATTATTATTATTGCTTATTGACAGTTATTTATCAAATCATGGCCTCGGGAAATAGGTTTATATACATTTATTTTAGCTCGATTGCGAAACAAGGTCTTACAACTTACATTTATCACTCTCGAGACCTCATTCCTGATGGAATCCATCGCCACGAGGGAGAGAGAAGGGGCAATGTGGAATATAAATGCCTTGCCTAAGGGTACAATTGTAACGGCTCCAGCGGGGCTCGAACTCCGGGCCGTTCGCACCTGAAGCGAACGCACTACCACAGCGTTATCACGACTTCCAGTTAAAACTCTCAGCAGATAGTGTGCTATTGAATTCCAAATTGTTTCTGTGTGTGGGAAGTCAAGTAGTCTATAAAATTGAGCGTTTTGCAAGACCACGTACAAACCAAGTAGTTGGTTAAGTATACAGGACCTTTTGTATTGTTTGCTAGTCCGCCTCCGTGGTCGAGTGGTTACGGTCGCTAACTTGTATACCACTGTAACCTATCATCTCTGATGATCTATCATCACGGGTTCGAGCCCCGCTCAGACCGTGTAACATTTATATGAAAAAGGTGGCAGTTTCTTACGGAGGTTGGTGCACCAAGTACTGGTTAACCGCTGGAGCCTGCCCAGGAAAGGTGTTGTTAGGTAAACTGCCCGTCGCTCAAATGGGAAACCGCTTGCGACGTTAAATAAACTTAAATACCAAAAAAAGTGTTTGCTTGGATTCAAGGTATGTGAACATTATGATACAGTTGTATTTCTGCTTGACCATTTTCTTAAATATGTCACTTCTGTCAGAACGTGACATTTGTCGCACTGCGATAATCTTGCTTTGTTGCCTTTAACCCTTTCAACACCACATACCTCTAAATTGGCTTACAAAAAAGTGTAGATCCAGATGAGCCGGCTCGTGACGAGCCGTCTCATCAGGATCTGCACTTTTTTCAAGTAATATAACTATTTTTAGAATTTTTTTTACCCATTTTGATAAATGAACTGATCCAAATGTAATTTTGTTATTAATTTATTGGTCTAAAAATATCATGGACCAGTCCATGTCAGTTACTTGGTGTTGAATGGGTTAAACGTTCATTCTGTTCAGTTCTGATGTCATAATTAATGCCGTAAACACTGCTGACATGTTGGTTCATATTGACTGTAACTGTGATTGGTTGAAAAGGGTTTGTGTTAAATATGAACTATGGAACGCCGATACATTTTGTGTTTGAGCAGTTCTATGCTCACTGCTCCATAATAAGTATATTTACTGTCGATTATGAAGTTGAGTGACGTATATGGCCAGTAACTATACTTTGTTGAAAATAGCTTCAATATATATAGTGTTAAATATGAACTATGGAACGCCGATACAGTTTGTGTTTGGGCAGTTCTATGCTCACTGCTCCATAATAAGTATCATGATGATTCCGTTTATTTACCCTCGCCGCCGGTAAACCATATGGGCGAGCATATAAGTATCATTGCTGTCGATTAAGAAGTAGAGTGACGTATATGGTCACGTACCGTGACGGAAATAGTGTAGCACGTATACTATTTGTGCACATTATAGGAACGTACAAACAGTTGTTGCCACGATATTTTCCATTTGTTCTATATATCTAATCTCTTCAGGAGGCGTCGCTTATATGGGCAACCGGTAGCGACGATAAATAAACGTAAAACACACATTAGATATATAGAACAAATGGAAAATATCTTCTGCATAGTGTGTGTTTTACGTTTATTTATCGCCATACCGGTTGCCCATATGAGCGACGCCTCCTGAAGAGATTAGTCAGTTTAGATGTTGGAGGATAGTGCATGATACAGACAGATACCCATTCCAGAGTCTCCTCTGGTTCTTTTACGTGCACGGTGTAAAGCACCGACACGAGACCTCGGTTTAACGTCCCATCTGAAAGACTTTTAATTTTATTAGGGTCAGACGGGAGATCGAACCTGCGATCCCTGGATTACCAGTCCAGCGTGTTACCACTGGCCTACAGATCCGTCTGTCCTTCTGCATATTGTAGTGTGTGTTTGTTTTATAGTGTCACCCCTATTTAAAGGGACAGCCATTTCTGACGTATAAGACACCTATTGTTATGAACATCAGTACTTCCCGAATCCTATGCTTGCTTGTATGCCAGGCGCCAGGCTGGTAGGAAATCGGTAACCATTATTTAATTATTACGTATTTGGCGGCTCACCAACCCGCCATAGAACGAACCCCTAACGAAGTTCGAACCATCGACCTCCCGCCTTGACCAGTAGGCCACGGAGACGGTCAATAGTACATAGTACTCTAAGAAACACTAGATACGTACACAAAACATAACTACGTAAACTATTGAAATTAACTGTTCTTTTTACTGTGTCACATGACAAATGCATCGTACTTGATAACTTGCTTCGAACGGAAGCCGTATCTGACGTGCAGACTAAACACGTCATATACTTCACTTTCAGTAATAATTGAAACAACAAAAGTTCTTCACGGATTGTCGAAGTCGTTTTGGAATTTGCTTATCCGATGCTTTGAAAACCGAATACGTTGGAACTTATTTATCAAACCATCTGAGATATCCCAGAAAAATATAGCAAAACATGTTCCGGGACACAAGATGTATGAAATTCGCGAAGGAGTCCACCTAATGTCTGAAGATTGAATGCACGTGTGTTTATGTACTGTATATCCCGTATATGTTATTAATGTTCACATTACTAATGCTGTTATTCTCTCAGTATCCACCTACGATATATGTATTTACATTAATTATAAAAGCAAACTGTATTACACACTTTTCTGATAACGAGCTCATTTAAGTTGAGGTAGAAAACTAAGTGCAGCACCAGGGTAGAACGACCGACCTTCCTCGGTTATAAACTATATACCTGGTGGTGACGTGCGAGCTATTCAGAAACAACCTGTTAAAGTCGGGTTCGAGAGAGCATGTTCCAATACGTGGGTGGCGGTGGGGGAGGAGGTGGGCTTGGCTGGTGATAATCTTAAGATTGATGGATATCAGAGACAAAATGCTAGCATAATTTGACGGACACGAGTACGTCAAAGTAGTGTACATATCACTACGTTGAATCTAAGTAATTCATGAGATATACAAGATACGTGTTCAATATAGCAATCCCAATACGCATGTGTGGACATCGTAATGGCGTAGTGGTAGCGCCTTCGCTTCAGGTACGCCCATATAAACGGGTGCCGCCCGACCGATAGCTGTATTGAGTAGCACGGTCACGTGATGAAGCTAAAACCGTTAACAAGAGTGATTTGAAAGTTGTTTTCACGACTCAAGAACATAATAAAAGGCCCGAAGTTCGAGCCCAGCTGTAGCAATTACGTTTGTACCCTTAGGCAAGGCATTTAAATTCCACATTGCCTCTTCTCTCTCCCTCGTGACGACGGATTCCATAATGAATGAGGTCTCGAGCGTGACTAATATAAGTTGTAAGAACTTGTTTCGCAATCGAACTCAAAAATATTTGTATACGTTAAATACGCAAGTATTTTAATACTATTGTTTGCACGCGATCAGTATAATGTACTTCGATATATTCAAGCGCTACTGCATTTTCTAAATTATGATATAGATTGACATTCAAATCACACATGTTCAAGTTAAAATAGTGGGTTCATTAACAGTGTCAACGTTTTCTCTAGGTCGTTTGCTTGTAGCACCTTGCGTGTCAATGCGTGTCATTAAACAAACATACGTAGATTTGTCTTAAATAAACTGTCAACATACTTATTGTATCTAATTTCAATCTTTTGAACACTGCAAAGATCCCCCGCCCAAATGCACAGGTGTTACACAATATAATAATTATCTATATTTTACATGTACAGTACAACCCTGTATTATAGACTACCTCCAAACAAAGGCCACCTTTATCCAAACACTATACACCCAGAGTAGTGGCGTTCGTAGCCAAGTGGTAGAATATCGAATTTGGAATCGAGAGGTCCCGGGTTCGATAATTGGTCATAGCATATATGTAGTGCCCTTGAAGGCTCCTCACACATTTTGCTTAGTACTGGTTAGCAGCTCAGGCTAAGCCTGTCCATGGAAACATGTGTATGTGCCCCCTAAAGGGGTGTGACGTAAATGGAAATATAAAAGAAGAAAATGAAACATTTTATTAGACACAGACGGATCTGTAGTCCAGTGGTAACACGCTGGACTGGTTAACCAGGGATCGCAGGTTCGATCCCCCGTCTGGCCCTAATAAAATTAACAATCTTTCAGATGGGACTTTAAACCGAGGTCTCGTGTCGGTGCTGAACACCGTGCACGTAAAAGAACCAGATGATACTCTGGAATGGGTCTCTTTCTGTATCCATGCACTATCCTCCAACAATCTAAAATGACTAATCTCTTCAGGAGGCGTCGCTCATACCGGTAGCGACGGTAAATAAACGTAAAACACACAATTTTATTAGACACAAATTATTGCAATTTTTGGTACTGCGAATTATTAAAAATTACGTCAAGTTCAAATAGTATTTAATTACAAAGAAAATATATGATTCAAGTGTTATTATTAGATGATGATCCGGATGGACTAGACTAGCCTGGGAACAAGCGTTGATATAATTTGCCTGGTCAGTCAAATAAATATATTTTAACACATACCATTAATTGGACCGTATTGAGTTTCTGGTAATATATTTTTGTTTTAAGTTAAAAAGTTAAAAATTGACAGACTGGAACCCAGGCTGGGACTAGATGGGAAATGGCACTTTGCACTGATGAATGATTTTTACCAATGTACTACTCATATATTCAATAACGTAAATGTCGCAGACCGCCGGCGAGCACTAAGGGTGTGGGGGTCGAGATCGACAAAGAAAGAGGAAACTCTTTTATTAATGTCTACTGCGCTTTATTCCTCGCAATCCTCCCATCTTTGTCGATCTCGACCCCCACACCCTTAGTGTTCGCCGGCGGTCTGCGACATAAACAATGCATTTAATCTCAAATTATAGACCACGTGACAAGACAGATCAATGGTTGTCACTCCTGTTTGTGTTTTTTATGGAACGGTTAGACTGTATTTCGATCTGTAGATATATCCTACTATGTCGAAACCAACCATTATCACGCGAACAGTCTGCCCATGCTACATTAAACCTTCAACATTATAACGATGTTGTGCCAATATTATACAGTTTAAAGGCCGGTGCTAATATAATAGATAACTGAAATCATTTATATATTGTTTTACTTTATACTTGATTAGTTGCATTGATTTCCGGTTTTGACAAATACCTAGCCCAACTATGTGACTCTAAGTTGCCTTCCCTAACGTTCACATGCTATATAAGGAATGTACAATGGTCGCCAGATCGGACAGGTGGGTTTTCTCCGGGTACTCCGGTTTCCTCCCACATGAATGACCACATATACGCTTTCATCCGCGCCAACGAGAGTGATTAATATAAGTTGTTAAAACTTGCTTCGCAATCGTTGTAAAATAAATAAAGTATAAAAAAAGGAAATCTAATGACGTAATAAACGAGCTCACACCATGTTTTATTATGGGTATACTGTATATGGTATTAACCTCACAAGCGCCGGTGTATCTCCCGTGGATTGCCGGTAGCAATTCCGATAGAGGGGTTAATGTTGTCCTTGTAGTAGGAAATCATCCAGGGATCGCAGGTTCGACCCCCCGTCTGACCATAATACAATTAATAGTCTTTCAGATGGGATTTTAAACCGAGGTCTCGTGTCGGTGCTTTACACCGTGCACGTAAAAGAACCAGAGGAGACTCTGGAATGGGTGTCTGTCTGTATCATTGCACTATCCTCCGAAAGTCTAAAACGACTAATCTCTTCAGAAGGCGTCGTTCATATGGGCAACCGGTAGCGACGATAAATAAACGTAAGACACACACAATTTGTATTGTAGTGTTATTGTTGATATTGTTTATTATTATTTACTGTTATTTGTTATTTACATAGCATTTATACAGCGCAAAAATTAAAAATGATTTTATTGCGCTTCACACTTACAGATGCAATTTTAAACATTTACACATGACAATAATATATGGAAATAAAAATAAAAATATATACATATATATATACAAATGTAACTAGAATTCTAACAATTTGTTAACATATTATATCATAATATCTACACCATTACAGTATATAAGTGAGTGATTGGATTAGCGAGAAAAGTGGCAATATGAACCATAGACCCAAACACCGCGTATGAATAGATGTACATTATGATCTACTGAACCCTCTAACAAACCACCACTTAGAGCTCAATTTACTCGTTATTAGAAGCTGAGAGACGGAACCTCCGACAACAACTGGAACTAGTGACACATTATTTACACATACTCGTAAATCCGTTCATGGTTCTGCTGTAATTATCTTCGTCAATTACTACTAGAGTTTTCCCTGGATTTTTATCATATCCAAATCAATGTCCTCATTTGTTAAAGCTCGTTGTCGTTCGCTTACAAATGTCTTCAGGCATTTATTATCATGTTAATTGATAAAAGACGATCAAGCGAAACATCTGATAAGAATGCAACGTGCATCGACGGTACAAAGGATATTAAATTTTATGAATTCATACGCATTGAACTAATAATTAACGCAAGATGGCAATCGCTCGTCAAACATTAAACTGACTGGTATGTCTGGCGATTATGCTGTCGATGCAGTGTCTGATAATATATCTCAAATAAAGTGGGATTTAAACGCAATAATTCAACGCGGGGAAGGGAGCAATAAGAAACGTGCAAAACGATCGGGAATTAGATTTCCATTAAACCGGCATTTTCGGACTGGGTAAGAGCAATTATGGAGACAGTAAATGTTGCACGATAAACGATGGGTCACATTTTTCGACATACAATTTCTTTCCCCTGCCATCTCTAAGGAAAAATATCCTCTTCACTTTGTTATAGCTATCTCATATACGCCAGCTATTAAAATGAATAGAAATGTTCACGAATATGAATCTTATATGAAGCGTTATATTTCGTATTCGTTTAATTCTGTTTTTTTTTTTTTGTGTTTCGGGTTTACACGTTTCAACAGCGTGAGTCATATGTGTGTGTTTTACGTTTATTTATCGTCGCTACCGGTTGCTCATATGAGCGACGCCTCCTGAAGAGATTAGTCATTTTAGATTTGGTCATATGGTGACTCGCCATCTATTATTGGCGATAGGAAGACCCCGGGTGCCCCTTCCAAGCAGTATGTCAGGCACGGACTGGCACCCTGATAGAACCACTGACCTTCCGAAAGTTATAGTTTGTTCTCACTGTTCTCATTTACAAGTATTTTAATTGACGTTTAATGTCACGGTTATCAATTGCAAATAGTGTATACATGTGTACGTGTTGTAGTGTGTAATATGAATATTGTTCTACCTGTAATGTACATAGAACATAGTACAGAGAACATAGTACATAGCACATAGTACATAGAACATAGTACATAGCACATAGTACATAGCACATAGTACATAGTACATAGAACATAGTACATATAACATAGTACATAGCACATAGTACATAGAACATAGTACATAGAACATAGTACAGAGAACATAGTACATAGCACATAGTACATAGAACATAGTACATAGAACATAGTACATATAACATAGTACATAGTACATAGAACATAGTACATAGAACATAGTACATAGAACATAGTACATATAGCATAGTGCATAGTACATAGTGCATAGAACATAGTACATTAACATAGTACATAGTACATAGAACATAGTACATAGTACATATAACATAGTACATAGTACATAGTACATATAGCATAGTACATAGTACATAGTGCATAGAACATAGTACATATAACATAGTACATAGAACATAGTACATAGAACATAGTACATAGAACATAGTATATAGTACATATAATATAGTACATAGAACATAGTACAGAGAACATAGTACATATAACATAGAACATAGTACATACAACATATAACATAGAACATAGTACAGAGAACATAGTACATATAACATAGAACATAGTACATATAACATAGAACATATTACATACAACATAGAACATAGTACATATAACATAGAACATAGTATATAGTACATAGTACATAGAACATAGAACATAGTACATATAACATAGTACATAGTATATAGAACATAGAACATAGTACATAGTACATATAACATAGTACATATAACATAGTACATATAACATAGTACATAGAACATAGTACATATAACACAGAACGAACATAGTACATATAACATAGTACATATAACATAGTACATAGAACATAGTACATATAACATAGCACATAGTACATAGAACATAGTACATATAACATAGAACATAGTACATAGTACATAGTACATATAACATACTTGCAATAACCTGCCTTAGCTCAAACCAGTTTAAGTAAATTAAATATAAATTTATAGTTGATACAAAAGTAGCTTACAAATGTAGATAGATTGCGAAACAAGATGTTACAATATTAATTTAGTCGGTCGCATGGTGTGTTTTACGTTTATTTATCGTCGCTACTGGTTGCCCATATGAGCGACGCCTCCTGAAGTGATTAGTCATTTTAGATTTTTGGAAGATAGTGCAATGATACAGATAGAGACCCATTACAGAGTCTCCTCTGGTTCTTTTACGTGCATGGTGTAAAGCACCTACACGAGACCTCGGTTTAACGTCCCATCTAAAAGACTGTTAATTGTATTAGGTCAGACGGGGGATCGTACCCATATGACATATGCTGTTGGAACAGTCTTTCAGATGAGGTCTCGTGTCGGTGCTTTACACCGTGCATGTAAAATAATCAGAGGAGACTGGAATGGGTCTCTGTCTGTATCCATTGCACTATCCTCCAACACTCTAAAATGACTAATCTCTTCAGGAGGCGTCGCTCATATGGGCAACCGGTAGCGACGATAAATAAACGTAAAACACATACATTTATTCCAAGGTCATGGTTAATATCGTACAGGGAAGCCCGATATAATGTACGTTGACATTATACCAAATTAATAACGTGATAACGTCTAATCAAATTGAAATATGTTCATGCATTTGTAAGTCTATTGATTTTCGTAGGATTTAAATAAAATGCTACGTTGATTCCTAGTATACAGGCGGATCTGTAGCCCAGTGGTAAAACGCTGGACTGGTAATCCAGGGATCGCAGGTTCGATCCCCCGTCTGACCCTAATAAATTAACCGTCTTTCAGATGGGATATTAAAACCGAGGTCTCGTGTCGGTGCTGTACATCTGGACTTTAAACCGAGGTCTCGTGTCGGTGCTGTACATCTGGACTTTAAACCGAGGTCTCGTGTCGGTGCTGTACATCTGGACTTTAAGCCGAGGTCTCGTGTCGGTGCTGTACATCTGGACTTTAAGCCGAGGTCTCGTGTCGGTGCTGTACATCTGGACTTTAAGCCGAGGTCTCGTGTCGGTGCTGTACATCTGACTTAAGCCGAGGTCTCGTGTCGGTGCTGTACATCTGGACTTTAAACCGAGGTCTCGTGGCGGTGCTGTACATCTGGACTTTAAACCGAGGTCTCGTGTCGGTGCTGTACATCTGGACTTTAAACCGAGGTCTCGTGTCGGTGCTGTACATCTGGACTTTAAACCGAGGTCTCGTGTCGGTGCTGTACATCTGGACTTTAAACCGAGGTCTCGTGTCGGTGCTGTACAATTGGGACTTTAAGCCGAGGTCTCGTGTCGGTGCTGTATACCGTGTGACTTTAAACCGAGGTCTCGTGTCGGTGCTGTACACCATGAGAATTTAAACCGTGGTCTCGTGTCGGTGTTTTACATCGTGCACGTAAACGAACAAGAGGAGACTCTGGAATGGGTATATGTCTGTATCATGCACTATCCTCCAAAAATCTAAAATGAATAATCTCTTCAGGAGGCGTCGCTCATATGGGCAACCGGTAGCGACGATAAATAAACGTAAAACATACACATACTATATATATGAAGTGTGACGTTGTATACTTTTTGTAAGATTTGAAAATATGTCGGATGTGTCTTTATATTAAGTACATGTGTAAATATAACTGATGGGTTAGTTATACAAATTTATTTTAGCTCGATTGCGAAACAAGTTGTTGCAAACCTATATTAATCACCATCGAGACCTCATTCCTGATGGAATCCATCGCCATGAATGAGAGGGAAGAGGAAATGTGGGATTTAAATGCCTTGCCTAAGGGTACATTCGTAACGGCTCCAGCGGTGGCTCGAACTCCGGGCTGTTCGCACATGAAGCGAACGCTCTTCAACTGCGCTATCACAACTTCTTTTAACTGCTGGATTACGACTTGAAAATATTAGGGGGGGGGTAGATATAATTTAATGATATACATGCGTTTTGGGGGTTCTTTGTGATATGACATTACTGGAATAATAGTAAAATAAATATGAATTAATAAAGGAAACAATTAGTACATTTAATGTTCATTTGAGTCCTGCGGTTTGGTTTAATGAGCAAGCGAATAATTATACTTTCGTTTTTTTGTCAAATATGCGACGCGATTGAATTAAAGATAAATGAATCATTCCCATAAAATACAAACAGTTTGAAAATATATTTGTCAAAATTTATAATGTACAATCAATTATAGAAATGTAAATTGGTATGAAACAAATTACAAATACACTAAAAATTGCCTTTACATTGACAGAAATACAGAAGATGTAAATGGTTGTATCACACAAAAGTCAGAAAATTGAAAGTAAAGAAATTAACAAGCAATAAAACGCAGCATTTAGCGACATATTTGCTGTACATTTGGCGACGACGAAGAAGTACAAAGCACAGGCTTCGTAGCCCAATTGACAGCAAATTTGCACTTTGTAAAGGCTCGATACAAAGACCAGGGGCTGTGATATATTTGTGTACGAACATTTACCAATAATAGTTTGTGTGTGTTTTACGTTTATTTATCGTCGCTACCGGTTGCCCATATGAGCGCCTGGGCTGTGATATATTTGTGTACGAAAATTTACCAATAACAGTTTGTGTGTGTTTTACATTTATTTATCGTCGCTACCGGTTGCCCATCTGAAGAGATTAGTCGTTTTAGATTGTTGGAGGATAGTGCAATGATACAGACAGATACCCATTCCAGAGTCTCCTCTGGTTCTTTTACGTGCACGGTGTAAAGCACCGACACGAGACCTCGGTTTAACGTCCCATCTGAAAGACTGTTAATTTTATTAGGACAGACAGACTATTTTATTGTCGTAAACCATACACAGTTTATTGACACATATACACAGTATAACACATGATGTGATGATCAATCCACATAGCTTGATATTCAAAAACATTATACACATATACCATATAATAGGCAATTACATTCTGTATAAATTTGCCTTCTCACTACATTCATTATGGTCCTTGTTAGGGAAAAATAAATCAACCACAACAACATAAAAACCAAAACATTAGTACAGTATAATCATCGCGATCTTTTATTGTGTTATCTTTTAACGATTATTGTGGAACTTCCTGTCGTCCTAGTGTGGGGATGAACACCCACCAACTATGCAGACCCAGGAGTTGAACAATCGAGACACGTAATGCAAAGTTCTACTTACATATTAAACAATTTAGTTAGAACGTATGGTAGAATGTGGAGACTGCACTAATTTGCAGAATTGCATTGTGTTAATTATAACAACAATCTAAGTTATTTGATTAATTACACAGTTTCTTAAAAGGAAAGCTTCAATTATGAACTTACATAGATTTCTTAAATTGTTTGCATTGTTAGATTTCATTAGATCAATAAATGTGTACATACTGGGTCGTCTAGAATAGTATGCTTTAATATAGGTATTTCTTAGATTACTGTTAAGGGTACAGACACATACAAAGTGATATTCGTCTTCAATATCTGCAGTATTGCACATGGTACATAGCCGCTGAGGTCTGTCAACCCTATGCTGTGCATAGCGACCAACTTCAATGTGTAGCTTATGTGATAATAATCTTAACCTAGACAACGCAATTCTAAACTTCTTAGGTAATACCTGTAGATAATTCTCAATTTCAAATATATCCTTCAGGGTCAGACGGGGGATCAATAATAGACTGCGCATCATCTTATATATATTTCTAACGTAGACAGCAAACAATAGTATAGACGACTTTGCGTTATCTGTCTCGGGGAAAACAGTTTACGATTAGGTATTTTACCACAACAGACATTATCAACAATGTGTGAAGAGCTTGGTCAGTCATAGACGTGATATAATTATATTGGTGACATAATCTATTTTAGTGCAAATAATCCAAAGAAACATTTACGTTTACAATATTGTAAAGATGTATATATATTAGTTCTGCGCATTGTTAGAATACGGACGATTCGGGTTTTAGGAATTCCAATACTGTTGCGCAGTTTAAGAATTCTTAAAACGCGCAGGGCGATTCTGCGCCATTCTGGAAACGTCCGTGCGCATTTTAGGAATCGGGACACAGTTGGAATATTGAATTTTCACCAACATATGATGTTATAAATAATAGTCAAATAAATAAAATTAAAACAGAACATTAAATCAATTAGTGTATTGCATGCAAATAAGATAAATATTTTTTTCATGCCGATAATAAATTGAAATTTATGTGATCTTTTCCACAAATGATATTGACATTTATTTTTAAATAAACAACAAACAGCCAAACTTAAATCTTTGTCACTGGTCTATTGCTTGGTGGGAAAGGGTAATGTAGCCAGATTTGTGTTTACTATTTGTTGGTGAGTCTTGAAACTCCTGCACGGAATGTATTGTCCATCGGTCCGGTACGGTTCCCTAGTGGGTCGAGTCAAACTATGGGTGGGGGCTGATATGTCGGCTAAGTATATATGGGAACAGTTACGGTGCAGCAGCACGGTCCTTGCGTACTGTAATGGACTGTAAGCGGTGCAGCAGCACGGTCCTCGTGGTACTGTAATGGATAGAGTCCATTTAGGCGAGTTGTTATAGATTGGTCGACACGATACATAGGTGGACGTTCATATAAGCGAAACTTGTTAGGTGTTACAGAACGATCCGTACTGTACAGTGGTGGATATAGTCCATATATATAGAACTATACTACTGTTGCAGAACGATCCGTACTATACGGTAGTGGATATAATACATACTATAATTAGAAGTATTCCGGTGTTACAGAACGATCCGTATATAAATGGAACTATACTACTGTTACAGAACGGTCCGTACTGTACGGTAGTTGGATATAGTCCATATAAAGGGAACTATTCTACTGTTACAGAACGGTCCGTACTGTACGGTAGTGGTTATAGTCCATATAAAGGGAACTATTCTACTGTTACAGAACTGTCCGTACTGTACGGTAGTTGGATATAGTCCATATAAAGGGAACTATACTACTGTTACAGAACGGTCCGTACTTTACGGTAGTTGGATAGAGTCCATATAAAGGGAACTATTCTATTGTTACAGAACGGTCCGTACTGTACGGTAGTGGATATAGTCCATATAAAAGGAACTATTCTACTGTTACAGAACGGTCCGTATTGTACGGTAGTGGATATAGTCCATATAAAGGGAACTATACTACTGTTACAGAACGGTCCGTACTTTACGGTAGATGGATATAGTCCATATAAAGGGAACTATACTACTGTTACAGAACTGTCCGTACTGTACGGTAGTGGTTATAGTCCATATAAAGGGAACTATTCTACTGTTACAGAACTGTCCGTATTGTACGGTAGTGGATATAGTCATATAAAGGGAACTATTCTACTGTTACAGAACGATCCGTACTGTACGGTAATGGATATAGTCCATATATATGGAACTATACTACTGTTACAGAACTGTCCGTACTGTACGGTAGTGGTTATAGTCCATATAAAGGGAACTATTCTACTGTTACAGAACTGTCCGTATTGTACGGTAGTGGATAACAACCCACAATAGTCCATATAAAGGGAACTATTATACTGTTACAGAACGATCCGTACTGTACGGTAATGGATATAGTCCATATATATGGAACTATACTACTGTTACAGAACTGTCCGTACTGTACGGTAGTGGTTATAGTCCATATAAAGGGAACTATTCTACTGTTACAGAACTGTCCGTACTGTACGGTAGTGGATATAGTCCATATATATGGAACTATTCTACTGTTACAGAACGATCCGTATTGTACGGTAGTGGATATAGTCCATATAAAAGGAACTATTATACTGTTACAGAACGGTTCGTACTGTACGGTAGTGGTTATAGTCCATATAAAGGGAACTATTCTACTGTTACAGAACTGTCCGTACTGTACGGTAGTGGATATAGTCCATATAAAGGGAACCATTCTACTGTTACAGAACTGTCCGTACTGTACGGTAGTGGATATAGTCCATATAAAGGGAACTATTCTACTGTTACAGAACGGTCCGTACTTTACGGTAGTTGGATATAGTCCATATAAAGGGAACTATTCTACTGTTACAGAACGATCCGTACTGTACGGTAATGGATATAGTCCATATATATGGAACTATACTACTGTTACAGAACTGTCCGTACTTTACGGTAGTTGGATATAGTCCATATAAAGGGAACTATTCTACTGTTACAGAACGGTCCGTACTGTACGGTAGTTGGATATAGTCCATATAAAGGGAACTATACTACTGTTACAGAACTGTCCGTACTGTACGGTAGTTGGATAGAGTTACGTAATGAGACTACAGTTGCAATGATCGAGCAACAGTTTGTATGTGAAATGAGTAACATTGGTAGGACAGCTTGTTATCGTGAAATTTTAGCCGATGAATTGGTAAAAATAACAATATACACGTTACACTTAACGAGTTGCATGTATGGTGTCATTGAGCATGTTTGTATGAATCTGTCATTGAGCATGTTTGTATGAATCACCAACAGCTGGTATATCACAAAGCCTCCTGTAACTTGTCACCTCTCTCCACAAACAAATACAGACGAGAGCTAAGATGCTCGCCATTCGATCACGTTTTAAGACACATACATGCGATCATTCAAATACAGCATTGCAGTAAACGACACAACATTAATTCGTTATGTTTCATTATCCGATTTGAACTGTATACACTATGTTGACGTACTAGCGCAATCAACATAACTAAATCTTATTGTTTTAAATGCAATGGACCTAAATGTCATTATAACTGTACGGTACCTAAATGTGGCTACCTAAATGTCATTGTAACTGTACGGTACCTAAATATGTTTACCTACATGTCATTATAACTGCATTGTACCTAAATGTGTTTACCTAACTGTGGCTACCTAAATGTCATTATAACTGCATTGTACCTAAATGTGTTACCTAAATGTGGCTACCTAAATGTCATTATAACTGCATGGTACCTAAATGTGTTTACCTAGATGTACTTATAACTGCATTGTACCTAAATGGGTTACCTAAATGTGTTTACCTAAATGTCACTATAACTGCACGGTACCTAAATGTGTTTACCTAGATGTACATATAACTGCATTGTACCTAAATGTGGCTACCTAAATGTCATTATAACTGCATTGTACCTAATTGTGTTTACCTAGATGTACTTATAACTGCATTGTACCTAAATGTGTTTACCTAATTGTCATTATAACTGCATTGTACCTAATGTGTTTACCTAACTGTGGCTACCTAAATGTCATTATAACTGCATTGTACCTAAATGTGGCTACCTAAATGTCATTATAACTGCATGGTACCTAAATGTGTTTACCTAAATGTGGCTACCTAAATGTCATTATAACTGCATGGTACCTAAATGTGTTTACCTAGATGTCATTATAACTACATTGTACCTAAATGTGTTTACCTAGATGTACTTATAACTGCATTGTACCTAAATGTGTTTACCTAATTGTACCTATGACTGCATTGTTCCTAAATGTGTTTATCTAGATGTACTTATAACTGCATTGTACCTAAATGTGTTTACCTAGATGTACTTATAACTGCATTGTACCTAAATGTGTTTACCTAGATGTCATTATAACTGCATTGTACCTAAATGTGTTTACCTAGATGTCATTATAACTGCATGGTACCTAAATGTGTTTACCTAAATGTGGCTACCAAAATTTGGTTTTAAATTTAAAATATTGAAATAGGGCATGCAGCTGTATGATACATACAAAATGTATATGGTTTTAATTGTAAGTTGTTAAATTGGCAATCGATATTCTATTGACATGTATTAATTAATGATTTTGCACACGGCGGCTTTTTTATCCATATTTTAAATTGGTATCAAACGTATATGGTTGTAATTGTATAGCCAAATACAATGTACTACATAATTGCCAAAGAAAAGTCGCAGTACGTAAGTAAGTGTATGGTGGCCAAACAAGCAAGGTACTCAAAACAGAATTGACCGCCACGAGTCAAGTCAAGTCAAATATATTTTATGCTCTCATTTCATGACATACATGTATACATGAGGTATTACAACCTTTGCATGACTATGGTTCAGTGTAGAATAGTATATCTCCACTGCAAATGTATAAGTTAGCTAGCTAAACATACCGGAGCGTCAACACTGTACACTACGTTATAATGTGTGTACCATTTGTTCATAGATATTATAATAATATAACTGTTCTATTTCTAAACGAACTAAAGTATAAGTAAAAATTACATTGCCGCATAACTGAAAAAAAATAAAACCTTTTAATTTTATTTTTTATTTTTACCTTTCCACATATATTATAGAAATAAGAATAATATTATATACGAATAATAAAAAGAGGTTTCCTATATTCTAAGTATACATTTGATGAATTTACATAGTTTTATAAATTCACCTTTATTATTCGTATTCATTAGCTGCTCAAATTTAAACATATTTGGTCTTCTTTAATAGTAAGGTTTGATAAATATATTTCTTTCGTTTTACAAATGATCACATACAAATAAGAATAGTTGTCTTGGTCGATTCTTTGGCCATGCCATGTCACAACTTGGGTGATTTCTTGTTCACGCTATATATCGCCTTATGATGTGTTGGTTATTTGGCAACGCCATAGCCATATCATTTGGCAGATTAATTGATCACACCATAGCGATATAGCTGATTGATTTCTTGGTGACGCCATAGCAATATAGATGACCGGGTGAAGAATGAATCATCGTGACGCCTAATTGCTCGTTTAACTTTAAATTGGTTCGGAGGTGTTTTATTGTGAGACGTAGAACTAGGTCATAAACTATAGATCTCTCTTCATATATATACACATCAATACAGGTAAATCATTATTTACAGAGATTGATCGGCCATTCAGAGGTCAACAAACCTCATTACAATAAGGAGTGGTGGACGCTTACGGATAGATGGATCTGTAGTTCAGTGGTTAATACGCTGGACTGGTAATCCAGGGATCGCAGGTTCGATCCCCCGTCTGACCCTAATACAACTAACAGTCTTTCAGATGGGACGTTAAACCGAGGTCTCGTGTCAATGCTTTACACCGTGCACGTAAAAGAACCAGAGGAGACTCTGGAATGGGTCTCTGTCTGTATCATGCACTATCCTCCAACATCTAAAATGACTAATCTTTTCAGGTGGCGTCGCTCATATGGGCAACCGGTAGCGACGATAAATAAACGTAAAACACATGAACGCTTACGTAAACAAAACACTTAGGTGTGCATAGCCTACACGACAAGGTTGCCTGCGTTTTATGTTGATTTGTTGTCACAAATAAAGATATATAACATAATCTTGAAGGTTTCATATTACAATGTGTATCTGATCTCCCAATAAGCTTAGTATGATATATGAAATATTGTCCTGCATACATGTGGATTTAGCTACCAGTATATGTATAGGATAAAAGCCGAAAACGATCCAATATGTGAACACTTTCAATATTCTACATATTGGATCCGTTTGCAGGCCTCGACAAATGTTTAATTTCTTACTCGTCCTACTGGGCGAGTGATGCCACTGTCCCACTCGTCCAGATTGGACTATCACTCGTCTCATGTATTTTAGGAAAATTAAAAATCGTCAGAATTGCACTTTAATTTATTAATAAATGCAATTATGTTGCAGCATAAACACATTAAAATATCCTCGGTGATTTCCCATTATCACGCCTGGTAATCATTCCGAAGAAAGTAAAACGGATATTATTTTATTTTGTTCCTTCGATTTGTATTGGATATTTAGCTGAAATTTTCACTCGTCCGACTGGGCAAGCGACTTGGAATTTCTACTCGTCCAGATCGAAAAGTCACTCTTAAATACTAGCGGACGAGTGGATTTGTCGAGCCCTGGTTTGAGACTTATATCTTACTTAAAACACACATGTATATAACACGATCTTACTACTTAAAATTGTTTATTTCGCACATATACTCATGTGATTTGATATAATACTCTAGCCCTGTGAAAGCAGCCCAATAATTATAATGGTATGACGTCACGACACTGTTTAAAATTGAATTATTTTACGACATATAATTGTTGCCTGCATTGAAGCCGTAAATCGGCGTTGTTGAAACTAAACCGGAAGTCTAGATTCCAAGATTGTTCCGCGTTTGACATTTGGAATACTTCGTATGTTACCAGACATCCGCGGATGCAATTAAACCTGTATTAATAAATCACCAACACTAGTTTCTATATATATAATATCGTTCATGGAAACAGCGAGATGAAGAAAACATCGAAGACGTCATTAGTAATTCTACGCACATTCACTATTTATAATATGCAGGTTTCATATCTGGGGTCATTGCCAATGATTCGTTCTACGTGACTTATTTCTAAGACTGTACAGAGCGCTCGCAATGGATTATCTGTTTGGTGTGCACCCTATTGTTTGCTAGAATTTCACCGCTGATATGTGTGAATCAATTAATACTGACACTAACATTATGTTATTACTTATTCGACATTTTCCTTTAAATGAGTACTCTCGTTAAATAAAGTCTTTATTATTATTATTATTATTATTATTAAAATGTATTGATACAATGATCAATATCATCTATTATTATTCTCTCAAATGTTAAAAATGTAAATGTACTAATAAATAGTTTTTGCCGTGCTTCCATGCGATCGAGCGGTTAACCGCTTGCGCCTTATCTCTGCCGGGGTTCGAGTCGTACTCGGGTCAACATCGTTCAAGTGAGGACGCTATCCAACTGACTTGTGGATGCTCAGTGGTTATATCCGGCTGTTCATCTGTTATCGAAGCAACGCTCGGATGCGTACATGGGGTCTTTCTCTATCACTCAAAGTTGAAAAGTTGAAAAATCACTACATGTACTTTGTCATAGGTGTTGTATGTATGTATGTTCCTTTAATGTCAAACCCCTTGCGGGGACTTAGACATGTTTTCCTGGGCAGGCTCAGCCGACCTAAGCGATTAACCAGTACTAAGCAATGTGTGTGAGGTGCTTTGCTCAATGACACTACATACGTGGCCTGACCGAGTATCTAACCCGGGACCGTTCGATTCCAAATTCGACGCTCTACCACTGGACCACGGACGCCACACGCAGCTCGAAATTCAAAGCAAACCAATGCAAACAATATTAAAATATAACAGTTTATTATTTAATAAGACCAAGTCGAAGGTTATAAAACTATTCTCAGATCTCAAACTCGGACTCAAGCTTCTGATTGGTTGAGCTTAGTGTATATCTCAGACTCAGCCAATGAAATCACTTGAGCTCGAGTTTTAGTTCTAAGAAAAGTTTTATAACCTCGGGCACAGGTTCCGTATTGTTTAACCACATGGTGGCAAGGCAGAGACGGCAGACTGGGCTGGGCTGGACTCTGTAGGCAGGCAGATTACACATATAAATTAGGGTTATAAATTATGCATGTAGTACAGAATAACGAACACTGAAACAACATTGTTATACGAATTAACACATTCATCATGTAATCATATAGACGTTTAAAGTTTAAACTTTATTTATTTTACGATTGCGAAGCAAATTCTAACAACTTATATTAATCACTCTCGTTGGCGCGGATGAAAGCGTATATGTGGTTATTTGTGTGGGAGGAAACCGGAGTACCCGGAGAAAACCCACCTGTCCGATCTGGCGACCACCATACCATCTCACATACTTCTCGGTCCGAGACGTTAATTGAAGAAACACTAGCTGTTGAGGTGTTTGAAATATGAACGTATTCTAGAATCATAATCACGACACGTGAGTTGTGTATTACTGTGAGTGTTCCGTAATTTGATTAATATAGGCGAGAAATAGACCATACTTCCACAAAACAATATCGCCACTATTCGCTATGTGTTTTAATGTAAATAGTTGTGCCTCATGGGTCATGGTGACCGACTGAAAGAATGTGCAACACTGTATAGGGAAACACCTGTTCATATATTATTTAAAGGTACACGTACTATACATATCAGTAGAATAACACACGTGTGACCTGGAGTTTTAGGCGAATTGTAAGGTTTACTGCGATGCGGTTATACCATAAACTAATCGTGTGAAAGAATCAACAATTACATTTCACGCTTATGATGTGTTCTCCTCCCCTCCGCGTACCCCCGGGGGCATGCATGTAGTGTCAGCTTCAGTGGTTAAAGCGACACTACATCAGTGAAAACACACATTTCTACAGATTGTATTTTCCTATTTTAATGTATACTTTTCTCTCTCAAATATTTGCCTTAACTACTGAGTATTTCAACTAAACGGTTTGTTGACATAATAATAATGTAAACATGCATGCGTAATATTACTTGGCAACATTAAACTGAGACTCATTAACCTCCGCCAAAGCCTTCGTAAGTATCCGTGAACTACGACCAGGACATACGTTAGGTTTTTACCGTTAATATTTGAATCAAGTCAGTAAGTAAGTGTACCATAATCTAAAGCTCATATTTTACTTCGGAAATCCGATTATTATTATTATTATTAAGTTCACGGACTATGCAAATGTCTCAGTTTAATATTGCCAAACAATACAACTATAATGTATTCTGAATAACACGGTCAATGGTACAGATTTACCGTTATATCTCACATGTGTGCCTATTTATTTGTAGACTATTCTTAGTTCAATCATCTCTAAACGACATTATCTCGCGCTTAGTATTGACTCTGATGACAAACAAACGTCAATTCAGGAGCATGGATGACCGCTATGTGAAATCATAGTTTCAATCCACAAAAAGACTGTTAATTGATTTAATGTTAGTGTTCGAATGTATTTGGAAGAATTTGTAGTAGCAATGCATTTTTATACGTGAAAAATGCATTTTATTTGCTTTTTGCGATGTAATGTCGCTTTAACATTATACCGCCGTCCGCATCGGTATGTCATTTTTACATACTATGGCCTATTTTCTTACATATTTCTAATAGTTTTCGAACCGAATATGAATTGATCAAACAAACAAAGAAACAAAATTAAAACCGATAAAAAACTGTACTAGACTGCACAATACACTGTGCAGTCTCTCAAACGGTGTATCCCGGGACCAGAGGTGAAGCGAAATTGAACAACGGAGTTTCGCGTTCCGTTGTAGCAGCGTTTAACAGTGAAGACGATCTGTTGTATCGGATTGCATAGTGTGATATAATGAGTCAGTAGTCGAGGTAAATGATAAATGTGTATTGTTATATTATAATACGTAATGATATAAAAGTCATGCCATAGATGACTTGACAATCATAGATGACTTGACAATAGATGACTTGACACTCATGGGTTGTTTAATGGGGATGTGTAATCAGCACATTTGTTGTCTTCTTGGAAATAAATATAGCAAGTAAACAACAACAATATATACTAGAGGACATAGAAAACGCGCACCTACATTATATACTAGAGGACATAGAAAACGCACACCTACATTATATACTAGAGGACATAAAAAACGCACACCTACATTATATACTAGAGGACATAGAAAACGCGCACCTAAATTATATACTAGAGGACATAGAAAACTCGCACCTACATTATATACTAGAGGACATAGAAAACGCACACCTACATTATATACTAGAGGACATAGAAAACGCACACCTACATTATATACTAGAGGACATAGAAAACGCGCACCTAAATTATATACTAGAGGACATAGAAAAGGCGCACATAAATTATATACTAGAGGACATGGAAAATGCGCACCTACATTATATACTAGATGACATAGAAAACACGCACCTACATTATATACTAGAGGACATAGAAAACGCGCACCTAAATGATATACTAGAGGACATAGAAAACGCACACCTACATTATACACTAGAGGACATAGAAAACGCGCACCTACATTATATACTAGAGGACATAGAAAACGCGCACCTACATTATATACTAGAGGACATGGAAAACGCGCACCTAAATTATATACTAGAGGACATAGAAAACGCGCACCTAAATTATATACTAGAGGACATAGAAAACGCGCACCTAATTTATATACTAGAGGACATTGAAAACGCGCACCTACATTATATACTAGAGGACATAGAAAACGCGCATCTAAATTATATACTAGAGAACATAGAAAACGCGCACCTACACTATATACTAGAGGACACAGAAAACGCACACGTACATTATATACTAGAGGACATAGAAAACGCACACCTACATTATATACTAGAGGACATTGAAAACGCGCGCCTACATTATATACTAGAGGACATAGAAAACGCACACCTACATTATATACTAGAGGACATGGAAAACGCGCACCTAAATTATATACTAGAGGACATAGAAAACGCGCACCTAAATTATATACTAGAGGACATAGAAAACGCGCACCTACATTATATACTAGAGGACATGGAAAACGCGCACCTAAATTATATACTAGAGGACATGGAACACGCGCATCTAAATTATATACTAGAGGACATGGAAAACGCGCATCTAAATTATATACTAGCGGACTTGGGAAAAAGCGCACCTACACTATATACTAGAGGACATAGAAAACGCGCATCTAAATTATATACTAGAGGACATAGAAAACGCGCACCTACATTATATACTAGAAGACATAGAAAACGCGCACCTAAATTATATACTAGAGGACATAGAAAACGCGCACCTACATTATATACTAGAGGACATAGAAAACGCGCACCTACATTATATACTAGAGGACATAGAAAACGTACACCTACATTATATACTAGAGGACATAGAAAACGCACACCTACATTATATACTAGAGGACATGGAAAACGCGCACCTAAATTATATACTAGAGGACATGGAAAACGCGCACCTAAATTATATACTAGAGGACATAGAAAACGCGCACCTACATTATATACTAGAGGACATGGAAAACGCGCAGCTACATTATATACTAGAGGACATTGAAGACGCGCACCTACATTATATACTAGAGGACATAGAAAACGCACACCTACATTATATACTAGAGGACATGGAAAACGCGCACCTAAATTATATACTAGAGGACATGGAACACGCGCATCTAAATTATATACTAGAGGACATGGAAAACGCGCATCTAAATTATATACTAGCGGACTTGGGAAAAAGCGCACCTAAATTATATACTAGAGGACATAGAAAACGCGCACCTACACTATATACTAGAGGACATAGAAAACGCGCATCTAAATTATATACTAGAGGACATAGAAAACGCGCACCTACACTATATACTAGAGGACATAGAAAACGCGCACCTACATTATATACTAGAGGACATAGAAAACGCGCACCTACATTATATACTAGATGACATAGAAAACGCGCACCTACATTATATACTAGAGGACATAGAAAACGTACACCTACATTACATACTAGAGGACATAGAAAACGCACACCTACATTATATACTAGAGGACATGGAAAACGCGCACCTAAATTATATACTAGAAGACATAGAAAACGCGCACCTAAATTATATACTAGAGGACATAGAAAACGCGCACCTACATTATATACTAGAGGACATGGAAAACGCGCAGCTACATTATATACTAGAGGACATTGAAGACGCGCACCTACATTATATACTAGAGGACATAGAAAACGCACACCTAAATTATATACTAGAGGACATGGAACACGCGCATCTAAATTATATACTAGAGGACATGGAAAACGCGCATCTAAATTATATACTAGCGGACTTGGGAAAAAGCGCACCTAAATTATATACTAGAGGACATAGAAAACGCGCACCTACACTATATACTAGAGGACATAGAAAACGCGCATCTAAATTATATACTAGAGGACATAGAAAACGCGCACCTACATTATATACTAGAAGACATAGAAAACGCGCACCTAAATTATATACTAGAGGACATAGAAAACGCGCACCTACATTATATACTAGAGGACATAGAAAACGCGCACCTACATTATATACTAGATGACATAGAAAACGCGCACCTACATTATATACTAGAGGACATAGAAAACGTACACCTACATTACATACTAGAGGACATAGAAAACGCACACCTACATTATATACTAGAGGACATGGAAAACGCGCACCTAAATTATATACTAGAAGACATAGAAAACGCGCACCTAAATTATATACTAGAGGACATAGAAAACGCGCACCTACATTATATACTAGAGGACATGGAAAACGCGCAGCTACATTATATACTAGAGGACATTGAAGACGCGCACCTACATTATATACTAGAGGACATAGAAAACGCACACCTACATTATATACTAGAGGACATGGAAAACGCGCACCTAAATTATATACTAGAGGACATAGAAAACGCGCACCTAAATTATATACTAGAGGACATAGAAAACGCGCACCTAAATTATATACTAGATGACATAGAAAACGCACACCTAAATTATATACTAGATGACATAGTAAACGCGCACCTACATTATATACTAGATGACATAGTAAACGCGCACCTACATTATATACTAGATGACATAGTAAACGCGCACCTACATTACATTATATACTATACGATCGTGTCTATATGAAAAAGTTGGCAGTTTCATACCGAGGTTGGTGCACCAAGTATTGGTTAACAGCTGGAACCTGCCCAGGAACGGTATTGTTACGTAATACTGACCGTCGCTCAACTGAGCAAACGGTATAGCGATGTTAAATAAATTTATTAAAAAAGTGCGCACATTTAGTTTATGTATTTAATGTTACACGTATATTCATCGACCCATACAGACGGATCTCTAGTCCAGTGGTAACACGCTGGACTGGTAATCCAGGGATAGCGGATTCGATCCCCCGTCTGACCCTAATAAAATTAACAGTCTTTCAAATGGGACTTTATACCGAAGTCTCGTGTTGGTGCTTTATACCGTGCACGTAAACGAACCAGATGAGACTCTGGAATGGGTCTCTAACTGTATCATTGCAGTATCCTCCAAAAATCTAAAATGACTAATCTCTTCAGGAGGCGTCGCTCATATGGGCAACCGGTAGCGACGATACATACACGTAAGCACACGCACGCACGCAGGCACGCACACACACACATCGACCCTTCAACCTATACCACGATATAGTATATGACACTATCCTTATATCTTCTCACATTGTGCCATTTGTTAACATTCATTGGCAGGGACATTTATTTCTTGCTTAACAAGCCTAGTATATCATGTAACACAATTGCTATACTATACAACTGTCACATTTAAATAGTATACTTATTATTTTTCACCAATGTCAAAAACATTTTATACACCAGGATGACAAAAATGTCAAACTCGTAAAATATTACATATTTGGGGACTCACCTGTGCGTATTACTGTTGGATTTTGTTTCGTAATGACCGATTTTTACGACATGGGTTAGGATGGGTTTCACCAAGTTTGGTTCTGTGTAATTCGTAGTAGAAAACTAGGTGTGCATATGTACACCATTACACTGTGTACCAATTCCCTCCAATACTGGAGAGCAACATATATTACAGTTGTGCATATGTACACCGTTACATTATCTGCCAATTCCCTCCAATACTGGAGAGCAACATATATTACAGTTCTTCTTTGTTTATACAGCACTCATTCACTTATGAAGTTGTGCATATGTACACCGTTACATTATGGAGAATCGACGTTGGGTCGTAGGTAGGGGTTGGTCTAGTTTTTTCCGGTACAGATGGCCTACTATAGATTATATACATATTTATTTTAGCTCACAATTCTTACAAATATAGTTCATTGTGGAACCCATCGCCATGAAGGCGAGGGAAGATGTAATTTGGAACGTCTTGCCTGAGAATACCAATATCGTGGTTCTGGCGGGGGGGGGGATTGAACTCACAGTGTCTCGACGACGAGGCGAAGACCATATCCAGTCCACCATGTAGGTGTACTTTCGTAACAACTGTCACTAACGATTTCATTAATATGTTAAAAGAGGCATGTCTGGACTAAAATTCACCCCGCCACGGGCCCTGCTGCACCCGGGCCCTCGGCCATGACGATTACGCTACTAACATTATTTTAATATCTTAATAATATTATAAAATTGTTTGTGTGCATACATGGTTCATTTTGATATCATTCCATACATTCTGTACTTGAGTTATGCGTCGTACTGGATTGTTTGCATTTTTTTGCTCGTTTTTTACAAGACAAATAGTTATCAATTTATGATGACTCGGTTGCATTTTTTGCTACTTATTTTTGATGATGACTTAGCCCAAGTCTGCCCGCCCGTCCATCGTCCGTTCGTTCGTCCGCCCGTCCGTCTCCAAGCATTAATTGTGTTCACAACTTCTACATCTCGGTCGGATATAGTCACCAGCATCCCAAATTGACACCTCAACGTTGTCAGATTTTACTCAGGGTCGCAAATAATACTGATAGTCACCATGCAGCATCCCAAATTTAAACCTCAACTTTGACCATGATATGTTTCAAGGTCAACGAGTTTTATTAATATACATTTCGCCATAACTTGTTCATCGCGTGACATTATATATTGATATACATTCAAATAGTCCCGATAGGCGAAATGAGCAGCCAGCAAATGTGTAATATAGTTCGTATATTTCCTAGAAAGTACCTAATAGGGTGTGTGACATTTCATTCGATAGACGAAATGAGCAGCCAACAAATGTGTAATATATTTCGTATATTTCCTAGAAAGTACCTAATATGGTTTGTGACATTTCATTCGATAGACGAAATGAGCAGCCAACAAATGTGTAATATAGTTCGTATATTTCCTAGAAAGTACCTAATAGGGTGTGTGACATTTCATTCGATAGACGAAATGAGCAGCCAACAAATGTGTAATATATTTCGTATATTTCCTAGAAAGTACCTAATAGGGTGTGTGACATTTCATTCGATAGACGAAATGAGCAGCCAACAAATGTGTAATATATTTCGTATATTTCCTAGAAAGTACCTAATATGGTTTGTGACATTTCATTCGATAGGCGAAATGAGCAGCCAACAAATGTGTAATATAGTTCGTATATTTCCTAGAAAGTACCTAATAGGGTTTGTGACACAGTTCATTCGATAGACGAGATGAGCAGCCAAGTGTAATATAGTTCGTATATTTTCTAGAAAGTACCTAATAGGGTTTGTGACATTTCATTCGATAGGCGAAATGAGCAGCCAACAAATGTGTAATATAGTTCGTATATTTCCTAGAAAGTACCTAATAGGGTTTGTGACACAGTTCATTCGATAGACGAGATGAGCAGCCAAGTGTAATATAGTTCGTATATTTTCTAGAAAGTACCTAATAGGGTTTGTGACATTTCATTCGATAGGCGAAATGAGCAGCCAACAAATGTGTAATATAGTTCGTATATTTCCTAGAAAGTACCTAATAGGGTTTGTGACACAGTTCATTCGATAGACGAGATGAGCAGCCAAGTGTAATACAGTTCGTATATTTCCTAGAAAGTACCTAATAGGGTTTGTGACATTTCATTCGATAGGCGAAATGAGCAGCCAACAAATGTGTAATATAGTTCGTATATTTCCTAGAAAGTACCTAATAGGGTTTGTGACACAGTTCATTCGATAGACGAGATGAGCAGCCAAGTGTAATATAGTTCGTATATTTCCTAGAAAGTACCTAATAGGGTTTGTGACATTTCATTCGATAGGCGAAATGAGCAGCCAACAAATGTGTAATATAGTTCGTATATTTCCTAGAAAGTACCTAATAGGGTTTGTGACACAGTTCATTCGATAGACGAGATGAGCAGCCAAGTGTAATATAGTTCGTATATTTTCTAGAAAAACCTAATAGGGTTTGTGACATTTCATTCGATAGGCGAAATGAGCAGCCAACAAATGTGAATATAGTTCGTATATTTCCTAGAAAGTACCTAATAGGGTTGTGACACAGTTCATTCGATAGACGAGATGAGCAGCCAAGTGTAATATAGTTCGTATATTTCCTAGAAAGTACCTAATAGGGTTTGTGACATTTCATTCGATAGGCGAAATGAGCAGCCAACAAATGTGTAATATAGTTCGTATATTTCCTAGAAAGTACCTAATAGGGTTTGTGACACAGTTCATTCGATAGACGAGATGAGCAGCCAAGTGTAATATAGTTCGTATATTTCCTAGAATGTACCTAATAGGGTTTGTGACATTTCATTCGATAGGCGAAATGAGCAGCCAACAAATGTGTAATATAGTTCGTATATTTCCTAGAAAGTACCTAATAGGGTTTGTGACACAGTTCATTCGATAGACGAGATGAGCAGCCAAGTGTAATATAGTTCGTATATTTCCTAGAAAGTAGGGCTTGTATTATTATTATTATTATTAAAAAACATATAAAACATTTCTAGATTCAACTTATATTGATATGTCAGCGTCAAAATATTGACATTATGTTTCATATAGCTATAATTATAAAGGTCGTACGTTGTTATATTGGCGACTTAGTTGTTATATTATTGATAAACCCACATAAAGAACTAGAACCGATCACCAAAGGGCAGCTGCGGCGTTCCATTATATCATACCTCTTTAGCCCACTCAACACCAAGTAACTGCCCTGGATCTGCAGTCTCACCTTTGTTACCAGTCACCTATAACATGCAGCTAACCTGTGTGTGCTTGTGTGTGTGTTTTACGTTTATTTATCGTCGCTACCGGTTGCCCATATGAGCGACGCCTCCTGATGAGATTAGTCATTTTAGATTTTGGAGGATAGTGCAATGATACAGACAGAGACCCATTCCAGAGTCTCTTCTGGTTCTTTTACATGCACGGTGTACAGCACCGACACGAGGTCTCGGTTTAACGTCCCTCCAAAAATCTAAAATGACTAATCTCTTCAGGAGGCGTCGCTCATATGGGCAACCGGTAGCGACGATAAATAAACATAAAACAACCACAACATTCTAAGTTAACACATCATGGGCCTTTAACACAAGGTTGACCGTATTTTTGAAAATGGCCGCTACTGGAATTCACTTGTAGAACATACTCATTAATGTCGCACCGTAGTTATAATGACCTAGACACGTTTTTTGATGTTTTGGGTCAAAAACGATGTCAGATGTCATATTTATGAATTTATGTCGTATTAAATTCAGCCATGACCGCTCTAACGCTGGTCGGTAAATTACAATAGTGACATATTTATTGTCACAAAGATGGAATTATTACACTAATAATCTATCCGCCGACATCTCATCTGCAATGTGTCAGAACCGCCATCAAACTCCACAAATAGCTTCTCCACTTTACGTTTATGAGAAAAGGCATCATTCTCGGATATGTCTACGTGCACTTTTCGGCGTCTTTACTGCGGAATGCCGACACAATCCCCCCGGACATAACCCCCACCCAGACATACCCCCACCCGGACATAACCCCCACCCGGACATACCCCCCACCCGGACATAACCCCCACCCGGACATAACCCCCACCCGGACATACCCCACACTCGGACATAACCCCCACC
>CM026404.1:72325152-72360152 GCA_014843695.1 Archivesica marissinica
TACGTACGGTACTGACGTATTTGCCCGGATCAGTTCACATCCTCTTCAGTATATTAATTTGTGTAGATAGTCATTTATATGTTTTATTGTGTCAAATGTAAATATTTTTTTGGGAACTAAAATTGTTTGAACTACACAATTTCTTTCACGAAACGCGTATATGCACAAAGTAAATGAAACCCAAAGTACAAACGAAATTCGATTAATCTTATTGCATAATCTAGCTTGTATAATCAGAAATGTCTTCGACCTGGTGACAAACGTTGATGTCCAATGCCGTTGCTAATACTATTCACAGCACGTTGGCATCAACAATTGCAAGCTCTTTAATTATAGTCAAATTGGACATGTCATTGGTTTGCTTGATTGTTTCGGTGTGTTTAAAATCGAATCAACGGCTTAGGTCATATGGCGACTCTCCAGCTAGTATTGATGGAGATATACCCTGGAGTTCCAGCCGAACAGTAATGCAGGCACGGACAGGTAAAACTAATGACCTTAGTTCACAGAATCTTATATTTGGTTTACAGAATCCGATATTTGGTTCGCATAATACGATACTTGGTTCATATAATACGATACTTGGTTCACAGCATCCGATATTTTGTTCACACAATCCGATACTTGGTTCACACAATCCGATATTTGGTTCACACAATCCGATATTTTGTTCACACAATCCGATATTTAATTCACATAATCCGATATTTGATTCACAGAATCCGATATTTGGTTCACACAATCCGATATTTGGTTCACACAATCCGATATTTTGTTCACACAATCCGATATTTGGTTCACACAATCCGATATTTGGTTCACACAATCCGATATTTTGTTCACACAATCCGATATTTTGTTCACACAATCAGATATTTGGTTCACACAATCCGATATTTGGTTCACACAATCCGGGGTAGCAATGTACGTATCATTGATATTTAAAAAAAATAATATTTCTATGCAAATCTTTCAGAATGAGAGTAACACAATTTCCAATTACATTTCACAATAGCATTACTGTATGTGGGTGAAGTTAGCAGTGAGCAGTGTACTGCCAGTGTACTGCTGTACTGCTGGCAGTGAGCAGTGTACTGCTGTACTGCTAGCAGTGAGTAGTGTAATCCAGCAGTGAGTTATGTATTCTAGTAGTGAATGATGTGTATATGCCAAATTTCGAAACATAATTAAATAAAAATAATAAATTTTTTATTTTATTTTTTTACTGCCAGTGTACTGCTGGCAGTGAGCAGTGTACTGCTGTACTGCTAGCAGTGAGCAGTGAGTAGTGTAATCCAGCAGTGGGTAGTGTAATCCAGCAGTGAGTGGTGTATTCTAGTAGTGTATGATGCGCAAATGTAAATTTTTGAATAAAATAATAAAAATAATAAAAATATTGTTTATATCTTTTTCTGCTTTTCTGGCAGTGAGCAGTGGGGAATGTACGAGTAGTGTATTCCAGCAGTGGGTAGTGTAATCCAGCAGTGAGTGGTGTATTCTAGTAGTGTATGATGTGCAAATGTAAATTTTTGTATAAAATAATAAAAATAGTTTGTATATCTTTTTCTGCTTTTCTGGCAGTGAGCAGTGGGGAATGTACGAGTAGTGTATTCCAGCAGTGGGTAGTGTAATCCAGCAGTGAGTGGTTTATTCTAGTAGTGTATGATGTGCAAATGTAAATTTTTGAATAAAATAATAAAAATATTTTTTATCTTTTTCCGTACTTGCTGCGTTTCTAGCAGTGAGCAGTGGGGCATGTACGAGTAGTGTATTCCAGCAGTGGGTAGTGTAATCCAGCAGTGAGTGGTGTATTCTAGTAGTGTATGATGTGCAAAAGTATAACTATCTCAGTACCAGTGCAGACCTAAAGTATAACTATCTCAGTACCATTGCAGACCTAAAGTATAACTATCTCAGTACCATTGCAGACCTAAAGTATAACTATCTCACTACCATTGCATACCTAAAGTATAACTATCTCAGTACCATTGCATACCTAAAGTATAACGATCTCACTACCATTGCATACCTAAAGTATAACTATCTCAGTACCATTGCATACCTAAAGTATAACTATCTCAGTACCATTGTGGCACCAGTGTATTCCAGCAGTGGGGAATCGTAAACCGACTGTAATTATCATAACTAGATGTTTATGGGGTTATGAGGGCTGCTGTAATCTCAATGTGTGTTGGGTTTTCATATCTCCGACTGTCGCTCACACAAGAACTCTATGTTTACCATTTCTACTACGGTTATGTGACGAGAATACCTTGATACACGTGCAATGTCGCATTACACTATATTACTGTGATCGACATACCACAATACAATAAAGTATTGTGTACCCATATACCTCCAGCATCCGACTGTAGACATTAACATTACAAAGGTATGTACTAAAATACGTTTAGTTAAGACTATTAAGTTTAAAATATGTTTACATAACTAAATGTATACATAACTGATCTAAAGGCAACTATTCCACTATTACCAGAACATTGCTGCATTAAATTAGTATCCAAGGTGGTTCTAGTGACTTACACTCATGAGTATCTAAAGTGCATACTCGTCTAAAGAGATACATACATAATAGTTAACTACTATTGACTCAATAGTTGAATATATTGCTGGGACAGGGTCTCAAGCCACACAAGGCCGCCGGTCCGGACAACATCTCTACAAGACTCCTGAATCTTGCGGCTGCTGAACCTACGCCAGGACTCACAAAGTTGTTCCAACTATCCGTTGACAAGGGCCAAATACCATCCGACTGGAAACTGCCTTCGTCTCTCCTATCTTTAAGAAGGGCAACATATCTACACCCTCTAACTACCGTCCTATCTCCTTAACCTCAGTTACCTGCAAACTTCTAGAACATGTCATCTTCAGCCGCATCATGTCCCACTTCGACTCCTTCAACATCCTCAATGACTACCAGCATGGATTTCGATAAAAACGACCATGTGACACTCAACTTATACTCACCATCAATGATTTAGCTAAAGGCCTAAACAGTAACCAGCAGATTGACGACATCCTTCTGAACTTCAGTAAAGCCTTTGATAAAGTTAGCCACAGCCGTCTGCTACAGAAGCTCGACAACTACGGAGTTAGTGCAGTATCCACTCCTGGATAACAGATTTCCTACAATGTCGCACACAACAAGACAGTAGTTCTCGATGGTGCCAACTCCGACATCTCCCCCGTCACGTCTGGTGTCCCGCAGGGCAGCGTCCTTGTGCCCCTCCTCTTTCTTACGTACATCAACGACCTACCATCTAGAGTCAAGTCAACTGTGTCCGCCTCTTCGCCGACGACTTTCTGATGTACAAAAAAATTACATGCCAGGAAGACGCCAGGTAGCTACAAGATGACCGTGGCCACCTTCAAGAATGGGATGGGAGTGGCAAATGGCATTTAACCCTGACAAATGCGAAGTAATCCATGTAACTAACAAACGGAAACCAGTCATCTCTACTTACAACATCCACAACACACCATTAAAACCTACTGACGCAGCCATATACCTCCATCACACCCGATCTCTCCTGGAAATCGCACATTGACAATATCACTAAGAAACTAAATGCCACCATGTCCTTTATCCGCAGAAACATCGGTGTTCAAGCCCACCTAATGCCAAAGCGACAGCTTACAAGACATATATCCGACCCATCGTATAGTACGCCTCAACTGTTTGGTCCCCCTACACCGAGACCCAAATCTACAAGCTGGAGATGATACAACGTAGAGCAACCATATTCGTCAAACATGACTATCAGCGAACAAGCTCCGTCACTACCATGCTCAAAGACCTCCAGTGGAACACTCTACAGCACAGACGAAACGTAGCCAGGGCCACTATGCTATATAAAATCAAGCATGAGCTCATCGACATCAACCCTGAACCACCACTCCGACAATCTAGATATTCCAGGTATCACAATCAACAGTACACACATACATGTACCTCCTGTGCTAAGTCTACTTATCATCACAGCTTCTTTCCTGCCACCGTCACCATCTGGAACCGATTGCCTCAACATGCCGTGAACCAGTCCACCCGAGAGGGCTTCAAGACCACCATGGCTGGCATACATAACCTGTAAATGGCACACTCGTTTTTAACCTGTTTTTAAAAATTATACATAGACAGACTTTTAATTGTACAAATCCACCTCAGCTGCGCATGCTTTTAATTTCTATCGCGAGTATACTCTAGCCAGAGTGATGCGATTACTAACAGAGTTGTTATATGCTGTTGTCTGAAATGGGTGTCATGTACGCTCAAAATGCAGGAGCGGAGTAATAGGAACACTTGCGATCGAGTCTGTATATGCTTAGACCGTGAAGGTCATGTGTGGTTTTCAGTCTGTATATGTTTAGACCGTGAAGGCCATGAGTGGTTCTCAGTCTGTGTATGGTTAGACCATATGAGGTCATGAGTGGTTCTCAGTCTGTGTATAGTTGGACCATATGAGGTCATGAGTGGTTCTCAGTCTGTGTATAGTTAGACCATATGAGGTCATGAGTGGTTCTAAGTCTGTGTATAGTTAACCATACGAGGTCATGATTGGTACTGAGTCGTGGCATAGTTAGACCATATGAGGTCATGATTGATACGGAGTCGTTGTATATTTAGACCATGAAGACCACCATGTGTACCGACGTCATATGGAAAGATAGACGTGTGTGTATATATTATACAAGTATAAGGGTAACTCTTGTCCTGTTTGTGGTACAACAATAGTATGATACAAGTTTATAATACTGGCTGATTTGGGTCTCTAGTACATGTAGGCCACAACGCATAGAGCTCCTAAGAAGCGCTGTGCGTTCGGCAAACACGCATAGCTCCCGAGAGCCCTATCGGTCGAAGGTACACATCAACTTTAAAATGTGTCTTTCAACCTGACGCATAGAGCTCCCCACTTCCGATAATTAAGATGTTGAGATGACTTGTACGTGCACTTGTAGATACAAATGCACGTACGCGTTGTAGGAATTAACACCTAACACCTATTCACACCTACATGCCCTCGCATGACGTTAGTATCACGACCGAGAAAAGTGAATAAAACGTGGTGGTAACGCCGAGTACTTGATACGGACGCAAACGAACTTCCTTGAACGCCAAGCCGCCACGTTTGTCTTGGACTATTCAAACCAAACGTCGCGCTTCCGCGTTCTGACCAGAACGGGATAAGAACTAGTTCTGAACTCCGCACGAACTTTACTGGAAATACCTTCACATAGTAACAACTGCAAGAACGTGAATGCATGAGGATTGCTCGTCTCCCATTACTGCGTCTGCCTCCGAGTTGTCTGTACGACAAGGCCGTTCGAGTACATGGCTGGAACATGGGTTCTGCACGTCATCTCGATGGGGTGAACATTTGAACTAAGGTTCGTGAAAATCCTTCAAGAGGTTTAGGAGATATGGACCGGGCACGATGGGATGGGCGGACGGAATGACGGATGGACATCGACCAATCCTATTGTCCCCATTACAGAGTCTTCGACCAGTAGGGGCCTAACAAGCCTTTAATAAAGTGAAAATGGGACATAATTCAGTAAGTACAAAACAGAGAGTTATGGTTCTTGCGCTCAGCACTCCGCCTCATTGCCCTCTCTCACTGCTTCACGTTTCTTTTTATTACCTTCAATACTTTTCGAGTTATGCTCCGGACAAGCACATACTAAGGTAGGTGAAAAGGGGAAATAATTCAGTAGGTACATCACAGCGATTTATTGTTCTCGCGCTCTATACACCGCCTCATTTCCCTCTATCACCGTTTCAAGTTTCATTAGATTTCATTCAATACTTTACGAGTTATGCTACAGCAAGCATTTAATAAAGTGAAAAGGGAGATAATTCATCAATGACAACACAGAGAGTTATGGTTCTTGCGCTATGCTCTCCATCTCATTGCCATCCATCACAGATTCAAGTTTCATTTGATTTCCTTCTATGCTTTTCGAGTTATGCTCCGGACAAGAAATACCCGGACGAACGAACGGACGGACGAACAAACGGACGGACGGACAGACAGACAAAGTGGCAACTATATGCTCTCCCTTTGGGGAGCATAAAAATAGTCAGTAGTTTAATATGTTTTAGTAGTTGACAACAGAGGAGCTCAATGCGGGACGATAGGGCATATTGACGCATTGAAGCTCTATCGGACAGGAGCTCTTATGCGGTTCATTAACGACGCATAGAGCTATATGGGTTAGGAGCTCTATGCGGCGTAACACTGCTGGAATACACTACTCGTACATTCCCCACTGCTCACTGCCAGAAAGGCAAGTACGGAAGAAGATAGAATTTTTTTTTATTTTATTTTTTCCCAGAACATTTTCATTTGCACATCATACACTACTAGAATACACCACTCAATGCTGGATTACACTACCCACTGCTGGAATACACTACTCGTACATTCCCCACTGCTCACTGCCAGAAAAGCAGAAAAAGATATAAAAAATATTTTTATTATTTTTATTATTTTATTCAAAAATTTAAATTTGCACATCATACACTACTACAATACGCCACTCACTGCTGGATTACACTACCCACTGCTGGAATACACTACTCGTACATTCACTGCTCACTGCTAGAAACGCAGCAAGTACGGAAAAAGATAAACAATATTTTTATTATTTTTATTATTTTATTCAAAAATTTACATTTGCACATCATACACTACTAGAATACACCACTCAATGCTGGATTACACTACCCACTGCTGGAATACACTACTCGTACATTCCCCACTGCTCACTGCCAGAAAAGCAGAAAAAGATATAAAAAATATTTTTATTATTTTTATTATTTTATTCAAAAATTTAAATTTGCACATCATACACTACTACAATACGCCACTCACTGCTGGATTACACTACCCACTGCTGGAATACACTACTCGTACATTCACTGCTCACTGCTAGAAACGCAGCAAGTACGGAAAAAGATAAACAATATTTTTATTATTTTTATTATTTTATTCAAAATTTACATTTGCACATCATACACTGCTAGAATACACCACTCACTGCTGGATTACACTACCCACTGCTGGATTACACTACTCACTGCTCACTGCTAGCAGTACAGCAGTACACTGCTCACTGCCAGCAGTACACTGGCAGTAAAAAAATAAAAAAACATTTTTTATTATTTTTATTTATTTATTTTCCGAAATTTGGCATATACACATCATTCACTACTAGAATACATAACTCACTGCTGGATTACACTACTCACTGCTCACTGCTCACTGCTAGCAGTACAGCAGTACACTGCTCACTGCCAGCAGTACAGCAGTACACAGCTCACTGCCAGCAGTACAGCAGTACACTGGCAGTACACTGCTCACTGCTAACTTCACCCACATCATTACTGTCAACTTTCTAACATACATAAATCACGACAATCTCAATATACATAAAAGTAACATTTCAAAGTGCAAAAGAATTGGGCAACACGTTTTGACAACATTAGCAACAGCCCTTTCTAAAAGGAAAATGTTGCTATCAATTTATTCCGATGTACGTAGTACTAATAATATATGTAAGTTCTGGAGCTGGAGCCGTTGCGATTGTGCCCTTAGGCAAGGCATTTAAATTCCACGTTGCCTCTTCTGTCCCCCTCGTGGCGATGGATTCCATGAGGAATGAGGTCTCGAGAGTGATTAATATAAGTTTTAAGAACTTGTTTCGCAATCGAGCTAAAATAAATTTGTATAAACTAAGTAAGTTCTCCATTATAATTATTGTTTGGATTGAATAAGAAAAATGACGGGATACGCCGAATAGAAATACTAAACATGAACAAACAAGAATTTAGTTTTAATTATCATTTTATATAGTTCATACAACTTTATTTTAGCTCGATTGCGAAACAAGTTGTTACAACTTATATTAACAACCCCCGAGACCTCATTCCTGGTAGAATCCATCGCCACGAGGGAGAGAGAAGAGGCAATATGGAATGCAAATGCCTTGCCTAATGTCACACTCGTAGCGGTTACAACTGGCCGCGAACTCCGGGCCTTTCCTCACCTGAAGCGAGCGCCCTACGACTGCGCTATCACGACTTCATTTTATTCATTGATAATGCTGACAATGAATATATTATTGTTTGCGTGGTTCTTTCGTAGAAGCAAGTGTGTCTTCCAAATTAATATTGAATGACTAAGATGCAAAGATACATGTCTCTTTGAGCGGAGTAACAATGACATGTTTGATGTTATGCAAATTTAATCTAATGTTGAAACTGTAGACCGGGACAATTATACAAAACCACAATACAGAACGCACCGGTAGCCTTCCGGATAATTTCTCGAATTACAATGTGGGGGAATAATATTTAGCTAATGTAATTGTTTAGTAATGACTTGCGGTTTGTGCATATAGGGTCCCGTGCTGCCGCTACGATGACTTGCGGTTTTGTGGATATACGGTAGCGAGCTGCCGCTGAGATGACTGTGCGGTTTTGTGGATATACGGTCGCGAGCTGCCGCTGAGATGACTGTGCGGTTTTGTGGATATACGGTCGCGAGCTGCCGCTGAGATGGCTTGGGGTTTTGCGGATATACGGTCGCGAGCTGCCGCTGAGATGGCTTGGGGTTTTGCGGATATACGGTCGCGAGCTACCGCTGAGATGACTTTGCGGTATTGTGGATATACTCGTGCGGGCCTAAGCTGCAGCTAGAGTTTGCGCCTTGTATATCTTCATCTATGTTAAAAGGTGAAGAGCAATTTGTTCCTAGTACTTCATCACGGCACTTATTTTCGAAAATGCATTTGAACATATATTGTTTTTTATGTGAATGACGTACCTTTCAGAATGTGGAGACATATTTATGACATTCATTGGAGACATATTTATGACATTCATTGGATACATATTTATGACATTCATTGGATACATATTTATGACATTCATTGGAGACATATTTATGACATTCATTGGATACATATTTATGACATTCATTGGATACATATTTATGACATTCATTGGAGACATATTTATGACATTCATTGGATACATATTTATGACATTCATTGGATACATATTTATGACATTCATTGGATACATATTTATGACATTCATTGGAGACATATTTATGACATTCACTGGATACATATTTATGACATTCATTGGATACATATTTATGACATTCATTGGATACATATTTATGACATTCATTGGAGACATATTTATGACATTCATTGGATACATATTTATGACATTCATTGGATACATATTTATTACATTCATTGGATACATATTTATTACATTCATTGGAGACATATTTATTACATTCATTGGATACATATTTATGACATTCATTGGATACATATTTATTACATTCATTGGATACATATTTATTACATTCATTGGATACATATTTATGACATTCATTGGATACATATTTATGACATTCATTGGATACATATTTATGACATTCATTGGATACAAGAAAGGAATGAAATTATTATATGGCCGGAATATCATAATAACACAACACTGGCAGATCGTTTCATTCCCCCGTCATCTTACCCGCTAAATACAAGGAAAAGCCCATATTAATTAGTGACAAAAAGACAAATAGTCAGAAAGAAATGAAAACAATCGTCATCGAGTCCGTCTCCGTCGTCACTGTGTCCGCTTGTATTCGTCCGTCATCGTGACCGAGTGGTAAATGACTTCAAAGCACTTGCCACTCACCGCTGTAGGTTCAAATCCCACTGCACGGGGAGTGTCGAATTATTTAAGTGAGGAAACTATCGAGTTGGCATGCATGCACAATGTCAGTGGTTCTGTCCGGCAGCCCATCTCTGCCTGGAATAGGCACCCGGGGTGAGCTATACAGCCTAATGATATACGTTCAGTATTTACTTGCTTTAAAATATATACAACCGGAGGACACAGATTATCGCCAACTACAAATACATGTATTCATATATATCCCATGTTCCTCTGAATAAGGTAAAGATAAGCCAACACTATTTCCCTCATGGCGAGTTGTCTTCCTCTGGGTTGGTATAATGAAGTACAGAAGTTGGTACGCCCATAGTTCCATAACCGAACAATGTGGAATGGTCAACGTTAGCACCCATATACACTTCTAACCTGGATCTAATATTGAACGATCTTGTATACTAGAGTACATAGAAAACGCACACTTCAGTGTGTTTTTACATGAAAAACAATAACTATATAAATACATAATTTTAAACATTTTGGAATATTTTTAGTTGTTCAGCTTGTGTTTTGTAATAAAGATGTGATATATCTTTGATGGAATCCTTCGTATTTCGTTTTCATGTAATAATAATCATATATAATGTAGGTATGCGTTTTCTATGTTCTCTAGTATATATTATCCTCCCATCTCCTTTGCAAGTATAATCAGTAATATGCCTTTGATTTTTATTATATTGTTGTGTTCTTGTATCACCATGCATTTTATTCAGTCTGACCTATTTGATGACATACGATCCAAAGTCCTCTTATGTGAGTTGATGGTCGCTTACAATTATCAAATCCAAAAGTCAAGTACATCGTGTATTAATGGATTTTAACAAAGCATTCTATACGGTTAGTCGTGAGAAACTATTACACGGACTTTAATTTATGGAATCAGGGACACATTAAACTGGGTCAAATCATTATAGAATTGTAGGTCACCGCTAGTTTCGCTTGCTTGTTGTTTTTCCAGGGGGGGGTGGGGTTACAGTCGCGTCAACAGCTTAGGTCATATGGCGAGGCGACTCTTCAGCTATTATTGGTGGAGGAAGATCACGGGTGCCCCTCCCACCAGTATTTCAGGCACAGACGGGCATCCAGGTAGAACCACTGTACTTCCGCAAGCAAGCTGGATAGTTGTCTCACATGAAGGAATTCGACACAACCAGTGGGATTCGAATCTATAGTGGTGATTTGAAGCTAACAACTACTCATCCATGGAAGGATCAATGCCGGTATCATCATGCACTGCTTTTGAATTAGTTAATCCAATACGTGTTAGCTAGATTGCGAAACAATGTAAGTCTTAAAAGTGTTCTCAACTTTAGTTTAAACTTTCAATGATTGCGAAGAAGAGAAGCAAGTTTTAACAACTTATATTAATCACTCTCGTTGGCGCGGATGTGGTCATTCGTGTGGGAGGAAACCGGAGTACCCGGAGAAACCCACCTGTCTGATCAACTTTAGACTAATCGCTCTAGTGACTTCTTTCACATTTCTTGCACATTTTGCAAAATAAAATCCGAACCAATTGTGCATGTAAATCAAACTATCTACTGTACGTTTAGGATAACTTGACAGTGACGTACAAGGGCTATACCTATCAGTACAGGTAATTCAGGTAAATTTACAGTTATCGATATTATGAGATATATAATCGGAGAAAATAGCCGATGTTCCTGTCTTGTGTTGTGGACATAGCCAACGGGAGTAAATATTGAGTGACGTCACTGTCAAGTTATCCTAAACGTACAGTAATACCAAATAAATGAATGTTGCCATTATTACGTCATACAAACAGCCTTTGCGAAAGTTGTATGTGGTGTAGTGGTCTTGAGGCTAGACACAAGCAGGTAGATTTGAACATTTGGTTTTTGAAACCTTATGCAGTGTTCTTGAGGCTAGACACATGCAGGTATATTTGAACATTTGGTTTTGAAACCTTATGCATTGTATGTCCATCTTATGACACTATTGGGATTAGAGCCCATGCACTATTGAGATTTGGGTACATGCAATATTCGGATTAGAGCCCATGCAATATTGGGATTAGAGCCCAGGCAATATTGGGATTAGGGCCATTGCAATATTGGGATTTGGGTACATGCAATATTGGGATTTGGGTACATGCAATATTGGTATTAGAGCTCATGCAATATTGGGATTAGAGCCCATGCACTATTGGGATTAGGGCCATTGCAATATTGGGATTAGAGCCCATGCAATATTGGGATTAGGGCCATTGCAATATTGGGAATAGAGCCCATGCAATATTGGGATTTGGGTACATGCAATATTGGGATTAGAGCCCATGCAATATTGAGCTTAGGGTCATTGCGATATTGGGATTAGGGTAACTGCACTATTGAGATTTGGGTACATGCAATATTCGGATTAGAGCCCATTCAATATTGGGATTTGAGTACATGCAATATTGGGATTTGAGTACATTCAATATTCGGATTAGAGCCCATTCAATATTGGGATTTGAGTACATGCAATATTGGGTTTAGGGTACATGAAATATTTGGTTTAGGGTACATGCAATATTGGGTCTAGGGTACATGCAATATTGGGTCTAGGGTACATGCAATATTGGGTTTAGGGTACATGCAATATTGGGTTTAGGGTACATGCAATATTGGGTTTAGGGTACATGCAATATTGAGATTAGAGCCCATGCAATATTGGGATTAGGGCCATTGCAATATTGAGATTAGAGCCCATGCAATATTGGGATTAGGGCCATTGCAATATTGGGATTAGAGCCCATGCAATATTGGGATTAGGGCCATTGCAATATTGGGATTAGAGCCCATGTAATATTGGGATTAGGGCCATTGCAATATTGGGATTAGAGCCCATGCAATATTGGGATTAGAGCCCATTCAATATTGGGATTAGAGCCCATGCAATATTGGGATTAGGGCCATTGCAATATTGGGATTAGAGCCCATGCAATATTGGGATTAGGGCCATTGCAATATTGAGCTTAGGGTCATTGCGATATTGGGATTAGGGTAACTGTACTATTGGGATTTGGGTACATGCAATATTGGGATTAGAGCCCATTCAATATTGGGATTAGAGCCCATGCAATATTGGGATTTGGGTACATGCAATATTGGGATTTGGGTACATGCAATATTGAGCGTAGGGTCATTGCGATATTGGGATTAGGGTAACTGTACTATTGAGATTTGGGTACATGCAATATTCGGATTAGAGCCCATTCAATATTGGGATTTGAGTACATGCAATATTGGGATTTGAGTACATGCAATATTGGGTCTAGGGTACATGCAATATTGGGTTTAGGGTACATGCAATATTGGGTTTAGGGTACATGCAATATTGGGTTTAGGGTACATGCAATATTGGGCTTAGGGTACATGCAATATTGGGATTAGAGCCCATGCAATATTGGGATTAGGGCCATTGCAATATTGGGATTAGAGCCCATGCAATATTGGGATTAGGGCCATTGCAATATTGAGATTTGGGTACATGCAATATTGGGATTTGGGTACATGCAATATTGGGATTAGGGCCATTGCAATATTGGGATTAGAGCCCATGCAATATTGGGATTAGGGCCATTGCAATATTGGGATTAGAGCCCATGCAATATTGGGATTAGGGCCATTGCAATATTGGGATTAGAGCCCATGCAATATTGGGATTAGGGCCATTGCAATATTGAGCTTAGGGTCATTGCGATATTGGGATTAGGGTAACTGTACTATTGGGATTTGGGTACATGCAATATTCGGATTAGAGCTCATGCAATATTGGGATTTGCGTACATGCAATATTGGGATTAGAGCTCATGCAATATTTGGATTAGGGTAACTGTACTATTGGGATTTTGGTACATGCAATATTGGGATTAGGGTAACTGTACTATTGGGATTTGGGTACATGTACAATTGGGATTAGGGCCCATACAACTTTGGGATTAGGGTCCATGCACTATTGGGATTAATGCAACATTGAGATTAGAGCCCTTGCAATATTGGGGTAAATGCAATATTGGGATTAGAGCCCATATTTTACAATGACGTTCCCTTTGTGCTTCGTAAGTCACGCCTCAATTGTTCTTAATATTTAAATGCATTTTATTGTCAAATAAGTATACAGTCAAACCCGTGTTAGTTGTCACCTGTATTAAGCAGCCAGTTTCCAGTTTCCCAATATGCTGTTTTATTATACATTTTACCTCTTTTAAGCAGCCACCGTGCTGTAGTTCCCTTGGCTGGCTGCTTAACACAGTGTTAACTGTAATTCAATTCTTATCTGATCATTTTAATTAATTAATATAATTCGAGTTGTGTTTTTACTGCTTAGTCCTCAGCGGTCGTACAGTGATATCGTTAACTCACTGTATTAGATCTAATAGCAATATTGTGTCGTACATCATTCGTCATCTCTTCCTCGAAATCATTAACATTATTTCATCAAATATTACCTATGAGTTAATTAATGTTTAATAAATGTATACAATGTCGTACATAAGTACGTGTAGGGGAAGTGAGCATCATTTCCTTAAATACCTGTATGTCATACAGCCGCAGCCATCCACACTACTTACACGTAAATGTACCAAATGAACTACTTAAATATTGCAATAACCATGTGAACCCCTTGATTTCTGTACTCGCTTGAAACATGTTTTGGAATCTTGCAGCGGGATACTCCGTAATCCGACACCACAAAGTCAATTAACAAATATTAAACTGTACGAAACACGCCATTAAACGATCACATTATCACAACATTGAAATGTAAAATTGCAAAGAGCTAGGGGTTTGAGGTTTTCGTCTCAAATTGCTTTGGTCACGCAAACGCAGCCCAACCAGTACGCGATTCCCTTTCAATTTGGATCCGTCATCTTCGACAAATCAAACGGGTAATAACATGGCTCAGTGGATAATTAAGTGTTCTCATATTTTAAGAAAATTTAGCCAATGTTATCTGCATCTTTGAAGGTCACTGCACAACAAAGAGCAGAATGTGTTACCGAGATTGAAGATCCCCGTAAAGGGAAGTCCACAATTCGTTTGAATTGACGATATAACGTACCCAAATTGCTTAATAATTACCAACGTATGGCTCAAACATGCGTACATATGAATTGACATTGCTTTTTGCAGCTGCGCAGTGTGACTCAGAATAGATATACTGTCAATAAGTTATACATTATATCTGTATAAGTCAGGTTTCGAACCCGCCCCGCTACAGCATAACACATAATTACGACCAGTGTAGCATGCATCGCGTTAACACCACTCCCCCGATTATTTTGTTCGCAAATAACGCTGACAATTTGGTCTTCTATTAATCCAGGTGCGTAACCAGAATGACATTTTTAATTACGCAGAATGAGGTATGAAGCACCATTGTGGGAGGATGTGGGAGGTATCTCCCATCCTTCCATGTAGGGGCGGGGATTTCCCCCTGCACATTTTCATTTCTAGTCGACATTGGCACAATCAAGGTGTATGTTTTTTTCCTTTTTGAATACTCGTTTATTTCTTTTTAAGTTTAAGCTTTTATTTATTTTACAACGATTGCAAAACAGGTTCTAACAACTTATATTAATCACTCTCGTTCGCACGGATGAAAGCGTATATGTGGTCATTTGTGTGGGAGGAAACAGGAGTACCCGGAGAAAAACTACGTTTCCGATTTGGCGACCACCGTACCATCTCTCATAGTTCCTGGTTCGAGGATCGAATCCGGGATGCATTGGTGAGAAGCGAGCGCGCTAACCACTGCGCTAATTGAACGGCTCTTCTTAGGGCCACCCTCTTAACTGGTGGTCATCCCACAGCAGCATATAAACGGATTTGACAGATAGAATCCGATCGTCTAGATCGCTCCAGGGAAAGTCCATACCCACATCACCTCTAACTGAGGCATAGATTGTGAAACCTGTGTCCCTTGTCAACAATCAGAAGATCCCAGTATCATACACTGCTGTTACCTGATGTGTCTCGACCGCGACAGGAGGACAGATGGATATGTAGTTCAGTGGTTAACACGATGGACTGGGAATCCAGGGATTGCAGGTTCGATCCCCCGTCTGACCATAATAAAACTAACAGTCTTTTCAGATGGGACTTAAAACCGAGGTCTCGTGTCGTTGCTTTACACCGTCCATGTAAAAGAACCAAAGTAGACTCTGGAATGGGTCTCTGTTTGTATCATTGTACTATTCTCCAAAAATCTAAAATGACTAAGCTCTTCAGGAGGCGTCGCTCATATGGACAACCGGTAGCGACGATAAATAAATGTAAAACACGCACACGCCATGAGGAGATCGTCCGGGGGAAATAAACGTTAATTTCAATATCTGACGTTTTTTATGCAGTTCCCAACTTTAAACTTTCTTCACTATTCAGAAGCACGAGATGTAGGTCAGCAGATCGTAATGTTCTGTACTATAAAACAATACACGGCTGTTGATAAAATGTAGGTCAAATCATGGACCAGAACAAAATAAGTAGCGGCCCACACGGAAGGTGTTTTGTTCTTGTTAACAGGCATATATTATTCTGTTGAGATAGAATGAACTATTGCAAAACTCACGCAATTGTAGATTGTAAATGCTTGCAGGGTTTGTGGTGTACTATATACATGTTGTCCGTATGGAAACCGAGTGGAGTATGTTAGTGGAGCGTTCATTGTTTAATGGATGCGCGTTGTCCGTATCGTAACTGGTGGGAGTATGTTAGTGGAGCGTTCGTGGTTTATTGGATGCGCGTTGTCCGTATCGTAACCGATTGGAGTATGTTAGTGGAGCGTTCGTGGTTTAATGGATGCGCGTTGTCCGTATCGTAACCGATTGGAGTATGTTAGTGGAGAGTTCGTGGTTTAATGGATGCGCGTTGTCCGTATCGTAACCGATTGGAGTATGTTAGTGGAGAGTTCGTGGTTTAATGTATGCGCGTTGTCCGTATCGTGACCGATGGGAGTATGTTAGTGGAGCGTTCGTGGTTTAATGGATGCGCGTTGTCCGTATCGTAACCGATTGGAGTATGTTAGTGGAGAGTTCGTGGTTTAATGGATGCGCGTTGTCCGTATCGTGACCGATGGGAGTATGTTAGTGGAGCGTTCGTGGTTTAATGGATGCGCGTTGTCCGTATCGTAACCGATTGGAGTATGTTAGTGGAGCGTTCGTGGTTTAATGGATGCGCGTTGTCCGTATCGTGACCGATGGGAGTACGTTAGTGGAGCGTTCGTGGTTTAATGGATACGCGTTGTCCGTATCGTAACCGATTGGAGTATGTTAATGGAGCGTTCGTGGTTTAATGTATGCGCGTTGTCCGTATCGTAACCGATTGGAGTATGTTACTGGAGCGTTCGTGGTTTAATGGATGCGCGTTGTTCGTATCGTAACCGATTGGAGTATGTTAGTGGAGCGTTCGTGGTTTAATGGATGCGCGTTGTCCGTATCGTAACCGATTGGAGTATGTTAGTGGAGAGTTCGTGGTTTAATGAATGCGCGTTGTCCGTATCGTAACCGATTGGAGTATGTTAGTGGAGCGTTCGTGGTTTAATGGATGCGCGTTGTCCGTATCGTAACCGATTGGAGTATGTTAGTGGAGCGTTCGTGGTTTAATGGATGCGCGTTGTCCGTATCGTAACCGATTGGAGTATGTTAGTGGAGCGTTCGTGGTTTAATGGATGCGTGTTGTCCGTATCGTAACCGATTGGAGTATATTAGTGGAGTGTTCGTGGTTTAATGGATGCGCGTTTGCCGTATCGTAACCGATTGGAGTATGTTAGTGGAGAGTTCGTGGTTTAATGGATGCGCGTTGTCCGTATCGTAACCGATTGGAGTATATTAGTGGAGAGTTCGTGGTTTAATGGATGCGCGTTGTCCGTATCGTGACCGATGGGAGTACAATCAAACATACTCGAAGGACCACGTCTACTAAAAGACAACTTTATCAATTCTCGTTTGTGTTATTAACGACAGATTAGCCTGTATTAAGCGACCATTCCTGTTGAGAGACCATTTATTGTCCTTCTGTTTGGTGGTCTCTTAATACAATCGTGACTGTAATTAGACTGTATGCTCCATGTCATCCTTACTATTTAGTCTTAATCTAAGACTTGAAAGGTACACGTTCGGGGTACAGTGCCTTCGGGGCGGGCACACCTTTATAAACTGGAACACATCCTAGGACGAAGCATGCTATGCTAGTATTACCTAACCTCCTGTATAAATTGTAATTCGTTAGTTTTGGACTGTGTTCCTCATTTTGTTACATTCGGCCGCTTGACTGAATCAGTTTCACGTACTTTAATGTCCTCACACTACGCTATCCAATGTTCACAAGGCTACGGACAAGTGAGATGGAAGTGTGCTGATCGGATAATTAATAGCTCTGCTTTAGACAGATGTCGACACGGATGTTTTGAGTGTTGGTATGCGTACTTTAAAAAATATGTTTGTGTGATGTGGTCTTCGTGCTGTTATATATGAAGAATTGTAATGACATGTGCCGTCTTTAATCGAGTTATTTCTCTCAAAAACACGAATAATTTATGAAAACATACTCAGATCCGGATGCAATCGAGTTATCCTTAGGTCAGACGGTGTTATTGATATAATGGTCTGGGATTGGTTGAAAAAGTGTAGGGAAGCAAGAGTTATTGATACATGAACTGATTGGCTGAGTAGGTATTGTCACAAATAGTGAAAATGACTTCTAAATATTAAAAATACAAGATATGAGCTGCATTATGGAATATTTTAGAATATTTGCATACTATTTGGTGACAAATAAACACCACCAAACTACCTTCAGAGTAGGGGGTGGGTGCCTTTAGTGGGAAATAAAAAAAACTGCAATTGGTCAACCCCATTGAAATTTGACATTTTCCTGTGGCTCAACGGCCAGTCTGTTGAAAATTACTGTCTTTTGTGCACAACTATTTTTGGGGGAAATTTAATGGCCTATGGACATTTCAATAGCGGTGTCCGGCCTTACGAGGAAACACAAATTTGTAAACGGGATGTAATCTAGTTGTCTCTCGCGATGCCAAATTTCTTGTATAATTATATAAACAATATTTCTAGAACTTGCGGCCCGAATCGTTTGTATTTACCGTATATTGAGATACATTATGTGCAATAAATAGACATTATAGGACGATCCTCGTACAAGGTACGTCCGTTTATATATTTTCCCTTTCGGGCCCCATTCGGGGTAACGCCATTTATTAATCTACGTAAACGTAAAAGGGTCGGAAACCAACCCCCTACCAACCTTACCCCGGCCGATCTCCTCACGGAGTCCACGTCGCAGTAGGTGCACATCTCGCAACAGCAGCCTAGGACACATGGGTCGTCAGCATGTCGCACTCTCTTCCGGTGTGCGCGCACATAGTCTTTTCGACTTGACCTTACTGGAGTTACGAGTACTCACAGCCTTTATCCAGCATTGTCCAGCAGTCAAGAAGATCAACACGTGCAGGCCGGGAAGCGACATGCGACGCGCTTATGTCTAACTACATGGTCGGTTTCTATGCTGCTGCGAGATGAACAACAGTTAGGGGGTGACCCTAAACAGGATCATTTCAAAAGAAGTACTACTTGGCACCCTATGAAGGTAGAAGATGCCTCCTCCTGATGTCAACTAAGCAACATAGATTCGACTAGTCTGGGTTCCAGTCTGTCGATTTTTCACTTTTTAACTTCTGGCAAAATGACAGCCTGGGGAAACTTGATTTCCGATCGTAGCGCTATCTACTTACACCCTATTTTTTAAGCGTGTAGATTTGAAGAACGACAACTATTCTCTACAAGATACTATCACTAAATATAGAAACGGAATTCTATCGTAAATCGCCGAACAGGCACGATTATACACGATCATTTCCGAATATACACGAATGCTCCCGTATACTCATTTACATTGCAAACATATAATTTCCCGTATCTGTGTTATATCGACGAGATGGCGGATTTTAACTATTACGTTTAGGTGGTAATGGGTCGATTCGGCGTAATTGAAGTACGGATGACTTAAATCTTGAGTAAATATGTCAAATCAGACGCACATTGTACTTTTTAAAACTATTTATCGTTCCGTTGACCCGTAAACAATGGCTGCCAATTATAAAGTGTTATCAACATTGCAATGCCTCACTTTCGATTCAAGTACGCCATTAATTAAGTCACGTGCTAATAGGCCTATTAATAGGGTTAATGCTAGTCAATAATTACACGGACAACCCGTCGAGTTTCCCCAGGCGTTGGTATTATCAGGACATTCAATACGTCCCAATTAATAGTCTCGGTGTTAAAATATATTTATTTGACTGACCGGGCAAAATATATCGACGCCTGTTCCCAAGCTAACATTCGACCTAAACTTCTTAGAAGATTCACTCGCCCAAATGCCTAGGCGGTGGCAAGTATAGGCCAAAATACTGGATTGGATACCAACCTTACACATTTTGATTCACGTATTTATGGGATACCGGTATAATTTCTTAACGCTGGACCAACATTTAATGTCCAATACAAGTAAGTCTAAGATAACGTCTGACAGTCGAGGCGACGCTTAAGCAAGCAATATGCGCAGATCCGGATGTATTAATGCATTTTAAAGTGATTCGCTCTTATATCATTTGCACTATACCACGTTGTTTATTCATAGTTATCTGGAAATACCAATGGGAGACTGGTACTGATATCTCCATCATTTGTTTGTATACGACGTAATTAATTCAAAACACATTTTCACATAATTATCGTATCACAACCTCACCTATCATATTAAAGCAACGTGACTATGTTTCGGGTTATCAGTGGCATCACATATTTAAACTACATGGAGGTTACGGGCCGCCGTGACCGAGTTGTTAATGTCGTTGGGGGGTCAAATCACTTGCCCCTCACCGCTGTATATGTGTTCGATTCAACTCGGGGTGGAAGTCGTGATAGCGCAGTGGATAAGCGTTCGCTTCAGGTACGAAAGGTCCGGAGTTCGAGCCCCGCTGTAGCCGTTACGATTGTGCCCTTAGGCAAGGCATTTAAATTCCACGTTGCCTCTTCTCTTTCCCTCGTGGCGATGGATTCCATCAGGAATGAGGTCTCGAGCGTGATTTATATAAGTTGAAATAACTTGTTTCGCAATCAAGCTAAAATAAATTTGTATAAACTAAACTCGGGGTGTCCAGTATACATTTAGGTGAGGAAGCTATCCAGTTGGCAAACGGAAGGTCGATGGTTCTACCCGCGTGCTCGTCCGTGTCAACTACTGATCGGAATTACATCCGAACGGTCCGGAGTTCGAGCCCCGCTGTAGCGGTTACGAGCGTGCCCTTAGGCAAGGCATTTAAATTCCACGTTGCCTCTTCTCTCTCCCTCGTGGCGATGGATTCCATCAGAAATGAGGTCTCGAGAGTGATTACTATAAGTTTTTAGAACTTGTTTCGCAATCGAGCTAAAATAAATTTGAATAAACTAATTATTGAAGTATATGAGATGGTACAGTGGTCGCCAGATCGGACAGGTGGGATTTCTCCGGGTACTCCGGTTTCCTCCCACACGAATGACCACATTTACGCTTTCATCCGCGCCAACGAAAGTGATTAATATAAGTTGTTAAAACTTACTTCGCAATCGTTGAAAAATAAATAAAGTTTAAACTTAAACTGTTGGAAAGCACTCTAAAATTCGGATCTCTGCCTGCCATTCATTTGTCATAAATACTTACTATGCTAAAGATTGTCCAGGGCGTTAATTTATTAATCTATTTCGTGTGTTTTACGTTTATTTATCGTTGTTACCGGTTGCCCATATGAGCGACGCCTCCTGAAGAGATTAGTCATTTTAGATTTTTGGCGAATAGTGCAATGATACAGACGGAGACCCATCCCAGTGTCTCCTCTGGTTCTTTTACGTGCACGGTGTAAAGCACCGACACGAAACCTCGGTTTAAAGTCCCATCTGAACGACTGTTAATTTCATTAGGGTCAGACGTGGGGTCGAACCTGTGATCCCTGGATTACCAGTCCAACGTGTTAACCACTGGATTACAGATCCGTCTGTGTGAATCTGTATGACGAACGTATGTCTATATTTCAGATGATGACGAGGAGTGGCGAAACGAACTCAGAAACCACCTTGGTGATGACAAAAGTAATTTTAACACAAACGGCACTAATGATGAACGTGCACGCGTGCTTTGGTAGACCATAATATGACGGATTTGGTTGATGGAACTGATGGGACGCACTGAACTACCGTGTTCAATGGTGACACAGTGACTTTCCAGCATCAGTAATTCACTCACTTCATCTGATTACACCTAAATATGGTCGTAATTGAAAATGTGAAAATGATTTTAATAGAAAAAATGTAATGACTTCATTTCATCAATGAAATTTATGGGACAAGTTTCTCGTCAAAACAATAGTTTTATCTTACAACATCTTAATGTACTACAGCAAGCTTCCCACAATAAGTAACTCGCCCGAGGGAGGATGCAGATGTGATTTACTATCGGAGCAAAATACAAAATAATTTATAATAGGTTTTTTTTTCTCATTTCGCTTTTATAACCTTTGTTTGGTAACATAGCGAACACGAATGTTCAAACCAGTAGATACAATGATTTAAATGCACTGGTAGTATGCAGTAATACTGAGCATAACGGTAATTTATAATAATAATAATAATAATAATAATAAAAAGACTTTATTTAACGAGATAACTCATTTAACAACAGTTAATCTACCATGACGCCCTGAAAATATACAGTCTTCATCCGTTATGTCAATGTCGGTTATGTCGAATTTTCCGGTTATGTCGAAAATCGGATCAACGTCCCGTTTCGGACACTATCGTTTTACATATAACTGGCTACGTCTATATATAAGTTCGTTATGTCAATCTTCGGTTATGTCGAAGTATTTTGTTCGGTCCGACGGAATTCGACATAACGGATGTAGACTGTATACAAATCAAATCCAATCAAAGATAAGACTATAAGTGAAAACTGCACATTGGAATTGTATAGTAATGTTAAAGCTGACATTGGAATTGCATAGTAATGTTAAAGCTGACATTGGAATTGTATAGTAATGTTAAAGCTGACATTGGAATTGTATAGTAATGTTAAAGCTGACATTGGAACTGTGTAGTAATGTTAAAGCTGACATTGAAATTGTATAGTAATGTTAAAGCTGACATTGGAATTGCATAGTAATGTTAAAGCTGACATTGGAATTGTATAGTAATGTTAAAGCTGGCATTGGAATTGTATAGTAATGTTAAAGCTGACATTGGAATTGTATAGTAATGTTAAAGCTGACATTGAAATTGTATAGTAATGTTAAAGCTGACATTGAAATTGTATAGTAATGTTAAAGCTGACATTGGAATTGTATAGTAATGTTAAAGCTGACATTGGAATTGTATAGTAATGTTAAAGCTGACATTGGAATTGTATAGTAATGTTAAAGCTGACATTGAAATTGTATAGTAATGTTAAAGCTGACATTGAAATTGTATAGTAATGTTAAAGCTGACATTGGAATTGTATAGTAATGTTAAAGCTGACATTGGAATTGTATAGTAATGTTAAAGCTGACATTGGAATTGTATAGTAATGTTAAAGCTGACATTGGAATTATATAGTAATGTTAAAGCTGACATTGAAATGTATAGTAATGTTAAAGCTGACATTGGAATTGTATAGTAATGTTAAAGCTGACATTGGAATTGTATAGTAATGTTAAAGCTGACATTGGAATTGCATAGTAATGTTAAAGCTGACATTGGAATTGTATAGTAATGTTAAAGCTGACATTGAAATTGTATAGTAATGTTAAAGCTGACATTGGAATTGTATAGTAATGTTAAAGCTGACATTGGAATTGTATAGTAATGTTAAAGCTGACATTGGAATTGTATAGTAATGTTAAAGCTGACATTGGAATTGCATAGTAATGTTAAAGCTGACATTGGAATTGTATAGTAATGTTAAAGCTGACATTGGAATTGTATAGTAATGTTAAAGCTGACATTGGAACTGTGTAGTAATGTTAAAGCTGACATTGAAATTGTATAGTAATGTTAAAGCTGACATTGGAATTGCATAGTAATGTTAAAGCTGACATTGGAATTGTATAGTAATGTTAAAGCTGCATTGGAATTGTATAGTAATGTTAAAGCTGACATTGGAATTGTATAGTAATGTTAAAGCTGACATTGAAATTGTATAGTAATGTTAAAGCTGACATTGAAATTGTATAGTAATGTTAAAGCTGACATTGGAATTGTATAGTAATGTTAAAGCTGACATTGGAATTGTATAGTAATGTTAAAGCTGACATTGGAATTGTATAGTAATGTTAAAGCTGACATTGAAATTGTATAGTAATGTTAAAGCTGACATTGAAATTGTATAGTAATGTTAAAGCTGACATTGGAATTGTATAGTAATGTTAAAGCTGACATTGGAATTGTATAGTAATGTTAAAGCTGACATTGGAATTGTATAGTAATGTTAAAGCTGACATTGGAATTATATAGTAATGTTAAAGCTGACATTGAAATGGATAGTAATGTTAAAGCTGACATTGGAATTGTATAGTAATGTTAAAGCTGACATTGGAATTGTATAGTAATGTTAAAGCTGACATTGGAATTGCATAGTAATGTTAAAGCTGACATTGGAATTGTATAGTAATGTTAAAGCTGACATTGAAATTGTATAGTAATGTTAAAGCTGACATTGGAATTGTATAGTAATGTTAAAGCTGACATTGGAATTGTATAGTAATGTTAAAGCTGACATTGGAATTGTATAGTAATGTTAAAGCTGAAATTGGAATTGTATAGTAATGTTAAAGCTGACAAGTTTATCAGAGCACAAACTAATAAACGCACATTTCAGCCAAGATATAAATGGAAATTACGGCCGCCCACCCCTTACACTAGTGACACGATACGTCCGTGCAGACTCTATGTGCACTATATGGCGATCTCAGAATCTTAGAAGACATGTGTTACTTGTGACAGTTTGACACTAAAGCTTACAGTTCATAATACTCGCTGACTCTGATAAGATATAATTTATGTTCTGACCTATTGTACTGGTGCTGTTTTTGTGTTTTATAACTGCGTAATTTGATTATTTAGTATTACGCTTGTGTTTACTATCATGACAAAGGAGAAGTTCAATCGACACTTTTGTTTAATTTAACGGTTTAATCCTTTTATTCCCACTTGCTGTTGTCCAGTAGACATATATGTCATATGCATACAACTTAAAGTTATGGCGAATGCACAAGTTCAAATTGAGTTTGTCCGCAACAAACGCGGTGGAAAAAGTCTTGTTGTTGGTGGTTACAGGTTCATGGTATGTATATATATAGTTGCTGTATGTCTGCGTGTCTGTCCGTCCGTTTGATTGTATTTGATCTTAAACACTCTTAAACACATTCTGTCTGTCTGCATGTCTATCCGTCCCACACCCGTTTTTACCTAATTTTATATAAGTGGGAACAATAGGACTACACCGTATAGCGACCGTGGCAAGCAACCATCATACAATAATACTTGCTTCGAAGGCCGAGGTTCTAACCCTAGTTTGACATCTGTGCTAGTCAGTACCCCTACCATACCAATTACGGAGATAATGGGGGTTAGCCAGCCAGCCATATGTATATTACGGACCCGTCTGACATTTTATGATAACTTGCAGTAAAATGTTGATAGCTATGATGTATGTATATGTATGCAACAGGTGCCACGTGTATTAATATTAGTGAATATAAATCTGATTGGTTTCATACTACAGATCCGGTTCGGCAAGGATGCAAGACATCGCCTGTGTTATCCAGTTATTTTATAATAGTGTATACAAATTTAGTTTAGCTCGATTGCGAAACAAGTTCTTACAACTTATATTAATCACTCTCGAGACCTCATTCCTGATGAAATCCATCACCACGAGGGAGAGAGAAGAGGCAATGTGAAATTTAAATGCCTTGCATAATCTTTTTGGTAAAGTGCCAACAATTTTGTAATATGTAATAGCCTTATAATAAACGATCTTGCTCTATGAACTAACAGACTAGACCCCAGGAGGAAATTGTCAATGAAACTATCTTTATTACCATTCTAAGAAGTAAGCATGTGGACTATTTATAGATTTAATAAGCTATTTATATGCAAAGGATGTATTCTCTTCTTGCTAAGCGAACACTCTATGTTATAAGTGTTGCTATTTGAATGGTGGTGAACTTTGCATATTAATGCGCGACGTCGTAATAGCTTTGATTCATGATCAATCAAATGTATTTCAGATTAGTTTATACACATTTATTTTAGCTCGATTGCGAAACAAGTTCTTTCAACTTATATTAATCACTCTCGAGACCTCATTCCTGATGGAATCCATCGCCATGAAGGAGAGAGAAGAGGCAATGTGTAATTTAAATGCCTTGCCTAAGGGCACACTCGTAACGGCTCCAGTGGGGCTCGAACTCCGGACTTTTCGCACCTAAAGCGAACGCGCATCCAGTGCGCTATCACTCGTTATTATGGCGGGGGTAAACTAGTATATTACATAAATAGGAACATTACATATTCGTTTGGAAGCACAGATTGTATGGAAAGTGCATGACATTTATTTTTGACATATTTATAGTATTGTGATGGTATTTCTAATAACCTTATTTTATGAGGATAACATATCTAGCCAGTGGCCATTCTTAAATGCTTACACTTGTCAAATAATTATCGACAAGTGCAGAAATAATTTGTAACATGAATATTATATAAATGACATGGACACAAGGTGCATGCCATAATTATATGGTTAATTCATATAGGATCTTTCAATATAATACAATACAATATAATACAATATAATACAACTCAATACAATACAACACAATATAATACAATACAACGCAATACAATACAACACAATATAATACAATACAACGCAATACAACGCAATACAATATAATACATTACAATGCAATACAATACAATGCAATACAATGCAATACAATGCAATACAATGCAATACAATGCAATACAATGCAATACAATGCAATACAATGCAATACAATGCAATACAATACAATACAACGCAATACAATATAATACAATACAATGCAATACAATGCAATACAATGCAATACAATGCAATACAATGCAATACAACGCAATACAATATAATACAATACAATGCAATACAATACAATGCAATACAATACAATACAACGCAATACAATATAATACAATGCAATACAATACAATACAATGCAATACAATGAAATACAACGCAATACAATATAATACAATACAATGCAATACAATACAATACAACGCAATAAAATATAATACAATACAATGCAATACAATACAATGCAATACAATGCAATACAATGCAATACAACGCAATACAATATAATACAATACAATGCAATACAATACAATACAACGCAATACAACGCAATACAATATAATACAATACAACGCAATACAATATAATACAATACAACGCAATATAATACAATACAACGCAATACAATATAATACAATACAACGCAATACAATATAATACAATACAACGCAATACAATATAATACAATACAACGCAATACAATATAATACAATGCAATACAATACAATGCAATACAATGCAAAACAACGCAATACAATATAATACAATACAATGCAATACAATACAATGCAATACAATGCAATACAACGCAATACAATATAATACAATACAACGCAATACAATATAATACAATACAACCCAATATAATACAATACAACGCAATACAATATAATACAATACAACGCAATACAATATAATACAATACAACGCAATACAATATAATACAATACAACGCAATACAATATAATACAATGCAATACAATGCAAAACAACGCAATACAATATAATACAATACAATGCAATACAATACAATGCAATACAACGCAATACAATATAATACAATGCAACGCAATACAATATAATACAATACAACGCAATATAATACAATGCAACGCAATACAATATAATACAACGCAATACAATATAATACAATACAACGCAATACAATATAATACAATACAACGCAATACAATATAATACAATGCAACGCAATACAATACAATGCAACGCAATACAATATAATACAATACAACGCAATACAATACAATACAATACAACGCAATACAATATAATACAATACATCGCAATACAATATAATACAATACAACGCAATACAATATAATACAATACAATGCAATACAACGCAATACAATACAACGCAATACAATATAATACAATGCAATACAATACAATGCAATACAATGCAAAACAACGCAATACAATATAATACAATACAATGCAATACAATACAATGCAATACAATGCAATACAACGCAATACAATATAATACAATGCAACGCAATACAATATAATACAATACAACGCAATATAATACAATACAACGCAATACAATATAATACAATGCAACGCAATACAATATAATACAATGCAACGCAATACAATATAATACAATGCAACGCAATACAATATAATACAATACAACGCAATACAATATAATACAATACAACGCAATACAATATAATACAATATAATACAATACAACGCAATACAATATAATACAATACATCGCAATACAATATAATACAATACAACGCAATACAATATAATACAATATAATACAATACAACGCAATACAATATAATACAATGCAACGCAATACAATATAATACAATGCAACGCAATACAATATAATACAATACAACGCAATACAATATAATACAATACAACGCAATACAATATAATACAATATAATACAATACAACGCAATACAATATAATACAATACATCGCAATACAATATAATACAATACAACGCAATACAATATAATACAATATAATACAATACAACGCAATACAATATAATACAATGCAACGCAATACAATATAATACAATGCAACGCAATACAATATAATACAATACAACGCAATACAATATAATACAATACAACGCAATACAATACAACGCAATACAATATAATACAATACAATACAATACAACCAAGCAATACAATATAATACAATACAACGCAATACAAAAAACAATACAACGCAAACAAACAATACAACGCAAACATATAATACAATACAACCAATACAATATAATACAAATACAATATAATACAATACAATACAACCAATACAATACAATAATACAATACAATACAACAATACAATATAATACAATATAATACAATACAATAAATACAATACAATCAATACAATACAACACAATACAATATAATACAATACAATGCAACCAATACAACCAATACAATATAAACAATACAACCAATATAATACAATACAACCAATACAATATAATACAATACAACAATACAATATAATACAATACAACAATACAATATAATACAATGCAACGCAATATAATACAATACAATGCAATACAACCAATACAATACAACGCAATACAACGCAATACAATATAATACAATACAACGCAATACAATATATACAATACAACGCAATACAATATAATACAATACAACGCAATACAATACAATGCAACGCAATACAATATAATACAATACAATACAACGCAATACAATATAATACAATATAATACAATATAATACAATACAATACAATGCAACGCAATACAACGCAATACAATATAATACAATACAACGCAATATAATACAATACAACGCAATACAATATAATACAATACAATACAACGCAATACAATATAATACAATATAATGCAATACAATATAATACAATATAATACAATACAATGCAACGCAATACAATACAATACAATGCAACGCAATACAACGCAATACAATATAATACAATACAACGCAATACAATATAATACAATACAACGCAATACAACGCAATACAATATAATACAATACAATGCAACGCAATACAATATAATACAACGCAATACAATACAATATAATACAATACAATATAATACAATACAACGCAATACAATACAATACAATACAACGCAATACAATATAATACAATATAATGCAATACAATACAATGCAACGCAATACAATATAATACAATACAATATAATACAGTATAATACAATACAATGCAACACAATACAATATAATACAATATAATACAACGCAATACAATATAATACAATACAACGCAATACAATATAATACAATGCAACGCAATACAATATAATACAATGCAACGCAATACAATATAATACAATACAACGCAATATAATACAATACAACGCAATACAATATAATACAATACAACGTAATACAATATAATACAATACAACATAATACAATATAATACAATGCAACGCAATACAATATAATACAACGCAATACAATATAATACAATACACGCAATACAATATAATACAATACAACGCAATACAATATAATACAATGCAACGCAATACAATACAATGCAACGCAATACAATATAATACAATACAACGCAATACAATATAATACAATATAATACAATACAACGCAATACAATATAATACAATACAACGCAATACAATATAATACAATACAACGCAATACAATATAATACAATACAATGCAATACAACGCAATACAATACAACGCAATACAATACAATGCAACGCAATACAATATAATACAATACAACGCAATACAATATAATACAATATAATACAATACAACGCAATACAATATAATACAATACAACGCAATACAATATAATACAATACAACGCAATACAATATAATACAATACAACGCAATACAATATAATACAATACAACGCAATACAATATAATACAATACAACGCAATACAATACAATACAACGCAATACAATTTAATACAATACAACGCAATACAATATAATACAATATAATACAATATAATACAATACAATATAATACAATACAATATAATACAATACAATACAACGCAATACAACGCAATACAGTATAATACAATACAACGCAATACAATATAATACAATATAATACAATACAATATAATACAATACAATACAATGCAACGCAATACAACGCAATACAATATAATACAATACAATGCAACGCAATACAACGCAATACAATATAATACAATACAACGCAATATAATACAATACAACGTAATACAATATAATACAATACAACGTAATACAATATAATACAATGCAATGCAATATAATACAACGCAATACAATATAATACAATACAATGCAATACAACGCAATACAATACAACGCAATACAACGCAATACAATATAATACAATACAACGCAATACAATATAATACAATACAACGCAATACAATATAATACAACGCAATACAATACAATGCAACGCAATACAATATAATACAATACAATACAACGCAATACAATATAATACAATATAATACAATATAATACAATACAATATAATACAATACAACACAATACAACGCAATACAATATAATACAATACAATACAACGCAATACAATATAATACAATATAATACAATACAATATAATACAATACAATACAATGCAACGCAATACAACGCAATACAATATAATACAATACAACGCAATACAATATAATACAATACAACGCAATACAATACAATATAATACAATACAATACAATACAACGCAATACAATATAATACAATGCAACGCAATACAATATAATACAATATAATGCAATACAATATAATACAATATAATACAATACAATGCAACGCAATACAATACAATACAATGCAACGCAATACAACGCAATACAATATAATACAATACAACGCAATACAATATAATACAATACAATGCAACGCAATACAATATAATACAACGCAATACAATACAATATAATACAATACAATACAACGCAATACAATATAATACAATACAATATAATACAATACAACGCAATACAATACAATACAATACAACGCAATACAATATAATACAATATAATGCAATACAATACAATGCAACGCAATACAATATAATACAATATAATGCAATACAATATAATACAATACAATGCAACGCAGTACAATATAATACAATATAATACAATACAATACAATATAATACAATATAATATAATACAATACAATACAATATAATACAATATAATATAATACAATATAATACAATACAATGCAACGCAATACAACGCAATACAATATAATACAATACAATGCAACGCAATACAACGCAATACAATACAATATAATACAATACAATACAACGCAATACAATATAATACAATACAACGCAATACAATATAATACAATATAATACAATATAATACAATATAATACAATATAATACAATATAATACAATACAATACAACGCAATACAATATAATACAATACAATGCAACGCAATACAATATAATACAATATAATACAATACAATATAATACAATATAATACAATACAATTCAACGCAATACAATATATTACAATATAATACAATACAATATAATATAATACAATATAATACAATATAATACAATACAATATAATACAATATAATACAATACAATATAATACAATACAATATAATATAATACAATACAATACAACGCAATACAATATAATACAATATAATACAATATAATACAATATAATACAATACAATATAATACAATACAACGCAATACAATATAATACAATATAATACAATACAATACAACGCAATACAATACAATACAACGCAATACAATACAATGCAACGCAATACAATATAATACAATACAATACAACGCAATACAATATAATACAATACAATATAATACAATATAATACAATGCAATACAATATAATACAATACAATGCAACGCAATACAATATAATACAATACAATGCAATACAACGCAATACAATACAATACAATACAACGCAATACAACGCAATACAATACAATACAATACAATACAACGCAATACAATCACCTGTCTATCTGCAAGAGTCATTCAGATTTACTTCCGATGTTCGAACTCAAAACTTGCGATCATCCGCCAATCTCCAACTTTATACCCTCCTAAGCCAACTACTGATGTATTTAGGAAATCTGTCTTATATTCAGGGTCACACTTGTGGAATTCCCTCCCTGATCACATCAAAACAGCACATTCTGTTCCACACTTCAAAGCTTTATATATCAGGTGGTGCAAAGAACAGACCAATAACCTAATAAACTGATAATATACAAATATACATGAATATACGTATTATTATATTATTATTATTATTGTTATTATTAATATTATTATTATTCTTATTATTATTATTATACAATACAATACATTTTATTTCACTCATTTCACATAACATGAATAAATGAGGTACATGAGTGGTGATTTTTCATAACATATGTTATGAAACTAGTTTTGAAATTTTGCTGAACCTTTTGGCGAGCTTAATAGCAACATTACAAAACTCGTGTCATTGTATGAAATCACCACGAGTGTAAGATCCTTTTCTATTCTATCTGCCAGCCTACTGTTTGGGCCCTTATTACATGGTAAAGTAATCAGTAAGGTGCACCCGTGGCCCGTAGTAAAACCTCCTTTAAAATCAAACAAGGCCATCCCAATAATCGACACAATACTTCTAATCACTATTCTACTAGTGCATATTTAGCATGTTATTGATTTAAGCAGTTTATCAACAAATAAAGCTTGAAAGCAAACTATAATTGTGTCGAATGTGTAAAGCGTGTTGTCATGCAGTGACCAATTAGAATCCTTCCTTGCTGTATTACACGTGTGTACATGCAAGCAAATATGTGATGGCTGTATTAAAATGAATACAAGCAAAGTTATGTGACAAAACATAATCTCCCATCAGGCCACAGTTGAGATTATTCTGTCAGCACTATTCTCTGACCATATAATTATATATGCCAAGCACGTATTGTATGCCTGTATATGCAATTAGTGGAGGTCGTGATAGCGCAGTGGTAGGGCGCTCGCTTCAGGTGCGAACGGCCCGGAGTACACGCCCAACTATAGCCGTTACACGCGTACCCTTAGGTAAGGCACTTAAATTCCACATTGCCTCTTGGTGGCGATGAACATTTATGAGTATTCCAAAAACAATTAACTTAATTATTCAATGTGGATTTATAATCTCGTCAGGAGGCGTGCTCATATAGCAACCGTTAGCGACGATAAATACACGTAAACAATAGAGGATGCAGGTGGAAATCAATCAATGCCTGTATACAGGGGAGGGGGGCGAAGTTTCCATTCCCAGTATACTACACATGCTTGTAACTTGTAACTCGAAGCAAGATAGACATATAGTCTCAACGGATCGCCTATATGACCTTTCAAATAAGCCATACCCGTGGCAGATGGGACGTTAACCCATTCAACACCAAGTAACTCACATGGACTGGTCCATGATATTCATAAACCAATAAATGAATCAGAAAATCACATTTGGACAAGTTCATTTATCAAAATGGGTAATTATGTCTAAAAATAGTCATATCACTGGCAAAAAGTGCAGATCCTGATGAGACGGCTCGTCACGAGCCGGCTCATCTGGATATACACTTTTTGTAAGCCTATTTAGAGGTCTGTGGTGTTGAAGGGGTTAAACTGATGTCTCGTGTCTGAGCTCTATACCGTACACGTAAAAGAACCAGAGGAGATTCTGGAATGGGTCTCTGTCTGTATCATTGCACTATCCTCCAAAAATCTAAAATGACTAATCTCTTCAGGAGGCGTCGCTCATATGGGCAACCGGTAGCGACGATAAATAAACGTAAAACACAAATAATTGGTCATATGAAATCTAACTTGGATTTGATAGCGAATACGATTAGCAGAGATATTACAGACGAGATAAAAACAAAAAGGAGAAAGTATTGGTAGAATGAGATGCTATATTTAATTAGGAATAAGTGCAAATAGTGTCTCACTAATATCTTGGCAGAGTTATTTTGCAATTAACTGTTATATTTAGATGTATCGGTTGAAGGTATTCATATGATTGCAGAACTCTGTACAGTGATTTTGGAAGTCGTGATAGCGCAGTAGTAGAGCGTTCGCTTCCGCTGCGAAAGACTCAGAGTTCGAGCCCCACTGGAGCCGTTACGATTGTGCCCTTAGGCAAGGCATTTAAATTCCACATTGCA
>CM026404.1:72365152-72367652 GCA_014843695.1 Archivesica marissinica
AACTCCCAGCCCCTCTGATACAAGGTGGACATCGTACCCATGATTATTGTTATTCTTCTTCACCGCCAGAAATGGCGAACCCCGGTTCGATCCCCGTCTGACCATAATAAAATTAACAGTCTTTCAGATGGGACGTTAAACCGAGGTCTCGTGTCAGTGTTTTACACCGTGCACGTAAACGAACCAGAGGAGACTCTGGAATGGGTCTCTCTCTGTATCATTGCACTATCCTATAAACTATAAAATGAGTAATCTCTTCAGGAGGCGTGGCTCATATGGGCAACCGGTAGCGACGATAAATAAACGTAAAACACAACAAGAACAACACGAAAGGAAGAAAACGATTACTGCCGTCCGTCTGTACTAAATCATAACTAGTTCTCTCTCGTGTTTGTATTTCACACCAGATAACGCTGTTAAGAAGATTTCCCAGTTCTGGCAAACATAATCAACTAGGTTGTAGAGCAAATTTTCAGTGTAAGTAAGTAACTAAGTAATGTTTATTTACATCTCATCATTGTACAAACAGTGTGCTTAGTGAGACTTACTCAATCACGGCTGACATCACGTCACGCGAGAGTAGCGTGATTTCTTATTCACTTCATTTATTATCAAATAATCTTAAATTGTATGTTGATTGTCCGTATATGGCTTGTTTGTGTTGGGGTTTTAGATCTAAAGTCCCATCAACAGCTTAGGTCATATTGCACCTCTTCAGTTAATGGTAGAGGATGACTCCGAGTGCTTACTATATTTAATATGAGAAAATGCACACTGTGTAATGTGGCAATTGGAGATGAGTTTCATTACCTATATATGTGAATGTACATATTTGCTGTCAAGTACAGACGGATATGTAGTCCAGTGGTAACACGCTGGACTGGTAATCCAGGGGTCGCAGGTTCGAACCCCCGTCTGACCAGAATAAAAGTAACAGTCTTTTCATATGGGACTTTAAATAGAGGTCTCGTGTCGGTGCTTTACATCGTGCACGTAAAATAACCAGAGGAGACGCTGGAATGGGTCTATGTCTGTATCATTGCACTATCCTCCAAAAATCTAAAACGACTAATCTCTTCAGGAGACGTCGCTCATATGGGCAACCGGTAGCGACGATAAATAAACGTAAAACACACACACAATGCTGTCAAGTAGAATGCGATATTGAAATCCAGAATATCCCACAGAAGGCCTCAGAATATTTATAGTGTTAAATTAGTTACGAATATGAATTGCGCCAATGTCACAGAATTTGGAAAATTGAGTATTTTTGTTAATTATAACTGAAATATATATTGGAAATAAGTAAATACGCAATTATACACTGGAATGTTGGTTATATGTAACATGTATCAATTATATGAAATTGTAATTAGGGTATTCTCCCACAGGTGTCCTTATGCCAGTGCCTATTGTGCTCTGAAATGAGCCTCATGTGTATTTCATATGTGTTATAACCTTATGTTGTCATGTACATTAACTGAGTGGTATACAATAATTACTAGACGTATAGTATTACCATTAGTGTGTGTGTGTGTGTGTTTTACGTTTATTTATCGTCGCTACCGGCCGGTTAACCATATGAGCAACGCCTCCTGAAGAGATTAGTTATTTTAGATTTTGGAGGATAGTGCAATGATACAGGCAGAGACCAATTCCAGAATCTCCTCTGGTTCTTTTACGTGCACGGTGTAAAGCACCGACACGAGACCTCGGTTTAACGTCCTATCTGAAAGACTGTTAATTTTATTAGGGTCAGACGGGGGATTGAACCTGCGATCCATGGATTACCAGTCCAGCATGTTACCACTGGACTACTGATCCGTCTGTATCATTAGAATGCCCATACTAGCATACTATCAGGCACGGATGGACACCCAGGTAGAACCACCGACCTTCCACATGTCAGCTGGGTGACTTACTCATATGAAGGAATTAGGCACCCCAGTGGGATTCGAACATACAGTGGTGACAAGAATTTGTGTTGGTTCGAACCTACAGCGATGACAGGAAGTTGTGGTGGTTAAATAGCCATGGTAATGCAATGTTAATAAAATTTAGTTTATATATACTTCCGCAATACAATATCAAAATAGAAATTTTAATTAAAGACAGCAATTTTCAGAAATTGTATTGCCATTTGCACATGTGCATACTAATTTTAAAATTTAAAATTTATACGGATTAAATTATCCATAAATTACTGTACTTATTTTCGGTTTGTTTTGTCCAGGGTTTTGAAAAGACAGTGCAGGTGTGTGTTTTACGTTTATTTATCGTCGCTACCGGTTGTTCATATGAGCGACGCCTCCTGAAGAGATTAGTCATTTTAGATTTTTGGAGGACAGTGCAATGATACAGATAGAGACACATTCCAGAGTCTCCACTGGTTCTTTTACGTGCACGGCGTACAGCACCGACACGAGACCTTGGTTTAAAGTCCCATCTAAAAGACTGTTAATGTTATTAGGGTCAGACGGGGGATCGAACCTGCGACCCC
>CM026404.1:72372652-72426915 GCA_014843695.1 Archivesica marissinica
TTAATAATAGGTTGACATGTTACTTAAAAGCACAGATAAACCAGCTAAGAAGCTATATTTGCAAAGAGCGAAACCAATTTGTCTTTTTGTGATAATACTTATTAATACGATAGCAGACATGTACATTCACTAATGTTAGTCACGTAATGTTTTCATATGATTTGTTCTAACATTAGATTGATCTCTCTGGAGACCTGATGGAATCCATCGCCATTAGGGAGAGAGAAGAGGAACTGAAATTGAAGTGTGTTTCATACGAACGCCACCACCGTGGTTTCTGACGGGGCCCGAACTCCCAGCCTCTCTGATACAAAGTGGACATCGTACCCATGATTGTTGTTATTCTTTTTCACCGCCAGAAATGGCGGGTTCGATACCCCGTCTGACCCTAATAAAATTAACAGTCTTTCAAATGGGACTTTATACCAAAGTCTCGTGTTGGTGCTTTATACCGTGCACGTAAACGAACCAGAGGAGACTCTGGTATGGATCTCTAACTGTATCATTGCAGTATCCTCCAAAAATCTAAAATGACTAATCTCTTCAGGAGGCGTCGCTCATATGGGCAACCGGTAGCGACGATAAATAAACGTAAAACACACAAGATGATGCGCCGTAAACCCCAATCAACATAATAGTTATTAAACGTTCGTGTAGTTCGGTCGTGTAGCAACCGCTGCTACTGTTCATTTATATTAAATTTTATTATTTTTACGGGCATTCAAACGTCAAAACCTGTGGCCCAAACCATTTGTAAATTGTTGTATCGTGTTTGCGTACTTATGTGTTACATGTATATGTTATATCAGTATCAATGTAATCGCATATGATTAAACTGAACTATTACGACCATTTAATTTGATATATGTAATAAATATGTGAAAGATGTTAGAGTTGGCGTTGCATGCATAATTTGCACGTTTTTTAAATATATATTTGGTGCACACAGTACATGCTTCATGCATATTCAATGCAGTTCATTTTCTGCAGTCATTAATCATGGTGCAGTCAATCGGTGTGTCTGTAATTTGTATCACTGACTGATTATATATGGACGTGGTAACTGAGACACATTATTATTATAATGATACGTATCAAACTCAGATATATCAGGTTTATAAAGTTTCTCTCCCCGAAATGAGAGTTCCCCGGGGGTCATGCAATTGTAGCGACCATTACACATATTTGGCATAATTTATGCAACTTTATTTTAGCTCGCTTGCGACACAAGTTCTTACAACTTATATTAATCACTCTCGGGACCTCATTCCTGATGGAATCCATCGCCACGAGGGAGAAAGAAGAGACCATGTGGAATTTAAATGCCTTGCCTAAGGGCACAATCGTAACGGCTATATACAGCTGGGCGCGAATCTGTACATGCTAACAGACGGATATGTAGTCCAGTGGTAACACGGTAATCCAGGGATCACAGGTTCGATCCCCCGTCTGACCCTAATAAAATTAACAGTCTTTCAGATGGGATGCTATAAACCGAGGTCTCGTGTCGGTGCTTTACACCGTGCACGTAAAAGAACCAGAGGAGACTCTGGAATGGGTATCTGTCTGTATCATTGCACTATCCTCCAAATATCTAAAATGACTAATCTCTCCAGGAGGCGTGGCTCATATGGGCAACCGGTAGCGACGATAAATAAACGTAAAACACACATTTAAATGCTAATCTAGAAATGATCCAATATCTTGTCCATAAACGCGTGTTTCGCAAAAACAACATGAAGGGTCCGGTCCATATGTAGCACGTAGTACAGACCATTCAACGACTGTACAGTCAAACATGCGTTAGTGGTCACCTCCATTAAGCAACCAACCTGTATTAAGCAGCCAGTTTACATATTCCCAATTGGTTGTTTTATTATACAGTCAAACCTGTCTTACGCAGCCAGCCAATGGAATCTCAGAAAGTGGCTGCTTAGCACAGGTGGCTGCTTAATAGAGGTCAAATGTATAATAAAACCACTTATTTGGAATCTGGAAACTGGCTGCTTAATACAGGTTGTCTGCTTAATAGAGGTGACCACTAACACAGGTTTGACTGTATATTTGACCTCTATTAAGCAGCCACCTGCGCTAAGCAGCCACTTTTCCCAATTCCCTTGGCTGGCTGCTTAAGACAGGTTTGACTGTATACGTTAAACTAGTATGCTAATTTACAGTAATCTCACTATCGGCATTTAATTAACATTCTTAATTCTTTCCTTAAGCAAATGACTGAATTCAACAAAAATGTATGTCAGCCTAAACAACTAGTTGACGATACAAACAAAGATGTAGCATGGTAAGGTATTTACAATCGGCGGAGCATACAGGAAAACCCACCCACTTGTCAAACAAAATGTAGGTGTTCGGGTTGAAATCTTATAAAAGTAGAAAAATGCTGTAATTTGTCACCAGTAATTACGTGTATGTCGTTTGTTTTTCCTTTGTAATATTCTCTTATTTTCCCCCAAGAGATTTGGTGTCCAGATAACATTCCCGCAACTCATCAACGTGTCAGGGCTTACACGGGTGACGTACTGATAAGATTAAGGATCTTAGGGGACAGGTCTTCACGTATTGTCACAATGCAGATTGCACGTTCACACGCACAGCATTCTGAATATTTAGCGTGACAAAATGATTAAAAAAAATGCATCTTCATGAGTCTTGGAAAAATAACAATATACGTAGATTGTTTGTTGGATAGGTAGGGGTACCCTATTCAAGCTGAGAATGAACACGATACATCAGCAGTCTTCTAAAGTATGAGCAATACAATCTATGTTGAGGATACATGTATGCATTGTGCTGACTGTTTCTTTGAAGAAAAGTTTTAACATAAATGTACATTCTCAAACACCCACATTTGATAATATTATTTACGGTGTGTTTTAATCTTATATGGGTCTGCCCACCAGACGACGTTGCAAGTGAAGTACACAATGGCGCCCACCCGTTGAGTGGTGACCCTGATGACCCATATTAAAGATTTGTTTCTTTTAAATTCGAATTGGATAAATGTTGATGAAAGCAGATGTGTACTTAATGCGTCAAATTAAATTTGGTGAAATTTTATTTGCAAATTATAGTGGTTGCTCTGTTGGTTAATGAAGAGTTAAATTGTGTTTCCATTGATTTTGTTTACATTTCTCGTCAGCTGTTATTGGCGGCGGAAGAAGCCAGTTTTTCTGCAGGGCAGTATTTCGGATACGGGCGGGCTCACGCATAGAACCACCAACCTTCCAACCGTACGAATTAGCAAGCCACATGCCATACTATCGGTCATGTGACAGGACTCCCAACGATGACTCATATGTGTACCCATCAGCTACCCCATTTACCAACAAGTGTCAATTAACTTTATTTTACGACATACCTACATTAATATTATAGAGAGCACACGTGCCTGTAGCAATTGAAATGCTCTAAGTACATGTACAAAGCACGTCACTCCAGGCGGTTTGACTTCAAATGTTAAAGTTAAGTTATGAAAATATAGCAAAGAATGATTATTGGGTTGTCAAAATATTTTGAAACGGCTCAAATGCCACCGCCGTGACCTATGCGTGACTGTCTGTGTGTCTCGAATTCTGAACAAGTGACAACGTATTATAACTATATTACACATTTTCGTTGAATGACCAAGCTGTCCCCTACATAACATCTTAGAATTTTGGCAAATACACTTTTAATGTATACGTTGCGAGCATTGTACACGTAACTATATTACACATTTTCACCGAATGACCAACCTGTCTTCACCTTCTTAGAATTTTAGAAAATACACTACATACGAATCTGTAGTCATAGTGGTAGGTAATACGCTGGACTGGTAACCCAGGGATCGCAGATTCGATCCCCCGTCTGGCTCTAATAAAATTAAAAACAGTCTCTCAGCTGGGACTTTAAACCGAGGTCTCGTGTCGGTGCTGTACATCGTGCACGCAAAAGTACCAGATGAGACTCTGGAATTGATCTCTGTCTGTATCATTGCACTATCTTCCAAACATCTAGAATGACTAATCTCTTCAGGAGGAGTCGCTCATATGGGCAACCGGTAGCGACGATAACTAAAAGTAAAACACACAAATTGGAAAATACACTTTTGATGGATATATTTACGAGCACGTGTACATGTAACACATTTTAGATGAATGTCAAACGTGTCCCCACATATTAATTTCTTAGACATTTGTAAAGAGAATTATGGATCAATTATATATCATGCTGACGACCATTGTCACAGAATGGAGTATACATACCGTGCACTATGATTTATCACTGCTTGTAATGATCTGTTCACTGCTTAAATTTACATAGTATGTGTTACACGTCTTCATTTACATATGAAAATGTAAGTGATCACTCTATTTACATAATGATATATATACAGTCTACATCCGCTATGTCAAAGTCGATTATGTCGAATTATCCGGTTATCTCGAAGTCGGTTCAAAGTCCCGTTTCCGACACTATCATTTTACATATAACTGGCTATCTGTTTATATCGAATTTCGTTATGTCAAACTTCGGTTATGTCGAAGTATGTTGTTCGGTCCGACGGAATTCGACATAACGGATGTAGACTGTATATATGTTTTATATTCACCTCGCAATGAAACAACAGGGTCAAATACACACTGTTTAATGTAAAGTAGGCACAATTCTGCTAAGTATATATATTAACCTTCGTGATTCATATTAAACCATTTTATTTGTCTGAATTGAAGAGTAACTCACATTTGATTCGTCTGAAACGAGAGGTATCTAGATCGAACCGTCATAATATCGTTCATGTGTCTGGTCTGGCTTCCTGAGTATATACTATATATATATATTTATATACAGCCAACACATGTTTGATGTTCATATATTCATATTTCAATGTAACGCATACATCATAGTGGAAGTCGTGATGGCGTAGTAGTAGTGCGTTCACTTCAGGTGCGAAAGGCCTGGAGTTCGATCCCCACTGGAGCCGTTACGATTTTGCCTTTAGGCAATGCATTTAAATTCTACGTTGCCTATTCTCTCTCCCTCATGGCGATGGATTCAATTACATCAGGAATGAGGTATCGAGAGTGAGTAGTATAAGATATAAGAACTTGTTTCGCAATAGAGCTAAACTAAATTTGTATGCATTAAAAACAATGGGCATGTTATTTTGATCAATCTTGACTATATGAACATAGTGTTGTTTACAGTTCAAGCTTGCTAGATAAGTAATATATATGTAATTAGTTTTCTTCTTTCCGGCAATAATTATATTAGTTGTGTTTCTATATATATATATACCACGACCATGCTTATTAAATTGCACGGGAGAGTTATTGACGTCAGAAGTGTTATTACCAATTAGACTAGGGCGATAAATAATGTCTATTATAGTACGAAGCAAGGCCAACTGTCCCTTGGCACCAATGGCGGTACATTTATAGAGATAGTTGAATATCCCTAGACACCGGTGGCGATATATTTGAAGAGATAGTTGTGATAACAAGTCCTCATACCACTGATACAAGTAATGATTCAACTGATAACACTGATAAACATAGATAGAGCGTCGCAGTGTAGTATCAGTACGCATTGAACTTTTATCAATATTTTATGAATTTTTATGTAAAGTCAAATAAAGAGAGATTAACCCTTTACATCAAACACTTCATTGAAAACAGGTGCGGAAAATATTGCAGACATAGACAAAAAACGTTTAACTTAAAATCTATGCATTTCATAGCACTAGATAATGACTGGGTGCGTTTATAAAAAGCTAGTTCCTTCAGAAATGCAGGAAACCTTGCTTGACGATACAAACACTGCAGATAAATGAACCTTATATAATAGGTTAAAATGAACCAAGATTGTTACAAAACAAGATGTAGCCACGAATGATACACGCGGGCAAGTCAAGATTCATAAGCACAAGCAACCAGTAGGTATTCTAGAACTTGGTTATCATACACATCTATATGCTTCTGCCAAAAACATCTAGACATTGTCAGCATGACGTTGTATGCGTTATTTCTTGAGCTTCTCAAAGTTTATTCGATCCAAATTTTCCCAAAGTTGTAGCAGATATGCTGTAAATGCCTCCTGTGTTCACCTGGACTTACGTCATTTGGACTAAACCTTCCTGGCATCTCTAATTTATCAGATAAGTAACGTTTCATCGGTATGGGGAAATTTACAGATTACAATATATAAATATGTTCACTTAAAATTAATTTAAATGAAAACTCAGTCACGGTTTAACGGAACAATGTGGAATATTTCGAAAGCCAACGGGATAGTACAATCTAGAAAACACTTGCAGTAGTGCGCAGCAAAACGTTCTGTAAAATGTTGTAAATATTAACCCCACTGTCTTGTCTTAATTGAAACGAGACGGTTTGATAACAGTACCGTTTTAATTAGCAATGCAAGATTACACGCGATAACATGCAATGTAAATGCGGTCATGCATTAGCTTAGAGTACACAATGACGTTAAATGAAGTTAAGGCTATAAGCTACACGCCTAGTACAACCTGGCATGGAGTATGAATTTAACAATCTGGTTGAAGTAATCAGAAATGGTATTGATAAAATTGACAGCACACAATCGTAATAACTATGTTCCACGTGCATCTGGCGCATACCTTGGACCCCCATCCACCGAGTTACTACAACCCAGGGCCAACGGTACAACACATTTTCATCAGTGTGCTTTTGACTAGAAATGATATTAAATATTTTGATTGATGCTACAATGTATTTTGGGTTGCCAGGTTACCCTATGGTGTAGTAACCCGGTGTGGGCGGGGGTCAATGGTATGCACCGGATGCATGTGTCCCGACTAGACATAATTAAAGAAAGATATAGTTGAGAAATGATTTTCGGAACTGAAGTATGATTTTCACATTCTGGCATATTGAAGGGAATTGTGTACTAAAAACTGGATATAATAAAACAATGAAGCATCTATTATACTCTATAATCGTTCAGGGATATTAGAAATGAAAGTAAAACAGATAGGATACGAAAACCGGAACTCATGGCAGGTTTAACGCAAATTACAGCCATAAATAAAATGCGCACATCTTTTATGACTCACAAAACATTACATTCTTAATTGCAGTGAAATGTGCATCAGCCAATTTAGCCACAGGATATTTGAGATGATTAATCATTGTAAGGCCATAAACCACAAATGCTTTATTTGCATTTTATATGCCTGGCAGTTTTACTCTCTATAAATAAAGCTAGACCAAAATTAGTACCTCATAAAGAGATCGTAATAATGCATTTTGACACATGATGCACAGGGTACATGTATCATAAATTATTTTATGCACAGGGTACATGTATCATAATTTATTTTATGCACAGGGCACATGTATCATTATTAATTTAGTTATTTATATATTTTTATTGTTTACTGTTGTAATTGATTTTTTTTTTTTAAAGTGAATTTATTAATATGCAAATATATTGTCGGTTTAAAAATATCTATATATAACAGTAGAACGACTGCCTCATATAAGCCGGTTATGTACTAGTAGTCAAGCCATTAGTTATCATCTAAGTTATGTTATCAGAACATGTACACATGTCAACAAGTACAAACCCACTATTGTGCTTATTGCCCATTACAAAATGACATCATATCTATAAACCTCAGTAGGTCATCTCTTACTGTCCAATGTACATCATATCTCTTTATTAGGCCTCCGAACATTATCATTATTACAACTTCATCAAATGACTCAAACGTATCTACAAGACAGCCGTCGGCTACTATATATTATGACCTAATTAATCCTGTCCACATTTAAGTTCCCTTACTGATGGTGCTGTCAGTATTGACATACCAACTCTTAGAGATATGGTAAATGAACTAGCTTTAAACATCAAAGGAAACATTGAATTGACGAGCCATGTCAAGCTATATATGACGAGTGTGCACATTTTACAAAACACACACACACACAGACACAGACACAGACACAGACACAGACACAGACACAGACACAGACACACAGACTCAACCATCAATTACCTAGAACTGAGTCACCGGTTCAAGTAACGGATGAGTGCAATATAAAACAGCAGATACAACTGCAATTCATTGTTAAACAGTGAACAGATTTTTATGCACATCAATCTGTAATTAAATTAGTCATCGGAAACAATAATGGCAGATTAGAAAATGCAAAACTGAGGTCATACATTAGAACAGAACATTTAATAGTATTACCGAATGTGTATGTGGGAGATAACAGGCAGTATATAATAGATACATTGATCATGACAGACAATAGTTGTTTCATATTTGTTCTCATAAACGATGCAGCATATGGAATGTTTGGTAAACAAAATTCAGAAAGTCGTACACAAAAGAACCGATTCACCTGAACAACGTGCAAATGCAAAATCAAGTAAGATCAAGTATGCCGATGTGCCTGTAGCATAACTAGTATCACACAATCAAAACAATGCATCAAGATATTTGTAACACTTAACACCATCAGTTATCTTGTCCATTTGTTAGGTTGTCATCACTTTATCATCATCTTGTGCCGTTTGTAAATTGATTTACATAGTTTTATAACTAATGTTCCTTTCCTTTGTGAAACCTTCATATTCTGTGTCGAGTAAACCTTTATAATATAATGTTCCTTTCCTTTGTGAAACCTTCATATTCTGTGTCGAGTAAACCTTTATAATCTAATGTTCCTTTCCTTTGTGAAACCTTCATATTCTGTGTCGAGTAAACCTTTATAATCTAATGTTCCTTTCCTTTGTGAAACCTTCATATTCTGTGTCGAGTAAACCTTTATAATCTAATGTTCCTTTCCTTTGTGAAACCTTCATATTCTGTGTCGAGTAAACCTTTATGTCAATATGCAAACACGTCAAACAATATAAGATATACAAGAACGTATCTTAAAAGTCTGATTAACATTCTTTATGTGCAACATTAGCTAATAAGCTATCTGCCAACAAGCACACGGTATTTTGTTTGTTTAGGGTCGCATCAACAGCTTAGGTGATAAGGCTTCTTTCTTGGTATTATTGGCGGCTGTCCCGTCGAGCAATATTTCAGACACGGACGGGCACCCATACCGGACCTTCCACAAGCGATGATGTTAGCTTCCTCACATGAAATAATTCGACACAAAGACATAATAGTGTAGAGACTATATCACATATATATAATTATATATATACATATATTATCCGAGTATTACGTATGTTAATTATGATACATGTAATAACATATACATTTATCATTGGTACACGTGCTGGCAACTAACACATTATGCCATTCGATAATGAAAAGCAGGCTCTCTAAGCATCATGTTTACATATTCGTGGACAATCATTGTGCACACTGATAAAATACTGATTGATATATCTCTGAAAGTCAGTTTCAATCAGTGGAACTGTATTCATGCTCATGATAATTGATTGCAGTACACAACGAGTACAGATATACGGGTCAGCTACAGATAACGGCTATGGTTGTTGTATGGATATGTTTATTTCTCGGCGCCGCCATTTTATTTTTGGAGGATAGTGCAACACGATACAGCAGACGCTCACAATATAGAAGTACACCTGGTTATTTTCCATGCCGGTGCATAGCACCGATTCATGCGACCTCGGTTTATATATTTCCACCTGAACGACCGTAAATATTATTAGGGTCAGATAGGGGTCGAACCTGCGACCCCTGGAATCTCTTTCATCGTAGTGGCCCTTGCTTAAAGTGACGAAGCATGCCTACTGGACTGCGTTACTGAGATTACATTTTGCGTATGTTTCTATTTCAGTTGTGGTGACAGTGGACAGTAAACCAATCCGACTACAGCTCTGTGATACAGCCGGCCAGGTACGTCACTTTCTGAATTTATACCCACACCTTATCTTATTTAGCAGAAGCTTCAAATTATGTAAAACAAATTTTCCGAAAGTTCGACCTACTAATGATGTATTTACAATAGTAATGTTAAATATTGTTTCAATCTACCCTAATATCAGGTTTGTGTACTTCTTCAAAGTTCAATGAGTATATTGGCTGCTTTATTTGTCATCAAACACAAACCGTCTATGAACTGCATGCTGTGAGAATATATACAACCTTGTAGTTCATGCTACATATGATATGCTATAAAAGGATCGTGTATAATACACTTGTCGCCGACTGACACTGTATGTTTGCAATACGAGATTTCATAAAAGCGGTTGATTGTTCTATTATATCACTAACGTCAGTATTATGAGTCGCTTGAACATTTTTATCCTCGTTGACATCATGCTCTGGTACTAACGTGATACACTGTATGTTAATTGAAGTGGTTGCATTGATACATTAGCCGGGTATAGTGCCATCTTGAACAATACCCTGTTGAGATATCATCTTCATTTATATGGTTGATTATGGCGTCAGTGACTTCTCCGTTAATATCTTTATGGCTTCGCGGTCTACAGGATCTTTTAAAGTTTCGGCGGTTTCTGTTGTAGTCTCTATAACCGTTGTCCTACCAAATATTTAGGAATGCAATTATTGCCATGCTACCCCTAATGTATCATACGTCTCTATTAATCCCATATAATGTCAGTCTGATAAAATGGTTCATTTTAGTAAGATCCCTGTCATTTTCAGTTTCAGTTGCTTTGTCACAATATTTCGGTAACTTTATAGATAGTTCGAATGTTACCAATATTATATGAGGAACATCGGGGAACACTTGTATTAATGAATCGCATCTTGCTAATTGCATGAGCATTGTAAAGTAGTTATTCAACGTTAGGAAATATCTAATTTGTCTTTGCATTCCATCTCATTGCGGTTTGCTTTCAGTTGGTCTACCAACATTTCCAGTAATAATTGACCTTTTGTTGCAATTTTTCGAACAATCGTACCATCATGGCTTCAAATTAAAGATTGCCTTTTAATTATAATTGAAGATATCAATTAATATGCCTCGCGGGAAGCGCGAGACCTTGTTATCTGATTCTCCCACCAACTTAATTAATAGGTATATTATTTACCATTCTGGAGATTTTTAATGCCGCTTCGTGTAGGCAGTTTGATTTAAGTCATAGATGGACTTCACGAAGAACTATATTGAATATTTGTTCTTAATGACCTATGTGCCAGACGACTCGCAATAACCAGATGATCTTTGGAGATACTGGACACGCCTCTTATTTAAACTGGTTTAAATTACCATTCACAAAATCACCACCCCGTGTAGATATTAGACATGTTTTCTTATCGGTTTTTTTTTAATTTAGATGAGCGTGATCTTCAAAAAACATACTTCACATTTTCTCAGTGCTTGGTTAAGTAAATATTTTCCTTTATCCTTTACTTTTGATAAATAGTATACAATTCCCACGTAAGGATATAAAACTGACATCAATAATCCTAATTGTGTATTATAAAAGTACCTTCAAAGTACGTATATAGTTCTACCCGAATGAATGCATAATATATCTGAATGAAAGCTGTCATAGCTGTTGAGATATGTTTTTCTCCACTTATATATGTATATTTATCCGACTATTACTCTCGGTTGGTTTGATATGGGCTGATCATGAATGAAGTTTTTCCATCCATTGGATTTTATGAGTCATTCTCTCAATGAGATACAGAATCGGTTCAGTTGTCATACCATTAGTTTTAACGAGCTTTGCTTCAAACGCGTAAATGTCGACACTTGACGGATCTGCCTAGATGTATTAAACAGAAGAAAATCGTATAGTATTTAATAATAGTATTCAAGTTATCATTAATTGTAAACAGGTTCTACTTAAAAAAAACAATTAGAAACAAAGATTTAAACTCCGTCAGTGATTTCCACTAACTATCATTGTCACTAAAATAAATTACGTAATAGCACGTGCTGATTGAGAGTGTTACAGTATCCCAGTTAATCCCAGTTAATGCTGCGTATGTGTTACAGAAGCTAAGATATATAGATGTATGTGTTATATGCACATTCATTTGAATTGGCATTATGGGAATCGAAACAGTAGCTAAATCGTGAACAAAAATCACTCCAATATTAATTTACAACCGTTTCAGAACTATGATTTCCATACGTATGAAGATACAGTGTCCAAGCTAAAATAAAATACACAAATATTTGACATATGACTTTTTAAATGCCATTTAAAGAACGTAACTATTAAAAGCTAATCATTCGGCACTGACAAGTCAAACTTGCGACCAATATGACAAGACAGGGTGACGGTAATTGTAGAAGAAAATCAGACCAAAGTAGAATTGTCAACCGCGGATTAGTGAATGGGATCGGTTACTGCATTAGCGCTGTAAACAAATTGACTAACTGTTAATTGATGACTGGGAAATATGTCCATGGATTGGTAAAACAATAGCAGTAATAAAGGCCTAGGCACCTGTGTCTTACTTTGCTGTAGTTTTATTTTCCTTGTATCTGGTGTAGATTTCTCTAACGGTTTTACCTCCCAAGACTTTGTGAAACGCATTGGAATTTTGTGACCTGTTAAAGCGCTTCAATTGCAAGTCAAATTACAAAATGTAACAGTGAAAACTAACATACATGGAAACATTGTACATATACATGACTAGGTAAAAATAGATTGTTTCATTTCACTGTCAAATAATGGCATTTAATTGCGGCATGATCTTAATCCAGTTGATCGTATTAAAATATAATAGGTATAAACTTAACGTGTCGTTTGATCACAAAATACAAACCTCCTTCAAGGAGTTAGCGTTTTAAGTCAGTGGACCACGATATGTGTCTGCCTTTTTCAAATAAAATACTTTGTTTGACAAATATGACAATAATAAGAGTTTGAATACTCCCTAAAAGTAAATAGATCCTCTTGAGTGGTTTCCTCTGTTTTTATCGTTGTTTCCTTTGCACAACATGCTATCGATTTTCGCCACTTTCTCATGTCATAATTATTAAATTACTATAGACAGATATCCTACAGTATATCAAACGAGCACTTATCTATAAAAAGTGTTGTCAATTAATTAACACGATTTTGATATAATCACATTTATCTTAACACAACATCTGGTCAGGGAACAACAAGGTATTCCAACTGAAAGGACCGCTATACATGTCGGGATAAATCTGACTTATCTGCAAAGGGAGGTAATAGAACACCAGCGATCTTCCTCATTTATGACAAATCAATACATATACCCAATTTATAACCAACAAACACCGATGCAACAGGATTAATAGTATGGAATGTTAGGACGTAGTGCTTGGATTGGTAACCGTTACTACATTCTATCCTCTTTGGCTATGTTCTTCTTCGAAGGCCTTATCTAGATAGATTATCTGGTTTGTTAAAATATATTAAGATCGTTTGTAAGATAGTCCAATTTTTGCATAATTCAATGTCAGAAGACCTACTTTAATATACGAAATCGTTGTCAAGGACCGTATTTTTCCCAAAGGTGTCATGTTTTATGAATGGACAATCTCATTAGCATACTTATATTTGGCAAGACCTTTCAATGAAGGTCTAATTAGGTTATACAAATGTGTGGTACCTACTTCAGAAGTGCCATTGAGAACTATAGAATAATTGGGGGTGATAGTGTGAATAGGACAAACTTGAAGCGATATTGCAATGATAAAACCGCTATTAAATGCGATAACACCGACCGGGCAACGTTGCATAATCTGAAACTACAATCTCTATTTTCACACGTGTCTTGTGCTGCTGGCTTAGTGCGAAAGTAACATAACTGAAATGTATACAGTAAAAATATCCATTTATGTATGCGTTAGCGCTGTCCTCTATGCAGTTTAGTCATCAATATCGCGGTCTATTACTAACTCTTTCTTTACATGTTGTTCGATCTTTACTTTACCAAAACAAAGGTCCGATTGTTCTGGTAGAACGGCAAGTGTGTGTACGTAATCTACTTGACTGATATCTCGTACTAAACCTTCAGTATTAGATTTGCTTCCTCAGTTTTACATTCATTTTGTTGCGTTGATAAGGTGTTTATATATGAAAGTTGCGACTACACTTGTAGCATCTATAAGACATGCATTGTTGCGGCGTGTCTGTTACATGTGTTCTTGCCATAACACAAAGGGCATACCGTACGTCATGAGGTTATGATGCAGATAAAATGAAACATTTTCTTATATAAATTATTACACTTTGGGGCACTCTTATGTACCGAATAGAATGTATCTATAAGCAATGTTTATCCCGTAGCACAAATGTTAAATTGAGCAAACTTGTTTCAAACCGAACTTGTATGTTTTAAACGACTTTGATGCCGTTTCTCACGATATAGATTATAACATTCCGATTGATTACAAATATATTACTTTAGGAGCTCTATGTTCTATATCTCACTGCTGATTTATTGAAGTCCCCGCACAGAATACATACACATGTCCATCCTATATTACAGTCACGCAATTGTTTGCAGCCATTTTTAGAAATTAAAACAGATATAGATAAGTCATGCATACCGCCAAACTATGAACTTCCCAAATGTTGTCGGTTTGAATTTCAGGAAGTGTTGCTCCTGACTGTTGTCATTATATATTTACTACATATAAAATTATTTGTTCACAATTAATTAATTTATATCTAGCTTGTATGCAATGTACTTAAACCGGCGTGATATGGCATGTACAGTACTAATGAGACGTTAATCGTTTAAGTTTATTTACCAACTCACTTACTTGTTGTTATTTTAACAATAAATCTTCCTTTTCCTCATATAATACACTCAACAAAATTCATAATCGGTCACATGGTGTTTTACAGTATTTAGAGCAAACTTTAGTCTAATAACCATATAATATCAATTTTCATATCATCTAATTAGATACATTTTATTACAGATCTTTATGCAATGAAGTGCTGTATACTCATCTGCAATATGATGCATTAAATGTCAATAAGAACATATTTATATTGTATGATTATTAGTTGACTCCAAATATTATAAATCACCAGGTGACCGATTAGGAATTTTGTTGAGTGTATATTCACGTCAATCTGTAACTGATTCAATGGTGCATACATTTCAATATGCTTTCACACCATGCCCTCTGACTGAGTCACGCACCTTAACAACTTTCCCTGTGGCAATCGAGGTCCATTTGCTTCATTTAACAACTGTTCCTGTGGCAATCGAGGTCCATTTGCTTCATTTAACAACTGTTCCTGTGGCAATCGAGGTCCATTTGCTTCATTTAACAACTGTTCCTGTGGCAATCGAGGTCCATTTGCTTCATTTAACAACTGTTCCTGTGGCAATCGAGGTCCATTTGCTTCATTTAACAACTGTTCCTGTGGCAATCGAGGTCCATTTGCTTCATTTGAAGCAACCTCAAATAACCTAACAAACATGTAATTATTTGAAATAGAGGGAGGAACGCCACTGAAAACTTCCGTTTTATATTACCAGGTGAAAACAGCATGCATTTATCATCTATGTAGGTACATGTATTACATGGACGGGGAAGTTTGAATGGCTTGCTTGACGGGTAGTCTTTGATCTTGCCGAACATTGTTACTGTGTTAATCTACAATGTATACTGGGATTTACTACTCGGTCCTTTCACCAGATGCACATCAACCAATTCCCAATCATCTATCTTTCACTGGACAACTACAACTAATGATCTAAGAAGGCGATCACTGCTTTACACCAAGTGGTACTAACTGTCACCCTTTAGGCGATCACTGCTTACACCAAGTGGTACTAACTGTCACCCTGTATGTGCTCATTTTAAGCCTTAGACTTTGCTATACTAATTGTCGCGGGAATTGACCAGTGTACACTCGAGTGGTTCATTGGAATTAAGGTCAATGTCTTTTTTATGGCTTAGTTATAAAGAACTTAACCTATATACTGTAACCGTTGGTGAAGCTCTAGATGTTCTTTCAATCCAAACTGTGCTATGACATGAAATCTGTCCATTTCAATAATGTTTAATTGGTGTTTTAAAATCAATTTAATCATGTAAATGTACCAGTTACATGATGAACAGTTAACAATAGTAATGGTTGTATTTTTTTCAGGATGACGTTGACACCTTCAGACCATTATGTTTTCAAATCTGTTTAATAATGTAAATGTAACGGTTATGTGATGAAAAGTTAACAATGTTGATTATTGTATGTTTTCAGGATGACTTTGACACATTACGACCACTGTGTTATCCAGAAACGAACGTGTTCATGCTGTGCTTCAGTGTCGTGTGTCCAACATCTTTCCACAATGTGATTGACAAATGGGCTCCAGAAATCAGAACTCATTGTCCAGATGCACCCATTATTCTCGTGGGAACCCAGTGTGACTTGCGAAATGACGTGAAAGTGTTAATAGAGCTTGCTCATTACAATGAAAAACCAGTGACAGAAGCGGAGGCTAAGAAACTATCTGAAGAGATCGGAGCAATAGATTACATGGAGTGCTCAGCACTCACTCAGAAAAACTTGAAAGAAGTATTTGACTCGGCAATATTATCGTCACTTGATCTGATAAAAAAGCCTAAAGCTATGAAAAGAAATAAAAGTTTCAGAAAGTCCAAAAAAGACAAAAAGAGGCATGAAAAGCTTGCTCAACCCGTTCTTCCACTGAGGCCTTTGTCAGACTGTAGTGTAAAAAATGTGGGATGGAAACGTTTCTGTTGTTTTATTTAAATGCATGTTTATGTCCAGCATCGCATAGCCAGTGTAGATGATGCTTTTAGAAGCGCTCCAAGCTTCGGTTGTGGATTCATAAAGCATTACGGTTGTGTTGAACATTACACCGGGAATAAGCAATAACTTACATACTTGTTCATAATCTATCGGATCATTATCATGTGTAAATGAAGTTGCGTCTTTCTGTTTGTTATAATTCGAATGTATATATGTAATTTATTACAATGTCTTTCATAAGGTTAAAGATCAAATGTAAAAATAGTAGAATATATAGAATATAAGTGAATATGTATGAATGCATGCACACGCTTGATAGTTTAAGCAGGGCGACCGGCCTTTAGATTGGCAATGGGCTTAGAAAAATCAGCGACATGCAGAACTATTATTTGTTACATGATTTCATTATCTCTGTTATCTGTTTCATTCACCATTCCATGTTCAGATTTGTGTTTCGGACTGAACAAATTAGACTATTACGTTTTTGTTTAGTTTAATGCTTTGTCTTTATCCATTTCGTGTTTATCTGGTGCTTTTCGTTTAGATACTGCGATGTGTATATCATTTAAATCTTGCACGCACTCCAATTGTTATAGTGTTATATATATAGAGTTAACAGCACGACATTGGAATTCTTCCGAAATTCTGTTTCAGTGTATAATGAGGTTGGTTAGACGTAGACACGTGGTTGTCTAATAGGTGGTCGGTACATGTTATAACACTATATGTTTGTAATCTTGACCCCAGTATATGTGTAAACATATTTGGACCCGGCGATTGCCGGTTTGTGTGGAAGCACTTACACCTAACACTGATGACAAGGCACTGTTGGTTATACACATGATATCACCAGCAGATGTCTGATAGCACTGTTGTTGCAAAGGACAATACTAACACTAGAAGATAAAATGTTTGTTTAATTTCTGTAACATTGCACAGTCATAGAGAATGAAGGCCAACGTACAACAGCAATAGAAACAAAGTTAATAAGAAACACGACCAAAGTTTTGGAATTTGTTACACACTGATATATTTTGTTGCAAATACAAATGCATTTTGTATACTAAAGACATTAACAAAAACGTCGAGCGGAGTCATCTTAATGCGAACTCCGGAGATAATGATCACATTGTTTATTAATAGAAAACATTCATTGTTCCGTGTTTTGCGATAAGATAAAAGATATCAATTCGTCATAAAATAAACAATTCATGGGCTACATGATATCTTTATCCAGAAATCCCCCAGTGCAACAGTTTTTCCCACTACCGGAGCCAAGACATGTTAGCAAGTTCGACCGTGTAAGACATTTTAAATTGGGAGTGCCCAAAGGTCATTAAACACCATCTTGGCGCTGTGATTATATATCGTATTAAAGGGCAGGGTTTAACAAATGTATTCACTACTGAATCGTGATATTAGTTTATATTATTTCGAAATGTACGAAGTTAGTAATGTCGCCTGACAATGGTCATACAAATAAACCAACCGGTGTTCTCCAATTCATGGATATGTACAATTAATCTAAATCACAACCTGTACTAGATTACTCCACACAACATTGCTGAATTATTTAGATGCTACGATTTGTTTGCACGTTGTAAACAGTTGATTTGGAAGAGGAGATCAAAACGATCTGTAATTTAAGACTTGTTTAACATAAAGCTGTACGTAATGAGATGAACGATGAATACAGAATGGGTGGTGACTCGGTGTATTCTTCCGGCAGGAAGGGGGATCCTCTGAACAACCTTCCTTAAAATGAACAAATACATACAGGCGTGGGAGTGCTTTCCTTGATAAAATCTTCAGCTTTCTCAGTTTGGAAAAGAAGTTGTTATTTACGTTGCGGGTGCGTTCTTTCTTTAGAAACCAGATATGCATGTCTGAATGGTAGTGTTCACGAGGTGACAGAAGTTCACACTGAAACATGTTTACTCCTATCTGTTGTTCGGTAGTTTTGGAGGTCACCTTCAGTTTGCATACATTAAACTAAATTTGCTGATTTGTTTATTTTCGAATAAAACATCGCGGTGACAGAGGTGTATTATAGCGTTGTTCAGAGTTCTCATATATATCCAAATGATATATATTCGAAAGCTGCATATCCGGACTATGCATTTCACAGAATTATATTGTTGTGTAGTTTCCAGTAAAATTTCAGAATGTGCTAAATAGCCACATGCGCGTTGCTATCAGATGAGTTGTTAATGTTAGACGATTGATAAAGGATTGATTAGACGATTGATAAAGGATTGATTAGGATTTGGTGAAGCATTATTAATATGAAGAATATATTTTTATACTTTAGTAGAGAAAGATCTTCTCAGCTTATCTTTCATTTTATTCAGACAAATGTTTGTCAAAAATGATAAAATTAAATAATATAAATTTATTTTGTGGTTTTATGCTTTATTGTGTGTGTATTATTCAGTTTATAACCCCCTCCTCACCCCTGAGAGAACTATCTCTATATGATGAAGGCAACTCTCGGATGTACCCCCCCCCCAATCATTGTGTATGGCAATGGTTGTCATCCGGCAACGCTCGGATGTACCCCCAAAGCATTGTGTATGGCAATGGTTGTCATCCGGCAACGCTCGGATGTACCCCCCAAGCATTGTGTAGGGCAATGGCTGTCATCCGGCAACACTCGGATGTACCCCCCCCCCAAGCATTGTGTATGGCAATGGCTGTCATCCGGCAACGTTCGGATGTACCCCCAAGCATTGTGTAAGGCAATGGCTGTCATCCGGCAACGCTCGGATGTACCCCCCCCCCCAAGCATTGTGTATGGCAATGCCTGTCATCCGGCAACGCTCGGATGTACCCCCAAGCATTGTGTAGTGCAATGGCTGTCATCCGGCGACATTCGGATGTACCCCCCCCCCCAAGCATTGTGTAAGGCAATGGCTGTCATCCGGCAACATTCGGATGTACCCCCCCCCAGCATTGTGTAAAGCACTGGCTGTCATCCGGCAACGCTCGGATATACCCCCAAGCATTGTGTAAGGCAATGGCTGTCATCCGGCAACGCTCGGATGTACCCCCAAGCATTGTGTAAGGCAATGGCTGTCACCCGGCAACGCTCGGATGTACCCCTCCCCCCAAGCATTGTGTATGGCAATGGCTGTCATCCGGCAATGCTCGGATATACCCCCCAAGCATTGTGTAGGACAATGGCTGTCATCCGGCAACGTTCGGATATACCCCCCAAGCATTGTGTAGGACAATGGATGTCATCCGGCAACGCTTGGATGTACCTCACAAGCATTGTGTAAGGCAATGGCTGTCATCCGGCAACATTCGGATGTACCCCCCCCCCCCAAGCATTGTGTAAGGCACTGGCTGTCATCCGACAACGCTCTGATATACCCCCAAGCATTGTGTATGGCAATGGCTGTCATCCGGCAACGCTCGGATGTACCCCCCAAACATTGTGTATGGCAATGGCTGTCATCCGGCAACGCTCGGATGTACCCCCCCCCCAAACATTGTGTATGGCAATGGCTGTCATCCGGCAACGCTCGGATATACCCCCAAGCATTGTGTATGGCAATGGCTGTCATCCGGCAACGCTCGGATATACCCCCAAGCATTGTGTAAGGCACTGGCTGTCATTCGGCAACGCTCGGATATACCCCCAAGCATTGTGTATGGCAATGGCTGTCATCCGGCAACGCTCGGATGTACCCCCCAAACATTGTGTATGGCAATGGTTGTCACCCGGCAACGCTCGTATGTACCCCCCAAGCATTGTGTAGGACAATGGCTGTCACACGGCAACGCTCGGATGTACCCCCTAAGCAGTGTGTAAGGCAATGGCTGTCATCCGGCAACACTCGGATGTACCCCCAAGCATTGTGTATGACAATGGCTGTCATCCGGGTAAGATCTCATGCCTTCCGCACACCAGTAGGATAGCTACCTAACATGAAATCAATTATAGTTTAGTTTAGTTTTAATTATACACTCCTAGTCTTTGGTAATTGAATCGAGGTGAGCAGCAATTGATTTGAAATCGATGAGCGGTAACCAGCATGCAACTGAGGCTCTCGATATGTGTGTTTTACGTTTATTTATCGTCGCCACCGGTTGCCCATATGAGCGACGCCTCCTGAAGAGATTAGTCATTTTAGATGTGTGGAGGATAGTGCAATGATACAGACAGAGACACATTCCAGAGTCTCCTTTGGTTCTTTTACGTGCACGGTGTAAAGCACCGATACGATACTTCGGTTTAACGTCCCTTCTGAAAGACTGTTAATGTTATTAGGGTCAGACTAGGGATCGAACCTGCGACCCCTGGATTACAACTGCTCTCGATATTTGATTCTCTATTTAATTTATGTTACGTTGCGTATCCAAGTGGTGGCAAAAAATAACCTAGTCACACCTGACAAAGGGAAATAATAATTGGTGGGTCGTAGATACGATCCCTCGCTATGTCATACTATGACGAATCATCCATTGCGTCTATAGGCCAATGTCTCATTTCGATACTTTACACAGTGCACATAATAAAACATGAGCCCTTGGACTGGGTCTCTTTCCATTGTTGTGCATTCTTCTCCGAAACCTAAGATGACCAATGAGGTGTCACACATGCGGTCACCCGGTAGCGACGATAAATAAACATAAAACAGACACAGTTGTCATCATTATGAACGTGTAGTGGTGATATTATTATAATGACCCACACAACGTCAGGTCAGGTGGAGGTAATATATTCACATTGCTTGACATTCACCAGCAGGCAACATTTGTGATCTTCTTAGTTTAAACTTTAAACATAATTGTGGAAGTCGTGATAATGCAGTGAATGCGCGTTCGCTTCAGGTGCGAAAGGTCCGGAGTTCGAGCCTCGCTGGAGCCGTTACGATTGTGTCCTTAGACAAGGCATTTAAATTCCACGTTGCCTCTTCTCTCCCTCGTGGCGATGGATTCCATCAGGAATGAGGTCTCGAGAGTGATTTATATAAGTTGAAAGAACTTGTTTCGCAATCGAGCTAAAATAAATTTGTATAAACTAGTTTAAGCATAGTTATGTTCCATCATGTACATGATTATGTACAAACATTGAACTACGGAATTGGACAGAAAGCTATACAGCTTACGGTTGTCCTCTTCTTCCTAAATAATTTACAGACTCAGTTCATGGCATGACTAGGTACTAGTACAATACTCCATGTTGCTATATATAGGGAAGATGTAATACATGTAACTTATAACATACATATTTGTAAAATGACATTGTGTGTTTTACGTTTATTTATCGTCGCTACTGGTTGCCCATATGAGCGACGCCTCCTGAAGAGATTAGTTATTTTAGATTTTGGAGGATAGTGCATGATACAGACAGAGACCCATTCCAGAATCTCCTCTGGTTCTTTTACGTGCACGGTGTAAAGCACCGACACGAGACCTCGGCTTAACGTCCCATCTGAAAGACTGTTAATTTTATTAGGGTCAGACGGGGGGATCGATCCTGCGATCCCTGGATTACCAGTCCAGCGTGTTACCACTGGACTACAGATCCGTCTGAAATTGACATTACTAAACTTAAATCATGATATCTAAAGCAGGTGCGTAGCTAGCGATTTTGAATTTGTAGGCCCGACTAATAAATTGAGCACCGATGTAATACGAATATGTTAGAATACCAGAACGTCAATAGTGCACTCCGACGCATATCAATGTTCAATGTTGTGCAGAATGTGTGTGACCTCCAAGTTGACAAGCCAACTCTTCATCATATCCCCTCACCCTTTACAGTTTTTATTACATTTTTTGTCAGGGCCTTCAGTGCCTTATAGTAGCTACGTGCCCGTAAATAAGTTTTAGTTTAAAACAATATTTTTATTTCAATGAATATACATAGTATAATGATCACAATAAGAAAATACATGTAGGATTGAGGAGAAAGCAACTTGCTTATATGGTTACCTCTTTCCTACAAGTTTTAATACATAAGGGTACAGAGCTTGAAAAGTTGTGAACACAGTTGCGGATAGTCGTTTTCTTTAACTCGACACACTGACCTCGCGGTTATGCTTGTTTCTGGGGTTCAACGTCGTACCAACAGCTTAGGTCATATGACGACTTTCCATATGACGACTTTCCATATGACACGACTTTCCATATGACGACTTTCCATATGACGACTTTCCAGCTATTATTGGTGGAGGAAGACCTAGGGTACCCATTCGAGCAGTATTTCGAGCTGGATAGCTTCTTCACACGAAATAATTCGACACCACAGCGGGATTCGAACCAACAGCGGGGAGGGGCACGTGATTTGAAGTCAACGACCGTAACCACTCGGCCATTTAGGCCCCTCCTTGCTGTTATAAGCATGAACTGATCGATGGGCAGTAACAGAACCACAACGTGACTACTATACATGAGTTCGTATTTACTTTGTCACGTTGTCTTGGTGATGTTATCATTTTGTCTTTTTTCGGTTTCGTAAAATGGTGACCACACACGTTTTCGGTTGATTAAAACGTTATTTTGTGACTACAGTCAAACCTGTGTTAGTGATCACCTGTATTAAGCAGCCAACCTGTATTAAGCAGCCATGTTCCAGATTCCAAATAGGTTGTTTTATTATACATCTGACCTCTATTAAGCAGCCACCTGTGCTAAGCAGCCACTTTCTGTGATTCTCTTGGCTGGCTGATTAAAACAGGTTTGACTGTATATACATACCATTGTGAATGTGCTTATGTATACATATACAATAAAATATGATTAAACTAAACAAGTATCACAATAACCAGAATTCCATACTAATTTACCACATTCTAATAAACATTTTTATAAACTTGATATATTTTACAACGATTGCGAAACAAGCTATAACAGATTACAGTCAAACCTGTCTTAAGCAGCCAGCCAAGGGAAATACAGAAAGTGGCTGCTTAACACAGGTGGCTGCTTAATAGAGGTCAAATGTATACTAAAACCACATAATTGTAATCTGGATTCTGGCTGCTTAATACAGGTTGGATGCTTAATGGAGGTGACCACTAACACAGGTTTGACTGTATATGAATCACTCTCGTTGGCGTGGATGAAAGCGTATATGTTGTTATTCGTGTGGGTGGAAACCGGAGTACGAGTACCGGAGAAAACCCACCTGTCCGATCTGCTGACCGCAGTACCATCTCACATACGTCGGACTCCGAGTCGAACCCAGGTTCCATTGGTGAGCAGCGAGCGTGCTTCATTGGAATACAATCTAATTTTACTCGTCATATGGCATACGCCGTTGGTCGTTTCACCGAATTTAGCAAATCACTGGATTATTTCAATTATAAAATGAGAGTAATATAACAATAAAGACAAGCTGGTCCCGTGATTGTTCCCGTTTCATTATAGAACAAATGCCGTACCTTGGCACAGCATTCAGCACAATGACAATGCGAATCTCAAGAGGTGTGTAAATCATTTTATTCCCAGTGTCTATTAATAAAGTGCCATTGAAGCAATGTAGGTCAACGACGAATTTCCTTTTACGACCAGTATAAATACATCAAATATGATACATATATTACATGGTAGAACAATGTGGGTGCTATTTATGGTACATTCTCATTATCTATTTACAAGTCCAAACTATAGGCCTAGATGAATAGCTGTAGTCCGATCTAGGAAATATTACATTGTTCCAGTGATATAGGCTTGTGGGAAGGGTTAATGTTACAACGGACGACGTGGAAGTCGTGATAGTGCAGTGGTAGCGCGTTCGCTTCAAGTGCAAAGCAGGCCTGGAGTTCGAAACCCCACTGGAGCTGTTACGATTGAGGCATGGCATTTAATTCCGCATTGCCTCTTCTCTCTCCTTCATGGCGATGGATTACCACCAGGAATGAGGTATCGAGAGTGATTAATATAAGTTGTAAGAACTTGTTTCGCAATCAAGCTAAAATAAATTTGTATAAACTAACTGACGTTACGCTATGACTATGATGTTCTACACATACTAGGTTTTATTTGTTTGTTTGTATTTAGTGTTTAAAGTCGCACCAACAGCCTAGTTCATATGGCGACGCTCCAGCTATTGTTGATGGAAGAGACCCCACCCCCGGTGCCCTCTGGTGGGATACTAGCCATTGCGGAGTAGGTGCGTTTAGCTTCGTGTTGGTGGTTTGATGTAGTATTATGCATGGACGGACGGACACCATGGTATGATACTAGCCATTGCGGAGTAGGTGCGTTTAGTTTCGTGTTGGTGGTTTGATGCAGTATTATGCACGGACGGACACCCTGGTAGGATACTAGCCATTGCGGAGTAGGTGCGTTTAGTTTCGTATTGCTGGTTTGATGCAGTATTATGCACGGACGGACGGGCATCCTGGTAGGATACTAGCCATTGCGGGTTAGGTGCGTTTTAGTTTCGTGTTGGTGGTTTGATGCGCATTATGCCGGACGGACACCCTGGTAGGATCTAGCCATTGCGGGTTAGGTGCGTTTAGTTTCGTGTTGGTGTTTGATGCAGTATTATGCACGGACGGACATACTGGTAGATACTAGCCATTGCGGGTTAGGTGCGTTTAGTTTCGTGTGCTGGTTTGATCAGCATTATGCACGGACGGACACCTGGTAGGATACTAGCCATTGCGGAGTAGGTGCGTTTATTTCGTATTGCTGGTTTGATGCAGTATTATGCACGACGGCCCCTGGTAGGATACTAGCCATTGCGGATAGGTGCGTTTTGTTTCGTATTGCTGGTTTGATGCAGTATTATGCACGGACGGACACCCTGGTAGGATACTAGCCATTGCGGAGTAGGTGCGTTTAGTTTCGTATTGCTGGTTTGATGCAGTATTATGCACGGACGGACACCCTGGTAGGATACTAGCCATTGCGGAGTAGGTGCGTTTAGTTTCGTATTGCTGGTTTGATGCAGTATTATGCACGGACGGACGGGCATCCTGGTAGGATACTAGCCTTGCGGAGTAGGTGCGTTTAGTTTCGTGTTTGTGGTTTGATGTGGTATTATGCACGGACGGACGGACATCCTGGTAGGATACTAGCCATTGCGGAGTAGGTGCGTTTAGTTTCGTATTGCTGGTTTGATGTGGTATTATGCACGGACGGACGGACATCCTGGTAGGATACTAGCCATTGCGGAGTTTAGTTTCGTGTTTGTGGTTTGATGTTGTATTATGCACGGACGGACACCAATATAGAACCACCGACCTACTGCAAGCCAGCTGGATAGTTTCCTCAGATGAAAGAATTCGACATCTCCAATGAGATTCGAATCGATTCAGATTGCGGTGAGGTGCAAGTGATTTGAAATCAACGACCTTAACCACTCGGTCACGGAGGCACCTCTAAGCTTAGTGTTTGATATATCAGAAAGTAATGCAATATAGCAATGTGTCCGCCTTACAGGCTAATGTCAAAGGTGTGCGCTATAGTTACGTCTAGTTTAAATAATATTGTATTTACACATAACATATTATTACACAACATGATACAAATATTGAATTACTGACAATGGTTTGGTCAACAAGTTCTACCAAGATTAATCAAGATCTTCCAAGCAGAAACATAAACGAATTGCTGGACGATCTATTATATATTAAAAGTGCAAATACTGATATTTCAGATTATCTGGTAATCCAGGGATCGCAGGTTCGATCCACCGTCTGGTCCTAATAAAATTAACAGTCTTTCAGATGGGACGTTAAACCGAGGCCTCGTGTCGGTGCTTTACACCGTGCAGGTAAAAGAAGCAGAGGAGACTCTGTAATGTGTCTCTGTCTGTATCATTGCACTATCCTCCAACAATCTAAAATGACTAATCTCTTCAGGAGGCGTAGCTCATATGGGCAACCGGTAGCGACGATAAATAAATGTAAAATACTCACACATTTCAGATTAGATTTGATTAGCAAAACAGGTAGGGTTTATGGTAATAAAAGAGATAGCGGACACTGTTGCGTCTGTTACGTCAGCATATTTATTCGACATTATATAACACAATTTGCAACAAATAATTAGGTACGCAATAAATACAGGTGGATTGAAATGAAAGGCAAAAAACTTATTGGATTTCTCGCTGGATTGCAAATTGATAGAACACAAAATTACGCCCCAAATAATATAGCATTGAATGCACACTGACTTAAAGTTTCTATTAGTAGCAAACGCTTTGCAAGATGTTAGTTGTACTATTCTACCTTCAAAATAACAACCAACGTTACACATGTTACACAGTTACAACGACCATTATTGCATGATACACAAGCACGCAATGAACACTGGCTTATATATTAGTAGCAAACGCTTTGCAAGACGTTAGTTGTACTACTCTACCTTCAAAATAACAACCGAAGTTACAAATGTTACAACGACCATGATCTCATGATACACAAGCACGCAATGTACAAGGTAACATAACTGACAGGGTGTCGCACACGTGACACTGATTCCATATCCATTCTCTCTGGCGTGGCTATAACTAATATAGTAGTCAGGGCCGTAAAACAACAGGCAAGTTAAAACGTACTCAAACCCAAACAACATGTAGATATTTGGTGGACATAGTAAACTATATCGATTACTGTTCTCAGCCGATGTACATGCATCAATTAATGGGTTATCGCCATGGACAACACAGTATTTCTATGCATCAATTCATGAGTAATCGCCATGGACAACACTGCATACAAATATAATCCGACGGCTATTTCGAAACATAGATTAGTATTAAAGATTTCTGCAACAAATTAATAAGAATGAGTCGATATGTAAACATTTGTCATCAACTGTATAAATCCTCTGGTGAAAGGACTTTAAGCGAAATAGCGACACACGTCTCAAGACTGGTCCTATCGAACGAACTGTTCAAACAGCAACATTCGGTTTTCTTAATGCGCAAGGTCAGACTTTATAAAAGCACACTGTCAATGCGCATTATATTGAAGATGAATAATTGAAAATGTGAATGAATTATTGAACAAACATTTCTCTGTTCCAGAACGACTAACGTGGGAGAATAACTCTTCTATCAACATCGGAGTATATGTGTGTGGTTTATATGAATGAAAGTTCCAAAGACAGGGTGATTTATACTGGGTCTGAATAAATAGAGCTTAATAAGCCAAGATAAGAAAAGTTGAACGAAGGAAATGATAGTGGAAAGGTAGACGATAAACATATAATGACAAGAGACCGCATTGACATGCGAACAAATAGAGCGATTGATCCTACAGCCTTAACCGACATAGATAGACTGGGTCTAAGTGATACCAGAGACTCTACTGATATATGCGTGCCTGTCTGTAACGTCATGGGTGGTAATTAATGACCGTATATAGTATATTGTAAGTAACGGAATGGCGGTATTATTGACGGCTTTCCCTTTATCTTGTCCAAATAGTATCACCTACATATTCTTATAAGTATAGAATCATATAGTATTATGGATGAATGGAATTTTTTTCTCACTATCCTATACAATAATGTACACCAACATATTGTATCATTATAAACGTCATACATGATCGTCTTCCATGACAAATTATATAATAAATCATAGCGAGGTTCACAATTCGATGTCAGGAGAGATAGCGATAATGCAAACCAGTTCAACCATTTTAGGTAGCGCGTTCGCTTCAGGTGTGAAATGCTCGGAGTTCGAGCCCCGGTGGAGCCGTTACGTTTGTGCGTTTCTATGTTTATTTATCGTCGCTATTGGTTGCCCATATGAGCGACGCCTCCTGAAGAGATTATTCATTTTAGATATTTGGAGGATAGTGCAATGATACAGACAGAGACCCATTCCAGAGTCTCCTCTGGTTCTTTTACGTGCAGGAGGGAAAAGCATCGACACGAGACCTCAGCTTAACGTCCCATCTGAAAGACTGTTAATTTTATTAGGGTCAGACGGGGATCGAACCTGCGATCCCTGGATTACCAATTCAATTCAATTCAACTTTATTAGCATAATCAGCAAACAAGTTGCCTTTGGCCATTTACAAACACAAACAACTATGGCAAAGACAAATATAAATAAATAAAATTACCAGCGTGTTACCACTGAACTACAGATCCGTCTGGATCGTTACGTTTGTGCCCTTAGGCAATGCATTTAAATTCCCACGTAGCCTCTAAGAATTCTCTCTCCCTCGTGGCGACGGATTCCATCAGGGATGAGGTCTCTAGAGTGATTAATATAACACTTGTTTCGCAATCTAGCTAAAATAAAAATATATTTGTATAAACTAAACATTTTAGAGTCGAGAAAAATTATCATAATTGGGAACAATAGTCTAGCATCAACATATGTGGATGGCTATGAACAAAGTCACAATGTTACAAAATATTATAAAGCCTGAACAAAGCTCGATCACGTGATATGCCACTTAATTATATGTCCAATATAAGCACCTATTAGCAGGATATACATATATTAATGACGGGTGTAAGAACAAAATCCAGCAGATGAGATCCAATATGAATTATATGCTCCCGAATACAACACATGCTTCTTTACAAATCTTCGGTGTCCTCGTTCCGACAAATACCGTAAATGTCTTCGACAATCTCCGGCGGTATCACGAATATGCAATCGTGATGTTTATGCGTTTTGTATTGGTCACGTGGACGGGGAAGTTTTAGTTCCCATGGTGTTTTACACTGTAGATATATTATCTCCAAATCTATATTTAAAGTATATTACATTTGTATATGCAAATATGCAAATACAAGTCATATTTGCATATATATTAGATTGTTGGCGATTTATAATTAACATGTTCTCTGTAAAACAAACCGAACTGAGCACAGTCCTATATAATGTACACAATTAAAATATATTTATTCTTGTTTTCTTCAAATGGAAAATTCAAAGAATCATTGATATGCAAATTTATCCCTGTTTTCATTTGATTAAACGACCAATGCCAGTGCTTTGGTTATTCTGTTAATAAATATCTACAAAATGGACGTAACCCGCAAGTAGTCAAAGTTCAAATAAAAATAGTTCATCTGTTTGACATATCATCAACAGTTGACTAAAAATATGAAAAACTTATAATTGAAAAAAGGAAAGAAATATAAGACCATAACTGATTTCTATTCACTCTTTCCTTAGAATATCTAAATAGTCAGCACATTCTAGATTTCAATGCAACCGCAACTGGGGCTTTAAGAAACATTGATGCTACTTATAGACTATATGTAGACCTGCTAAATGATGTGTTAATAGTAAGCTTACACCCAGACAACCATATCTATAAAGTCATGGAAGATGAAATAATGCAATAAATAGTAATCAAATATGAAGTACTGAACGTGACATGATGGTATATAAGCAAGATGGTAGGATGGTCTATGTACAGGATGGTAGGATGGTCTATCTACAGGATGGTAGGATGGTCTATGTACAGGATGATAGGATGGTCTATCTACAGGGTGGTAGGATGGTCTATCTACAGGGTGGTAGGATGGTCTATCTACAGGATGGTAGGATGGTCTATGTACAGGATGGTAGGGTGGTCTATGTACAGGATGGTAGGATGGTCTATGTACAGGATGGTAGGGTGGTCTATGTACAGGGTGGTCTATGTACAGGATGGTAGGGTGGTCTATGTACAGGATGGTAGGATGGTCTATGTACAGGGTGGTAGGATGGTCTATATACAGGATGGTAGGATGGTCTATAAGCAAGATGGTAGGATGGTCTATCTACAGGGTGGTAGGATGGTCTATCTACCGGATGGTAGGATGGTCTATGTACAGGATGGTAGGGTGGTCTATGTACAGGATGGTAGGGTGGTCTATGTACAGGTGGTCTATGTACAGGATGGTAGGGTGGTCTATGTACAGGATGGTAGGGTGGTCTATGTACAGGATGGTAGGGTTGTCTATGTACAGGATGGTAGGGTGGTCTATGTACAGGATGGTAGGGTTGTCTATGTACAGGATGGTAGGGTGGTCTATGTACAGGATGGTAGGGTTGTCTATGTACAGGATGTAGGGTTGTCTATGTACAGGATGGTGGGTGGTCTATGTACAGGATGGTAGGGTGGTCTATGTACAGGATGGTAGGATGGTCTATGTACAGGATGGTAGGATGGTCTATGTACAGGATGGTAGGGTGGTCTATGTACAGGATGGTAGGATGGTCTATGTACAGGATGGTAGGGTGGTCTATGTACAGGATGGTCTATGTACAGGATGGTAGGTTGGTCTATGTACAGGATGGTAGGATGGTCTATGTACAGGATGGTAGGATGGTCTATGTACAGGATGGTAGGATCGTCTATGTACAGGATGGTAGGGTGGTCTATGTACAGGATGGTAGGGTTGTCTATGTACAGGATGGTAGGGTGGTCTATGTACAGGATGGTCTATGTACAGGATGGTAGTTTGGTCTATGTACAGGATGGTAGGATGGTCTATGTACAGGATGGTAGGATGGTCTAAAACACTTAATTGTTAAAATGAATTCGTACGTTAAATAAAGACTTTATTATTAATTTAAACATTATTAAAATCAGTATTTTTACATGTAATCAAGAAATGAACATTTTACATATATATAATTTAACAGCAATAGACTTAATTTAAACTTTATTTATTTTACAATGATTGCGAAGCAAGTTCTAACAACTTATATTAATCACTCTCGTTGGCGAGGATGAAAGCGTAAATGTGGTCATTCGTGTGGGAGGAAACTGGGTTACCCGGAGAAAACCCACCTGTCCGATCTGACGACCACCGTACAATCTCACATACTTCCCGGTCCGAGGATCGAACCTGGGTTGCATTAGTGAGAAGCGAGCGCGCTAGCCACTGAGCTAATCGGACAGCCATTTTGGTTGTAGATATATTAAATGTCCACAATAGACTGAACGGGATTAGAACGAGAGAAAACGTATATTCGTCTCCCTATTATTATTATTATTATTATTAGTATTATTATTATTATTATTATTATTATTATTATTCTTCTTCTTCTTCTTCTTCTTCTTCTTATTATTATTCTTATTATTATTATTATTATTATTATTCTTATTATTATTATTATTCTTATTATTATTATTATTATTATTATTATTATTATTATTATTATTATTATTATTATTCCTATTATTATTATTATTATTATTATTATTATTATTATTATTATTATTATTGTGATTAGGTTACGTGCTGAATTAATTATGTAAATTAAGTGCAATTTAGTTCTTCCCTAGTATATTACAGAATGAATGGTGTTTTACGGCGCATCGACATCTATATTACAGAGGTCAAGTACTAAAACATATGTTATACATAGTAATGCATACGATAGAATATCAGTGGACATCATGTATACGTTTAGCAATTTAACTAAATGGATCCATTGTTTGTAGCGTGCGTATCCTGTAACAAGTGATATGAAATGGAATCTTCCGTGAACAAGGATTATAATACTAAAGTGGATACTCCACCGTAATAGTACCGGTCTGAACGTGGAAACATAATATGAAACTGGAGAGAAACGGTACTCGGAGAGATGTAAGCCACGCACATGTATCTGACACAAGTGACAAGAACAACTGTTTGATCTTACAGTGGTATATATCCACATCATGCTATATATTCTACAGTGGTATGTATATATCCACATCATGCTATATATTCTACAGTGGTATGTATATATCCACATCATGCTATATATCCACATCATGCTATATACTCTACAGTGGTATGTATATATCCACACCATGCTATATATTCTACAGTGGTATGTATATATCCACATCATGCTATATATTCTACAGTGGTATGTATATATCCACATCATGCTATATACTCTACAGTGGTATGTATATATCCACATCATGCTATATACTCTACAGTGGTATGTATATATCCACATCATGGTATATATCCACATCATGCTATATATCCACATCATGCTATATACTCTACAGTGGTAGTATATATCCACATCATGGTATATATCCACATCATGGTATATACTCTACAGTGGTATGTATATATCCACATCATGGTATATATCCACATCATGCTATATACTCTACAGTGGTATGTATATATCCACATCATGGTATATATCCACATCATGCTATATATCCACATCATGGTATATATCCACATCATGCTATATACTCTACAGTGGTATGTATATATCCACATCATGGTATATATCCACATCATGCTATATATCCACACCATGCTATATATTCTACAGTGGTATGTATATATCCACATCATGCTATATATTCTACAGTGGTATGTATATATCCACATCATGCTATATATTCTACAGTGGTATGTATATATCCACATCATGCTATATATTCTACAGTGGTATGTATATATCCACATCATGCTATATATTATACAGTGGTATGTATATATCCACATCATGCTATATATTCTACAGTGGTATGTATATATCCACATCATGCTATATATTCTACAGTGGTATGTATATATCCACATCATGGTATATATTCTACAGTGGTATGTATATATCCACATCATGCTATATATCCACATCATGCTATATATTCTACAGTGGTATGTATATATCCACATCATGCTATATATTCTACAGTGGTATGTATATATCCACATCATGCTATATATTCTACAGTGGTATGTATATATCCACATCATGCTATATATTCTACAGTGGTATGTATATATCCACATCATGCTATATATTCTACAGTGGTATGTATATATCCACATCATGCTATATATTCTACAGTGGTATGTATATATCCACATCATGTCTTTTCTTTTCGCTACGCCGTGTAGTTGTGCACGCGGTGCACGAGGTTTAGGCGCTATAGCGTGATATACGCTCGGAAGAATTTGGGGTTAAATATGGTCTGATTATCATTCGAAGGTCGGCTACCGTAGAGCTAGGAGAACTTGGGTGCAATTAATTCCACGTGATAGTGTGAATTAAGTCTACACTTTAACAATGCACGGGGTTCTGTAAAATTACACGTTAAATTAACGTCATCTTCATGTCTTTAGACATTATTCTAGGGAAATAGGCCTACAGTACGAGACATATAATATAGCGGGATAATATAGCAACAGTACATATACAGACTTTGTATCAGTTGAAAAAGCTAAGTCACAATATTTATTAGTAGATATATAATATTGATGTATTTCAAATAATTATATTTAGCTGATGACAATATTATGCATACATTGAATCATAATATGATTCGCCATTACATTGGTTAACATGCTAGCATGTACACATTAAATGAACGGTAACGACCCGCATTCTAATTTAAAGCGTGTTTGTGTTTTAATCTAGACGGGGTTCAGGAAAGAAAATAATTATTTTCGGACGAACCCAGAGAGGGAGACAATAATGCTATATATACTACAGTGGTATGTATATATCCACATCATGCTATATACTCTACAGTGGTATGTATATATCCACATCATGCTATATACTCTACAGTGGTATGTATATATCCACATCATGCTATATACTCTACAGTGGTATGTATATATCCACATCATGCTATATACTCTACAGTGGTATGTATATATCCACATCATGCTATATACTCTACAGTGGTATGTATATATCCACATCATGCTATATACTCTACAGTGGTATGTATATATCCACATCATGCTATATACTCTACAGTGGTATGTATATATCCACATCATGCTATATACTCTACAGTGGTATGTATATATCCACATCATGCTATATACTCTACAGTGGTATGTATATATCCACATCATGCTATATACTCTACAGTGGTATGTATATATCCACATCATGCTATATACTCTACAGTGGTATGTATATATCCACATCATGGTATATATCCACATCATGCTATATACTCTACAGTGGTATGTATATATCCACATCATGCTATATATTCTACAGTGGTATGTATATATCCACATCATGCTATATATTCTACAGTGGTATGTATATATCCACATCATGCTATATATTCTACAGTGGTATGTATATATCCACATCATGCTATATATTCGCATGACATTGATATGACAATGATAGGTCAACCTCTCAAAAGCATGGGTATGGTTTCATACGACGTTTCCTATATGTGTTCCGTTGGAACAATAGGCAGGCAGGCAGGCAGGCGGGCGGGCTTGCAGGGGCAGGCAGGCAGGCAGGCAGGCAGGCAGGCAGGCAGGCAGGCATTATTATTACTATTATTTTCATTCTAACATGACCAAATATAATGCTATAAACGAATAAATGCGTGTGTTATTTTGGGTCCTTGTCTGTTATTTGGCTGATGGCTTTACAAAATACCTCTCTGTAAAATATCTTCTGTATTCAAGTGCCACTGAAAATCATACCCCAGCTATCAACACAATGTGTTATTAACACTACAAATATTGCACAATCACTGTATTAGAGTCTAATGTAAAATTGTTAAAAGTTGTGCATATTTACGTCTATAAATAAGTATTTACAGGGGGAGCACAATTTAACCGCCAATGCCGGTTCATGCAGATTTATCACGGTAGATTTGTTCTTTGTTTATAGGAACAACATATGAAGTGATGTTAGAATTATTATTTTATGACACCAGATACACGTTACTTCGCATAACAACCGAACTACAGCTCCCACATGTAACACTTTATATTGTTAATATTGTTTAGTTTATACACACAGTTATTTTAGCTCGATTGCAAAACAAGTTCTTGCAACTTATATTAATCACTCTCGAGACCTCATTCCGGATGGAATCCATCGCAACGAGAGAGAGAGAGAGAGAGAGGGAGGGAGGGAGAGAGAGGTGGGGGGGAGGAGAGGAGAGAGGAGTGGAAAGGATAGAGACAATAGAGATAGAGAGAGAGAGAGATGAGAGAGAAAGAGAGAGAGAGAGAGCAGAGACAATGTGGGAATTTAAATGCCTTACCTAAGGGCACAATCGTAACAGCTCCAGCGAGGCTCGAACTCCGGGCATTTCGTACATGAAGCGAATGCGTTACCACTGCGCTAACTCGACTTCCACACTAATAACACATAATAGTATTTGGTGGAATAGATACGATCTGCACATCGTGAGTTCGAGCCTGCTTAGAATCACAGTTGTGTCCTTAGAGAAAACATTTAAATTTACATTGCAGTTTCCGTCTCCATCACAGAGATGGATTCCATTAAATGGGCGATTGCAATGGTGTAAGAACTTGTTTCGTATTCGAGTATGCAATTAAATATAAATGTTCTTAAGAACACAAGCATTCTGCACATACATTCTTAAAACATTCTGGCAAAACTCTCAATTTCTCACGCTATGAAATCGAGATAAAGAAAATAAGAAAATAAAGAAAGCTGGCACATATTGAGGTTTCATGTTTTAGATAAACAAAGACCTTGCTGCTTTGAAAAACAAATATATTGCAAGACAATGAATGGAAGATAAACCATACAAGGTCGAATACATGTATCCAAACAGTAAGCAAAATAATAACGTAGTAGATTAACAATACAATTATATTAGCTTGATTGCGAAACAAGCTTTTACAACATTAGATTAATCGCTCTTGAGACCTCATTCCTGGTGGAGAGAGAGTGAGAGAGAGTGAGAGAGAGGGTGAGAGAGTGGGAGTGAGAGAGAGAGTGAGAGAGCGTGAGAGAGAGAGAGAGTGAGAGAGTGAGAGTGAGAGAGAGAGTGAGAGAGAAAGTGAGAGAGAGAGTGAGAGAAGGAGAGTGAGAGAGAGTGAGTGAGAGGGTGAGAGAGTGAGAGAGTGAGTGAGTGAGTGAGTGAGTGAGTGAGTGAGTGAGGAGTGAGTGAGTGAGTGAGTGAGTGAGTGAGTGAGTGAGTGGTGAGTGAGGAGTGAGTGAGTGAGTGAGTGAGTGAGTGAGTGAGGAGTGAGTGAGTGAGTGGTGAGTGAGTGAGTGAGTGAGTGAGTGAGTGAGTGAGTGAGTGAGTGAGTGAGTGAGTGAGTGAGTGAGTGAGTGAGTGAGTGAGTGAGTGAGTGAGTGAGTGAGTGAGTGAGTGAGTGAGTGAGAGAGAGAGATAGAGAGACGAAGCAATGCGGATTTATGTGTATGGTCACATACATCGTTAATGGTGATATTGTATGGCATTAGAACTACTGATAAATCCAATCCAATCCTTTAACATTATTAATACTCGCCACCGCATAAATGCATATGGGCGAATAAGAAACTGATCAGTAACTGGTGTCCAGTTGTTAAACCGAGGTCTCTTGTTGGTGCTTTGCAACCACCTGTGCGAAACAGCCACAATCTGTTTTTCAACGGATTGACTGCCTAAGACAGTTTACACTGTAAAATGTATGTCATACATTCACAATTATAGCGATATATTCGTATTCTAATAGACATAAAGCCAGAGAAATGGTAGTTTCGGATTCCTCTTAAATGCATCAAACTATGATGATGCAATAACCAACCACCCGATCCTGCGGACATATAAAGCACGTTCATATATACGGTTTCTGTACATGTAATACACACTATGAAATATGAGTAGCTTAATATACAACAAGCGTAAACTATACTATTAATGTATGTGTTCCACACTCAGTCATAGTATTAAATGATTATTAATATGTAAATTATACATGTATCCTGTATGCAATATGTAAATTATACATGTATCATGTATGCAATATGTAAATTATACATGTATCCTGCATGCAATATGTCCACGAGATACATGTAACAGATTTGGCAGACGGTAATCCGACAACCCCATTTATACTCATACATGTAACCCGAAAAACATTACATACCAGTCTAGCGGGCAGTCGATTCCAAAGGGACATATACCAGCTTAACGTACGGTTGCAAAGCAAGCATCCAACAGCACCATACCAGATAGTCGGTTCCAAATCAGCAGATACCAGCCTAGCGTACGGTTGCAAAGCATGCAACAGCACCATAAAGATATCCGGTTCAAAATCATCAGATACCAGCCTAGCGTACGGTTGCAAAGCATCCAACAGCACCATACCAGATAGTCGGTTCCAAATCACCAGATACCAGCCTAGAGTACGGTTGCAAAACATCCAACAGCACCATACCAGATAGTCGGTTCCAAATCACCAGATACCAGCCTAGCGTACGGTTGCAAAGCATCCAACAGCACCATACCAGATAGTCGGTTCCAAATCACCAGATACCAGCCTAGCGTACGGTTGCAAAGCATCCAACAGCACCATACCAGATAGTCGGTTCCAAATCACCAGATACCAGACTAGCGTACGGTTGCAAAGCATCAACCAGCACCATACCAGATAGTCGGTTCCAAATCATCAGATACGAGCCTAGCGTACGGTTGCAAAGCATGTAACAGCACCATACCAGATAGTCGGTTCCAAATCATCAGATATCAGCCTAGCGTACGGTTGCAAAGAATCAACCTGCACCATACCAGATAGTCGGTTCCAAATCATCAGATACCAGCCTAGCGTACGGTTGCAAAGCATCCAACAGCACCATACCAAATAGTCGGTTCCAAATCACCAGATACCAGCCTAGCGTACGGTTGCAAAGCATCCAACAGCATATACCAGATAGTCGGTTCCAAATCATCAGATACCAGCCTAGCGTACGGTTGCAAAGCACCCAACAGCACCATACCAGATAGTCGGTTCCAAATCACCAGATACCAGCCTGGCGTACGGTTGCAAAGCATCAACCAACACCATATCGGAGTGTCGGTTCCAGATCATCAGACATCCTAGGCTGTCCCGTTAGCGCAGTGGTTAGCCCGCTCGCTTCTCACCAATGCAGCCCGGGTTTGATCCTCGGACCGGGATCAATTATGTGGGTTATCTCCGAGTGTTCCGGGGTTCGTAGATTGAGTTAAGGCAATACACATACCAACTATATAACTTTGTACTAATACATCATGGAATATTATATACTAATTACAAGGGTTACACTTCAACATGGTTCTCGTTTAGTGACAGGACAGTTCGAGGTACAGCAGCGGTCCTACTCGTGTACCAGAACCACTAGATGCTGTATGGCATAGTTTATATTATTTTTATTAAACATTTATTTATTTATTTATTCATTTTATTGTCTCTCCATGTTTGTTGTTTGTATTAGAGACGATACGTCCTCCAAGTTAATTGGGTCTCGTATTAAACAGCGGTAGCAATTACGATTGTGTCCTTATGCAAGGCATTTAAATTCCGCATGTCCTCTTCTGTCTCCGTATGCAAGGCATTTAAATTCCGCATTGCCTCTTCTGTCTCCGTTTGCAAGACATTTAAATCCCGCATTTCCTCTTCTGTCTCCTTATGCAAGGCATTTAAATTCCGCATTGCCTCTTCTGTCTCCTTATGCAATGCATTTAAATTCCGCATTGCCTCTTCTCTCTCCTTATGCAATGCATTTAAATTCCGCATTGCCTCTTCTCTCTCCTTATGCAATGCATTTAAATTCCGCATTGCCTCTTCTCTCTCCTTATGCAATGCATTTAAATTCCGCATTGCCTCTTCTCTCTCCTTATGCAATGCATTTAAATTCCGCATTGCCTCTTCTCTCTCCTTATGCAATGAATTTAAATTCCGCATTGCCTCTTCTCTATCCCGTGTGGTGAAGGATTCCACCAGGAATTAGGTCTCTAGAGTTGTAGGAATTTGTTCGCAATCGAGCTAAATTAAATTTTGTATTTAAGCTAAACTAAGCTTTTATTATTATCTGGCGGATACTCGGTTTAAAGTCTCAACGACTATAGGCTGGGTCATTTTAGAATGGCGAATCGGGGAATCGAACAAACGGTCCATGATTTACGCGTCCAGAGCGTTACCACTTGACCACTGATCCGTTCATAACTTCATACAGATGACACAAACGTCTGAAGTATAGCAACTGTACATAGATAGCACAGAGATGTATTACTAATCCGCATATGCAAATGCACCGCACCACTCGCCCATATGTTTCAACGTCGGCGGCGAGTACATTTTGGAATCTGATCCCCATCATGTGCACAACACCGTTCCAAATCAACTCTCACGTGTTTAGTATTTTTGCATAAAACTGCGCATTTGATAAAGCTGTTCCGTAATCTCATACGATATGTATATATCAGAAAGATAACTAGCGTATTTAATTCAGTCTTTTAAGGAAATGATATAACGCAAAAACACGTTTTATGAAAAGAAATAATTTCCCCGTATGTTGTTTATCCTCTTACTGATGCATTTCATCTGTGAATAAGAGAGATTATTTATGATTTACGCATTGCTCATCAATATACCATTCATAATAAATTTAATTTTTTTATTTTTGTGAAAGGAATAACAAATTTTGATTATAGATATATTAAATGTCTCTTTATGTATGCCTTCCTTGACATGGAAAAATAACACTATCATTTATATGTGAATGTAACTGGCGAATTTGTTAATACCTATCTGTGTGTTTTACGCTTATTTATCGTCGCTACCGGTGGCCATATGAGCGACGCCTCCTGAAGAGATTAGTCATTTTAGATTTTGGAGGATAGTGCAATGATACAGACAGATACCTATTCCAGAGTCTCCTCTGGTTCTTTTACGTGCACGGTGTACAGCACCGACACGAGACCTCGGTTTCAAGTCCCACCTGAAAGACTGATAATTTTATTAGGGTCAGACGAGGGATCGAGCATGCAATCCCTGGATTACCAGTCCAGCGTGTTACCACTGGATTACAGATTCGTCTGTGCACTAAATGGAGGTATGTTTATAGCGTATCCGTTCTCCCGTGGACTCGTGCTGTAGAGATCGTAGATTCGATGCTCAGCTATACAGCTATTAAAATTACTTTTGATATTTTAGACCGGAGTCTCGTACCGGTGCTTTAGGAGATCAACACATACGAGAGATGATAGAACTGTGGTAGCGTTCACTTCGGGCGGGAAAGGCCGGGAGTTCGCGCCCAGCTGTAGCTGTTACGAGTGTGCCCTTAATCAAGGCGCTTAAATTCCACATTGCGTCTTCTATCTCCCTTATGATGATGGATTCCATCAGGAATGATGTCTCGAAGGTGATACAACTAATGCTGTATAAACTTGCTTCGCAATCGAGCTAAGATAAATGTGTATTAACTAAACCAGAGGAACCTTGATCTGTAACATTTCACTATTATTCAAAACCTAAAATGACGAATATATGCATGTGGGTAACCGATAGCGACGCAAAGACACGCATAGTAAATGTACATTATGCAATTCACATAAAATCTTCTTTTGTGCACAGATCTTCAAAATTTCACTTAAAATCTGAATATATTTATTATGATACCCATAATGTTGTTTTTATTATGTTTAGTTTTTATTATGTTTAGTTTTTATTATGTTTAGTTTTTATTATGTTTAGTGTCTGAACATTAAATAATACCAGATTGGTCACATCTTGGCAGACACAATCTCATATATTGATTAAGGTCATCGGAAAGATTGGTTTATACACACTTGGCCGATGGTTGAAAATTTACCAAGTAAATATTCCTAGCCGTGTGCCAAATATTCCAACATAGTTTCCCATCTCGACAGATAAAACCAATGAACAAGCTTAAAAACACTATTGCCACATTCACCATGGCTGCAACCATTGTCCTTCTCGCGTGATACGCAGTTGTGGCATGGCTAAACACTTCTAGCGTTCAGTCCTACCAACTTACACGGTGGTTCGTGTTTTTGCAGCACTACATGTATTATTTATTGGCATATTACCTGCGTCAATCAAGCTTAAAATCATGTAACAGGTAAAAGTTATAGGCAACATTTCGATAAACATTTCATTTTACGATAGACCCTGAGGGTGACATGAGGTAGAAATGAACACTTCGTGCAAAACATAGCGAGCTTCCAACAACCACATGAAAACTTCATGCAACCTCATCGATTCTTCTTTATCAATATTATGAAGTGTCTTAAAATAGTTTAAAGATGTAAAATTGAGGTGAAGTACCAGGCCGTTATCTATTGGTATTTACCTTGTAAAGCTGTTCTTAATTGGAGCCGAAGAATTAAATGTTGTCTTGGTGCCGCGTAGACCTGTAAGGTTATAAAATTGTGCTCAGAGCACAAACTCAAGCTCAAGTGATTTGGTTGGATGATTCTGAGTTTTACTGTCAGCTGAACCAATCAGAAGCTTGAGACTGAGTGTGAGGAAGTTTTAAAACATCCAGGCCATACATGTTATACTTTCTATATTTCACAATAGTTGGAACAATTGCAGGTAGTGCTGTGTGCCTGAACTATATCCTTGCACTTATGTAGATCTGGTCTAGGCCTTACAACTCTTAGTTCTTGGATTAGTTGGTTCTATTTGGAGACAGTTGGTGCATAAATGTATTGATTGCGTGTTATCGTATGATGTAGATATGATCCTATTCGGAGACAAGTACATATGTCTTAGTACCTATAATATATGTTGTGTGTGTATTTTATTTATTAATGACCATTTCCAGTAATACATTTAATAGTAATATACAGTAACCTTAGACATTATCTGCTCGTAACCTCCGAAATTCCCGAATATAATGTTCAAAAGAAGCAAATAAATTGCAAGATTGTCCTTTATTCAAAGCATGGTTATATGTGAACTCTAAAATATGAAGTTGTAAATCGTTTGAAGTTGTAATGATAACATTAACTATGTTGATGATAAGTTTTGTTTGTATTAACTATGTCAGATATAATACAATGAAGTATTTAATCTTGCAATAAAACACAATAAATAAAGGTTGTCTTAACACCCCTGAAGCTACCCTGTCGCACAGGTTGACACAAAAAATAGTAAACTTTCTTATAAAGTAGCAATAATATTGTCAAGTAGATAAGCGTGACCTTTTTGATGTTACTGAAATAGTCACAGATTTGCATACTGTTGTAAGTGAGCTTGAATCTGAACTAACTGATGAGCGCGGAGCGTTTGGTCGAACTACTTGTTATGTTATATTTTATGTTATATTTCGGGTTATACGCCTGCATCAGCACCATTTTGGGCTATATCGCCGGCGGGCAGTTTACCTAACAACACCTTTCCTGGGCAGGCTCCAGCGGTTAACCAGTACTTGGGTGCACCAACCTCCGTAAGAAACTGCCAACTTTTTCATATAAATGAGACACGGCCTGAGCGGGGCTCGAACCCTTGACCATCAGTGATGATAGGTTACAGTGGTATGCAAGTCAGCGACCTTAACCACTCGACCACGGAGGTGGACCGAACTACTTGCATAAAATGAAAAGAAACAAGGTGAATAATTAGTTAATTATTCAAAAGTTTAAACTTTATTTATCTTACAACGATTTAGAAGCAAGTTCTAACAACTTATATTATTCACTCTCGTTGGCGCGGATGAAAGCGTAAATGTGGTCTTTCGTGTGGGAGGAAACCGGAGTACCCGGAGAAAACCCACCTGTTCGATCTGGCAACCACCGTACCATCTCACATACATCCTGGTCCGAGGATCGAACCCGGGTTGCATTGGTGAGAATCACTGCGCTAATCGGACAGTTAATCATTCAGGTAACACATATTAGGAGGTGAGTGTTCAACATGTCATGGATGCACACCTGGGCGATGCGGTTCAACATGTCATGGATGCACACCTGGGCGATGCGGTTTCCAGATGACTTATTAGCAATAAATATGTAAGTGATAGCAATTAATATATGACGCATACTATTGATGGCTTGTACAATGCAAGGCCAGATGAAACATGTGGCCTTAAAAGTTGGTCGTCGAGAAAGAAATTTCTCTGGCTATTACATTGTATGTAGTTTATACAAATTTATTTTAGCTCGATTGCGAAACAAGTTCTTATAACTTATATTAATTACTCTCGAGACCTCATTCCTGATGGAATCCATCGCCACGAGGGGGAGAGAAGAGGCAACGTGGAAATTAAATGCCTTGCCTGAGAGCACACTCGTAACGGCTCCAGCGGGGCTCGAACTCAGGACCGTTCGCACCTGAAGCGAACGCGCATCCACTGCGCTATCACGACATTGTATGTCAAACTACTACTAGACGAAGAGAGACCCCAGGCGATGTCATCCTCTTGCCGCTCTACTTGTAACCAACAACGCTACTGACATAATCTACGTATACACTTCAACTACAAGATCTTCAATCACGGATCTGTGGTCCAGTGGTAACACGCTGGACTGGTAATCCAGGGATCGCAGGTTCGACCCCCCGTCTGACCCATATAAAATTAACAGTCTTTCAGATGGGACTTTAAACCGAGGTCTCGTGTCGGTGCTGTACACCGTGCACGCAAACGAACCAGAGGAAACTCTGGAATGGGTCTCTGTATGTATCATTGCACTATCCTCCAAACATCTAAAATGACTAATATCTTCAGGAGGCGTCGCTCATATGGGCAACCGGTAGCGACGATAAATAAACGTAAAACACACATACGCACATCTTCAATCAACTCGGTGGAGGCTACTTACAATAAAGTCGTCAATCGAAAAGGAGTCGTCATACAGTACGACTACTGTTCGTCAGATGTTAGAAATGCAATAAACTGTTGCGCCAACGAAAATACAACATTCTTCACACATATGCTAAACACTATACCAACATAAAAGAGAATAATATTCTGTTTAGTATTCTAATAATAAGAATTCAAGTGGCATACTTGAAATCTATTACTAGAAAATCGATCAACGAATGTCTATATGTCTATATGTGTGTGTGTGTATATGTGTGTATATGTGTGTATATGTGTGTATATGTGTGTGTGTGTATATGTGTGTATATGTGTGTATATGTGTGTATATGTGTGTATATGTGTGTATATGTGTGTATATGTGTGTATATGTGTGTATAAGTGTGTATCTGAGGTCGGTTTCACAAAAGTGCGATGGCGACGATGTATCGATGGTTCTTGGATCTTAAAATAACTACCCAATAAAACATATATAGTTACTTGCGTACAGACGGACACGTAGTCCAGTGGTTAACACGATAGACTGGGAATCCAGGGAGCGCAGGTTCGATCCTCCCTATGTCAGATGAGACTTTAAACCGAGGGCTCGTACCGTGCACGTAAAATAACCAGAGGAGATTCTGGAATGAGTATCTGTCTGTATCATTGCACTATCCTCCAACTATCTAAAATGACTAATCTCTTCAAGAGGCGTCGCTTATACGGACAACCGGTAGCGGCGATAAATAAACGTAAAACATCAATCTGAGAGTTTCGTAAAACAGGCCACAGTCGCCGTGGGGTACTCCGTGCTAATTCACTCAGCCCCACATTGAATGTGCAGGTAATTCACTCAGCTCCACACTGAATGTGCAGGTAATTCACTCAGCCCCACACTGAATGTGCAGGTAATTCACTCAGCCCCACATTGCATGTGCAGGTAATTCACTCAGCCCCACACTCAATGTGCATGTAATTCACTCAGCCCCACACTCAATGTGCAGGTAATTCACTCAGCCCCACACTGAATGTGCATGTGATTCACTCAGCCCCACACTCAATGTGCATGTAATTCACTCAGCCCCACACTGAATGTGCAGGTAATTCACTCAGCCCCACACTGAATGTGCAGGTAATTCACTCAGCCCCACACTGAATGTGCAGATAATTCACTCAGCCCCACACTGAATGTGCAGGTAATTCACTCAGCCCCACACTGATGTGCAGGTAATTCACTCAGCCCCACACTGAATGTGCAGGTAATTCACTCAGCCCCACACTGAATGTGCAGGTAATTCACTCAGCCCCACACTGAATGTGCAGGTAATTCACTCAGCCCCACACTGAATGTACATGCAATTCACTCAGCCCCACACTGAATGTGCATGTAATTCACTCAGCCCCACACTGAATGTGCAGGTAATTCACTCAGCCTCACACTGAATGTGAGGTAATTCACTCAGCCCCACACTGAATGTGCAGGTGATTCACTCAGCCCCACACTGAATGTGCAGGTAATTCACTCAGCCCCACACTGAATGTGCAGGTAATTCACTCAGCCCCACACTGAATGTACATGCAATTCACTCAGCCCCACACTGAATGTGCATGTAATTCACTCAGCCACACACTGAATGTGCAGGTAATTCACTCAGCCCCACACTGAATGTGCAGGTAATTCACTCAGCCCCACACTGAATGTGCAGATAATTCACTCAGCCCCACACTGAATGTGCAGGTAATTCATTCAGCCCCACACTGAATGTGCATGTAATTCACTCAGCCACACACTGAATGTGCAGGTAATTCACTCAGCCCCACACTGAATGTGCAGGTAACTCACTCAGCCCCACACTGAATGTGCAGGTAACTCACTCAGCACCACACTGAATGTGCAGGTAATTCACTCAGCCCCACATTGATTGTGCAGGTGATTCACTCAGCCCCACACTGATTGTGCAGGTAATTCACTCAGCACCACACTGAATGTGCAGGTAATTCACTCAGCCCCACACTGAATGTGCATGTAATTCACTCAGCCCCACACTCAATGTGCAGGTAATTCACTCAGCCCCACACTGAGCTTGGTTTAGCACTGATGGTGAATAAGAAAATAAAGTAACACACACTCTGTGACACACAAGTAAAGTAAAACATACTCTATGACACACACGTAAAGTAACACACACTCTGTGACACACACGTAAACGTGAAACAAAAATTATTAGCCCATATTTTACTTCGACAAAGCACAGAAATATGTTGCCCATGACATATAATTTGACACACATATAACGTTTCATATCGATATGATTACCTTTGATCGCGATTTATGATTCAATGTAATAATGTATTTATATAACATAATGTTCCTTAATGATGCCATTATAAACATCGGTATAAGAAAAGCTTGTCCGAATTCTTGTGAAGTGATGATCGCAAATTCTGAATAATGGCGTCGCTATATATGTTAATAGGTGTCGTAATGGGTAGGGCTCGAGTAGTTAGAATACTGTATGCAGAAGATATGTGTAATAAAACGCATATTTACTGCCTATTATACAGAAATAAACCCGTCTATACCACCTGCACGAAACAGCGGTATTAACGACTATCTAATTACTGGAACCGCTTTGAGAAATGCCTTTGAAGTGTGCCGACAGAAGAGTAGCATATTTGACCGAATATTTTCTCTAAACGTGTACTCTGCGTTCCTTGGCACTTCAAAAGTTTCTGAAACAAAAAAATACCACTTCCTTTGTATTTTATGATGAGAACACATTTGTTTTGTTTGATGAAACAAAGTCGTTATTATTATATTATTACAGTCAGCTGGTGATTCGTGGAAGTCGTGATAGCGCAGTGGATGCGCGTTCGCTTCAGGTGCAAAAGGTACGGAGTTCGAGCCCCACTGGAGCAGTTACGATTGTGCCCTTAGGCAAGGCATTTAAATTCCACGTTGCCTCTTCTCTCTCCCTCGTGGCGATGGATTCCATCAGGAATGAGGTCTCGAGAGTGATTTATTATTATATAAGTTGAAATAACTTGTTTCGCAATCGAGCTAAAATAAATATGTGTAAACTAATTGGGTGATGACATAATAGTGCGTATCAACAGTGATATTATTGATATATATATATATATATATATATATATATTGTAATAATACAATTTACACGAGTGAACCTATAGAGTTCGTTTTTTTAAAGTATATATACAGAAATATGAATAATTTTAAAACGGGATTGGTATATAAAATTGTATATTACAATAAAGCTAACACGCGTGTAACAAGAGTCTGTTTGAAGAATGCTTTATTAGGTACATAAATAAAATGTGTGTTATCAGATAAATTTAAATCTTGAATGGATGCTGATTTAAATAAAAACTTGAAAAATAAACGGGGGTGAATGTGGTCATGATATACATACGCAATTTGATGACCGAGAAAATACCAGTGGTTCATTGAGTGGCCATTGATGAAGACTTACTCCTCTCCATCTAGGGTTAGAGTTAGTTTATACAAATTTATTTTAGCTCAATTGCGAAACAAGTTCTTACAACTTATATTAATCACTCTCGAGACCTCGTTCCTGATGTAATCCATCGCCACAAAGGAGCGAGAAGAGGAAATGTGGAATTTAAAGCAGCATTACATCGTATGAAATAAAAGATATTTGAAACATTCATTTTTTACGTTATATTAATCACTCTCGAGACCTCGTTCCTGATGTAATCCATCGCCACAAAGGAGCGAGAAGAGGAAATGTGGAATTTAAAGCAGCATTACATCGTATGAAATAAAAGATATTTGAAACATTCATTTTTTACGTATGGGTAGCAATACTGCTACACATTATAACATTATACTTCGTATGTCTATGTTCATTTGGTAAATAGTGTCTTTTATGGACATTTCTACATCCCCGCGAGGGGTTCGACATTAGAGGAAGATAGATAGATAGTCTTTCATGTTCAAAATATATACGTTGTTTTCTACATCCTCTGTTGTTTCACGCATGCGCGCTGTGCGTGTTGACATTTCGTGTGTTGATAAACAAATTCGCATATACGACTATTTAAATTTATTGGAATTTGATCGTTTCTGAGCGACTATTGTGATTTTTGTAAACACATTAGTATTTATATTTTACATAAAACATCCTTTATTACGATGTAATGCTGCTTTAAATGCCTTAGGGCACACTCGTAACGGCTCCAGCGGGGCTCGAACTCCGGACCTACACCCACTGAGCTATCACGACTTCCAGGGTTATGGTTAGATTTAGGTTTATGGCTCGGGTCCTACCTTGAATCTTATCGGGGGATTATGCCGTACGTTGGATTTTATACTTGAACCTTCTTAATTCCAATGCAGAGAGACACAAACTGTTGCTATCGTACATTATGTGGGTATAATCCGGGTTTCGAACTCTTACGGCTACATGGCATAGCAACCTTATGGGTAGGGCTGTAAATAATGTTGTCATAACTTGTAGCCCAACCCATTTGCTCCCCCCCCCCCCGATTAAATAGTAGACAATAATATATGCAATAATAATAAATCCTACTATAAGTTCATACTGTTTTCTACGTATTTCATTGTGTGTATAATTGTAATGTAATGTATGGAGAAAAAATGCAATAAAATATTATTTTTAAAAAAAAAAGAAAGAAAAAAACCCAACTTTACCAATGCGCCCCAACCAAATCGTTGCATAAAATAGCGCTGAACCGATGTGACAAGTGATTATTATAGCAACACTGACTGGTAGGGAGACTTTTCACGTCACAACTAAACTGTCAATGTTGTCACATTCAGCAATATTTGTCTATAGAGCATAGTGTTGCACTGTGTTTTGATTTGGAGTTTAAATTCGCACCGACAGCGTAGGTCATTTAACGACCGTCACGTCTGTTATTGGTGGACGAAGACCCTCAGACCATGTGGGTATCCCTCAGAGCAGTATATCCTGTACGTGCTGGAACCCGTGTAGAACGACCGACCTTCCACACTAGAGATTGGATAACCTCCTCGTGTGGAGTATTTCGACAACCTCAGTGAAATTCGAGTTTACATTGGTGTGGCTTGTCGTTACCGACCTTACTGAGCTATTAAGGGTTCCTGCCTCTGTCTAGAACAATCAAGATACATTAACAATAGTTTAGTTTAAACAAATAATATCTTAATTCGATTGCGAAACAAGTTTTTACACAGTTAGATTAATCGTACTCGAGATCTCATTCCTGATGGAATCAATCGCCATGAGGGAGAGAGAAGAGGCAATGTGAAATTTAAGAGATTAGTCATTTTAGATTTTTGGAGGATAGTGCAATGATACAGACAGAGACATATTCCAGATTATCTGGTTCTTTGACGTGCACGGAATACAGCACATACACGAGACCTCGGTTTAACGTCCCATCTGAAAGACTGCTAATTTTATAAGGGTCAGATGGGGGGGGGGGTCGAGCCAACTGAAAGACTTGTTGGTATTTTTAGATTTCTTTCAATTTCGACTTGATTCTGGTAGACATTATATGTTGAGTAAGTATTTACTGTCAAGTTTCAGATCCACATACCTTTATTACTGTATAGGTGGCTCGTTAGGATGTGTTCGACTTCCCGCATTGTTTACTGTATCTGTGGACAACTGTTCATTTATCTTCAATTAATGTTTAATGCATCACCTACTTTGAAACTGTATCGCGAGTTGGGCGTTGATAAATCCACCAATAACTGTTCTATGCATACATTCTCGGAGAATCTTAATAATTAATACATTTATACAAATTTATTTAACTTCATTACAGAACAATGCCACGAAGGAGAAAGAATAGTGCAATGTGGATTAAATTATCTTGCCTAACAGGCCCGTAACCACACTGAGGCACACCGAGGCAGTTGGGTTAACATTTCCAAAGCAAAAGAAAATGAAAAATGAATTTTAAAAAATGCAAAAATATCCATTTGCTGTGTAAAATGTTGCCTGCTAGAGTGCTGAAAGGTCAGTACATAATTATACGTCTAAGCACATTAAATGAGACTCGCTTCTATACCCCTATAGCTCTATAACACTTTTAAGGGGGAACCTGCACCCGGACCCCCTATATTTCCTCGGTTGAAAGTTGCCTCTGGCTACGGTACTGCCTAAGGGCATCGCCACCTATGTCTGTAGGGGCTCAAACACACACGAGATCGGTTGCGAGGTGGACAACGGGGACTTCACAATATAATCGGTGTGTATTTTTTTTAAACCGGCTTAAAGCCAAAGGAAAACAAACACAACATATTTTGTATTAAATAAAGCACGGATTTTGGCTCCGCTATAAATGTCCATTTTATCCAGACTGCAGTGACCACAGAATATAGAGGACAATTACATGACCTGTGACTATACTGGGTGGAGGAGGGTATGTCAGACCTGTGTCTATACTGGGTGGAGGAGGGTATGTCAGGCATGTGTCTATACTGGGTGGAGGAGGGGGTATGTCAGACCTGTGTCTATACTGGGTGGAGGAGGGTATGTCAGACCTGTGTCTATACTGGGTGGAGGGGGTATGTCAGACATGTGTCTATACTGGGTGGAGGAGGGGGTATGTCAGACCTGTGTCTATACTGGGTGGAGGAGGGTGTATGTCAGACCTGTGTCTATACTGGGTGGAGGAGGGGTATGTCAGACCTGTGTCTATATTGGGTGGAGGAGGTGTATTCAGACCTGTGTCTATACTGGGTGGAGGAGGGGTATGTCAGACCTGTAACTATACTGGGTGGAGGAGGGTATGTCAGACATGTGTCTATACTGGGTGGAGGAGGGTATGTCAGACATGGTCTATACTGGGTGGAGGAGGAGGTATGTCAACCTTTTACTGGGTGGAGAGGGTATGTCAGACATGTGTCTATACTGGGTGGAGGAGGTATGTCAGACATGTGTATACTGGGTGGAGGAGGGGGTATGTCAGACCTGTGTCTATACTGGGTGGAGGAGGGTATGTCAGACATGTGTCTATACTGGGTGGAGGAGGGGGTATGTCAGACCTGTGACTATACTGGGTGGAGGAGGGGTATGTCAGACTGTGTCTATACTGGGTGGAGGAGGGGGTATGTCAGACTGTGTCTATGCTGGGTGGAGGATGTGTATGTCAGACCTGGTATACTGGGAGGAGGAGGGTATGTCAGACCTGTGTCTATACTGGGTGGAGGGGGTATGTCAGACATGTGTCTATACTGGGTGGAGGAGGGTATGTCAGACCTGTGTCTATACTGGGTGGAGGAGGGTGTATGTCAGACCTGTGTCTATACTGGGTGGAGGATGGTATGTCAGACCTGTGTCTATACTGGGTGGAGGATGGTATGTCAGACCTGTGTCTATACTGGGTGGAGGAGGGTATGTCAGACATGTGTCTATACTGGGTGGAGGAGGGTATGTCAGACCTGTGTCTATACTGGGTGGAGGAGGGTATGTCAGACCTGTGTCTATACTGGGTGGAGGAGGGTATGTCAGACCTGTGTCTAGGAGGGGGTATTCAGATGTGCTATAGGGTGGAGAGGGTATGTCAGACTGTGTCTATTACTGGGTGGAGGAGGGTATGTCAGACCTGTGTCTATACTGGGTGGAGGAGGGTATGTCAGACCTGTGTCTATACTGGGTGGAGGAGGGGGTATGTCAGACCTGTGTCTATACTGGGTGGAGGAGGGTGTATGTCAGACCTGTGTCTATACTGGGTGGAGGAGGGTGTATGTCAGACCTGTGTCTATACTAGGTGGAGGAGGGGGTATGTCAGACCTGTGTCTATACTGGGTAGAGGAGGGTGTATATCAGACCTGTGTCTATACTGGTGGAGGAGGGGTATGTCAGACCTGTGTCTATACTGGTGGAGAAGGTGTATGTCAGACCTGTGTCTATACTGGGTGGGAGGGTATGTCAGACCTGTGTCTATACTGGGTGGAGGGGGTATGTCAGACATGTGTCTATACTGGGTGGAGGAGGGTGTATGTCAGACCTGTGTCTATACTGGGTGGAGGAGGGTGTATGTCAGACCTGTGTCTATACTGGGTGGAGGATGGTATGTCAGACCTGTGTCTATACTGGGTGGAGGATGGTATGTCAGACCGTGTCTATACTGGGTGGAGGAGGGGTATGTCAGACCTGTGTCTATACTGTGGGAGGAGGTATGTCAGACCTGTGTCTCTACTGGGTGGAGGAGGGTATGTCAGACCTGTGTCTATACTGGGTGGAGGAGGTATGTCAGACCTGTGTCTAAACTGGGGGAGGAGGGGGTATGTCAGACATGTGTCTATACTGGGTGGAGGAGGGTGTATGTCAGACCTGTGTCTATACTGGGTGGAGGAGGGGGTATGTCAGACCTGTGTCTATACTGGGTGGAGGATGGTGTATGTCAGACCTGTGTCTATACTGGGTGGAGGAGGGTATGTCAGACCTCTGTCTATACTGGGTGGAGGAGGGTGTATGTCAGACCTGTGTCTATACTGGGTGGAGGATGGTATGTCAGACATGTGTCTATACTGGGTGGAGGAGGGTGTATGTCAGACCTGTGTCTATACTGGGTGGAGGAGGGTGTATGTCAGATATGTGACTATACTGGGTGGAGGAGGGTGTATGACAGAGCTGTGTCTATGCTGGGTGGAGGTGGGGGTATGTCAGACATGTGTCTATTCTTGGTGGAGGAGGGTATGTCAGACCTGTGTCTATACTGGGTGGAGGATGGTATGTCAGACCTGTGTCTATACTGGGTGGAGGAGGGGGTATGTCAGACATGTGTCTATACTGGGTGGAGAAGGGTATGTCAGACCTGTGTCTATACCGGGTGGAGGATGGTATGTCAGACCTGTGTCTATACTGGGTGGAGGAGGGTATGTCAGGACCTGTGTATATACTGGGTGGAGGAGGGGTGTATGTCAGACCTGTGTTGTAATGGGGGATAATATCCTACGTTTATTTTAGACGAGGGGGAGGGTTTTTATGGTCAAAAAACAATAGGGGTTATGTCCGGATGGGGGTTATGTCAGGGTGGTGGTTATGTCCGGGTGGGGGGTATGTCCGGGTTGGGGTTATGTCCGGGTGGGGGTTATGTCCGGGTGGGGGTTATGTGGTGTGGGTTATGTCCAGGGGGGCTATGTCCGGGTGGGGGTTATGTCGGGGTGGTTGTTATGTCCGGGTGGGGTTATGTCCGGGTGGGGGGTATTCGGGGGGGGGGGGGCTATGGTCGGGTGGGGGTATGTCCGGGTGGGGGGTTATGTCAGGGTGGGGGGGAGGTAGGGTGGGGGTTATGTCCGAGTGTGGGGTATGTCCGGGTGGGGGTTATGTCCGGGTGGGGGTTATGTCCGGGTGGGGGGTATGTCCGGGTGGGGGTTATGTCCGGGTGGGGGTATGTCTGGGTGGGGGTTATGTCCGGGGGGATTGTGTCGGCATTCCGCAGTAAAGACGCCGAAAAGTGCACGTAGACATATCCGAGAATGATGCCTTTTCTCATAAACGTAAAGTGGAGAAGCTATTTGTGGAGTTTGATGGCGGTTCTGACACATTGCAGATGAGATGTCGGCGGATAGATTATTAGTGTAATAATTCCATCTTTGTGACAATAAATATGTCACTATTGTAATTTACCGACCAGCGTTAGAGCGGTCATGGCTGAATTTAATACGACATAAATTCATAAATATGACATCTGACATCGTTTTTGACCCAAAACATCAAAAAACGTGTCTAGGTCATTATAACTACGGTGCGACATTAATGAGTATGTTCTACAAGTGAATTCCAGTAGCGGCCATTTTCAAAAATACGGTCAACCTTGTGTTAAAGGCCCATGATGTGTTAACTTAGAATGTTGTGGTTGTTTTATGTTTATTTATCGTCGCTACCGGTTGCCCATATGAGCGACGCCTCCTGAAGAGATTAGTCATTTTAGATTTTTGGAGGGACGTTAAACCGAGACCTCGTGTCGGTGCTGTACACCGTGCATGTAAAAGAACCAGAAGAGACTCTGGAATGGGTCTCTGTCTGTATCATTGCACTATCCTCCAAAATCTAAAATGACTAATCTCATCAGGAGGCGTCGCTCATATGGGCAACCGGTAGCGACGATAAATAAACGTAAAACACACACACAAGCACACACAGGT
>CM026404.1:72427915-72491180 GCA_014843695.1 Archivesica marissinica
GAGAGAGAGAAGAGAGAAGTGAGAAGAGAGAGTGAGTGAGAAAGTGAGAGAGAGAGGGGGAGAGAGAGAAGAGAGAAGAGAGGGAGAGAGAGAGAGGGGGAGAGAGAGAAGAGAGAGAGAGAAGAGAGAATAGAGAGAGTGAGAGTGAGTGAGAGAGATAGGGGGGAGAGCGAGGGAGTAAGTGAGAGAGAGAGTGAGAGAGAGAGAGAGAGAGAGTGGGAGAGTGAGAGAGAGAGGGAGATAGAGAGTGTGGAGAGTGAGAGAGAGAGAGAGAGGCGAGAGAGAGAGAGAGAGAGAGAGAGAGAGAGAGAGAGAGAGATAGAGAGTGTGGCAGAGTGAGAGAGAGGGAGGGGGGTTGAATATAAATAGAGTGTACATATGGGAGATCTACCTGTCTCGTATATGCATTATGTTGTACAGGGAAGTGAGGGAGGAGGGATGGTGATGTACCTGTGCCGTATATCGTATATACATAATTAATGGAATACCCTGTCGTCTAATACGTAAGTATAAACGTATGTAATGAGAGAGTATGCTACTGATCCCATTCGGCTTGATTACAACATCTAAAGCTATCTAGATATATAGTGAAGCGGAAGAGCGTAATGCGTGTATATTTATTTTATTGGGCTTTGAAGTTGTTTTGTACAAGCGGGAAAGTTCTTCAACATGTAACAGAAGAATATGTGTCCTTGAAAAAAGATAATAGTTTATACACATTTATTTTTAGCTCGATTGCGAATCAAGTTCTTACAACTTATATTAATTACTCTCGAGACCTCATTCCTGATGGAATCCATCGCCACGAGGGAGAGAGAAGAGGCGACGTGGAATTTAAATGCATTGCCCAAGGGCATAATTGTAACGGCTCCAGTGGGGCTCGAACTCCGGACCTTGCGCACCTGAAGCGAACGCGCATCCACAGCGCTATCACAGAACTTGTTTCGCAATCGAGCTAAAATAAATGTGTATAATCTAACCTATATGCGGTGAGAGACATACAGACAATGATAGTGAGACGGTTGCATTTAGTTAGAACATCCGAGGCGTGCATGTAGCCCGAGTAGGCACGGTGAAGATACTTAGAACACACCATCAATACATATTATACTATATTGGCTGTCCGATTAGCGCAGTGGTTAGCGCGCTTGCTTCTCACCAATGCAACCTGGGTTCGATCCTCGGACCGGGACGTATGTGAGATGGTACGGTGGTCGCCAGATCGGACATGTTGGTTTTCTCCGGGTACTCCGGTCTCCCCCCCCCCCACACACACACACGAATTACCACATTTACGCTTTCATCCGCGCCAACGAGAGTGATTAATATAAGTTGTTAAAACTTGCTTCGCAATCATTGTAAAATAAATAAAGTTTAACTTTATCAGGTATATCTTCAGTTGCTTTTGTTTTCTTCGCAAACAAATATGAGTGGTGGGCGACTACAACTTGGTTAACTACGATGAGGATTTGACCACTGGAGGTTATAAAACTTTTCTCAAACTCGGTCTCAAGCCTCTGATTGGTTCAGATGAGAGTAAATTTCAAAATCAACTTTAAGTTTGAGATCTGAGAAAAGTTTTATAACCTCAGGTCCAGGCTTCTCTGTGGTTTAGATGCGTGCTATGGACCACTATCGATAGAACAACACAAGGGGGGAACCCGACTACGCCTATATTGTCCCTTTTCTTCTGGGAAAGTTATGTTGTATTTGACTATCGCCGACATCCAGCATAACGTCACAGGTACCAGGACCGGACGACACGAAGATCATACAGCGTGGTTTCGTCTAGACAATGCAGCTTCAACGCTGCGACGTGCGCAGCTCCACGCAGTTGGCGCTTTTACTGACACACTAAAGTTACTGTGTTGGGGTGGGGATGGACTAACGATCTTTTTCAGGACCACTAACAGCTCATTTTAGGGCTACATTAATTCTCAGGATTGTACTTGCATTGCTGTGCAATCATTGTCGCTTTGATCAGCGTTACGACATGTCGCATTTGATTGCATTTGACTGCATTTGACTGCATTTTGGCGAAATCTGTTGTTCTGAAATGTCCGTTTTAACTACAACGCTTTTCGTTTAAGTGGCGAGTTGTACACTATGAGGTAAATCGTCTAGTAGTCCTGGTGGATTTATTATGCCTTCAGGTGGGCAAACCTTTATAAACTCGAAATGTTTGTGTGTTTTACGTTTATTTACCGTCGCTACCGGTTGCCCATATGAGCGACGCCTCCTGAAGATATTAGTCGTTTTAGATTTTGGAGGATAGTACATGATAAGAGAGAGAGAGAGAGAGAGAGAGAGAGAGAGAGAGAGAGAGAGAGATCCATTACAGAGTCTCCTCTTGTTCTTTTACGTGCACGATGTAAAGAATCGACACGAGACCTCGGTTTAATGTCCCATCTGAAAGACTGTTAATTTTATTAGGGTCAGACAGGGGATCGAACCTGCGATCCCTGGATTACCAGTCCATAAATATAAACTCGATACAACCACAACAACTAATTTAAGCATACAATCTTATCTCCAAGGAAACGACACGCGCTTCTCGGCGTATGTATTTTTCTAGGCTATATAACTCTATAGTATTATACGGGGATAACTTACACTGACGTAATAAACAACACTAAATACATTGTTTAACATGGTTTATTACTCAGCAAAGTTCGACAGTTGCGGCACCAGCGGTGTCACCTGCTACCGCCATCAAGGTATAATTCCCCTATATAACGATCATAGAGTCCCCCATGTGTACTCGTTCTAAATGGTTTATGACTTATTACTCATGTTTCCGCGTGCGTGTGGTACGACTTTTATCCAATTAATGAGAAAGCGTTTTAAAAAATGAACATTGAATCATGTTTCAAGACGTACCAGACAAAAGGGTTCTTACACGAACATTTTGAAGTTTTAATTGAGCCGAACAATTTATTGATGGTTCTCCACCGTGGCTATGTATACAGACACAAGGGGGTACGTTTTATAAATGGTGCATATTCAATGTACTTCGCCACTTCATATTAATCAGATTATTTGTATTTGAGATCTAGTGTATTTATTTATACAAATTTATTTTAGCTCGATTGCGAAACAAGTTCATTCAACTTATATTAATCACTCTCGAGACCGCATTCCTGATGGAATCCATCGCCACGTGGAAGAGAGAAAAGACATGTGGAATTTAAATGCCTTGCCTAAGGGCACACTCGTAACGGCTCCAGCGGGGCTCGAACTCCGGATCTGAAGCGAACGTGCATCCACTGCGCTATCACGACTTCCACTCTAGTGTAGGGAACGCAGTTGCCGACAGGAAGGTCTCTTAAATTAATATGGATGTCCGATTAGCGCAGTGGTTAGCGCGCTCGCTTCTAACCAATGCAACCTGGGTTCGATCCTTGGGAAATATGTGAGATGGTACGGTGGTCGCCATATCGGACAGGTGGGTTTTCTCCGAGTACTTCGATTTCCTTCCACACGAATGACCACGTTTACGCTTTCATCCGCGCGAACGAAAGTGATTAATATAAGTTGTTAGACCTTGCTTCGCAATTGTTGTAAAATAAATATAGTTTAAACTTTTAAATTAATCTAACAATATTAGTAAGACTTACGTTAGCCGTCTGGTTGTTATTTAAGAGACAAATTTGCCAACATGCTTTTCTCGTTAGTCACTCAATCGAACTAGTATGTATCGAAAAGTAATACTATTTTACAAATTGCGGCGAGATATTATCCGAAATATGGCTTTTCTCTTTAATATAATATCCCGTGATATAATCTTTTACTTAATGACCGAAAATGTATCAATTCAATACAATGCATTAAAGTAAATGGACGTAAATGTTATAGTAACGCAAAGTGGAAATAATAACATCACATTAATATAGCAATGAGTAATCAATAATAGGTAATGATTATAACAAATAAATAGGTAGGAAAAAACGATCGACAGTCACATAGGTTCATCAGTAACAGGAGCAACGAATTATCACGCTGGTTACACAGACTGAGTTACGCGACTGGCTTATTAACACGTGGTTGACTTACACACACGTGATTGACTTACTAAAACGTGGTTGACTTACACACACGTGATTGACTTACACACACGTGATTGACTTACTAAAACGTGGTTGACTTACACACACTTGATTGACTTACTAAAACGTGGTTGACTTACACACACGTGATTGACTTACTAAAACGTGGTTGACTTACACACACGTGATTGACTTACTAAAACGTGGTTGACTTACACACACGTGATTGACTTACTAAAACGTGGCTGACTTACACACACGTGATTGACTTACTAAAACGTGGTTGACTTACACACACTTGATTGACTTACACACACGTGATTGACTTACTAATACGTGGTTGACTTACACACACGTGATTGATTTACACACACGTGATTGACATACACACGTAATTGACTTACTAAAACGTGGTTGACTTACACACACGTGATTGACTTACTAATACGCGACTGGCTTACTAACACGAGGTTGACTTACACACACTTGATTGACTTACTAAAACGTGGTTGACTTACACACACGTGATTGACTTACTAAAACGTGGTTGACTTACACACACTTGATTGACTTACTAAAACGTGGTTGACTTACACACACGTGATTGACTTACTAAAACGTGGTTGACTTACTAAAACGTGGTTGACTTACTAAAACGTGGTTGACTTACACACACTTGATTGACTTACTAAAACGTGGTTGACTTACACACACGTGATTGACTTACTAATACGTGATTGACTTACTAAAACGTGGTTGACTTACACACACTTGATTGACTTACTAAAACGTGGTTGACTTACACACACTTGATTGACTTACTAAAACGTGGTTGACTTACACACACGTGATTGACTTACTAAAACGTGGTTGACTTACACACACTTGATTGATTTACTAAAACGTGGTTGACTTACACACACGTGATTGACTTACTAAAACGTGGTTGACTTACTAAAACGTGGTTGACTTACACACACGTGATTGACTTACTAATACGTGATTGACTTACTAAAACGTGGTTGACTTACACACACTTGATTGACTTACTAAAACGTGGTTGACTTACACACACTTGATTGACTTACTAAAACGTGGTTGACTTACACACACTTGATTGACTTACTAAAACGTGGTTGACTTACACACACGTGATTGACTTACTAAAACGTGGTTGACTTACACACACGTGATTGACTTACTAATACGTGGTTGACTTACAATCACGTGGTTGACTTACACGCACGTGACTGACTTACTAACACGTGACTGACTTACAAACACGAGGCTGACGTACTATCACGAGACTGACATACTAACACGAGACTGATTTACAAACACGAGGCTGACGTACTATCACGAGACTGACATACTAACACGTGACTGACTTACAAACACGAGGCTGACGTACTATCACGAGACTGACATACTAACTTAATTATGATGGCCCCATGGAAGCTTCCTCGTTAAATAAGGTCTTTATTATTTTAATTTGTGTTTATTTTCCTCGTTAAATAAGGTCTTTATTTTTATTATTACTTTCTCACTCACTTACTCACTCTCTCTCTCTCTCTCTCTCTCACTCACTCACTCACTCACTCCTCACTTTCTCTCGTATTATTTAATCGACATTTGTGTTCTTCAGACATTATTCGATTTCATTATAGTAGGCATGTTAAGATACAAATTATAGACAAATCCTTCAAATTGTGACCACATTCTGAAACTTTGCACAGTGATTCATTGGGGTGTCAACAATATGAAATGGAAGGGTTGCCCAAAACTTGAGCCGGGGAAAGCGGCCATTTTGGATTTCAAAATGGCGGACCCTAAATTTACTCTTTTTAGGCGTATCACAACTAAAACAGCACATAGAGTTCTGATTTCAGGTGCACAGTATATGTTATTAGGGTCAATAAACATATTGGTACAACTTATATTTTTATTGCATGGCAGCCAGTTTAAATTCCAAGATGGCTGCCGTTAAAATATTGTTCCTATATGTATTGTGTAGAGCCTTAGCCTAATTCACAGATCGCTACCACCGAATTAAAAAAACAAGAATGGCCCACTGTCACTCATAAATATAAATGTAATGTATTATTTTAAACATTGTTCTTCTTTTCCCCGTAAATAAACAGTATGGATTGGAGCGCATGTTGTCTATGTCTGCTTGATGGCGGTGTATGTGGATACTCAGCATTAGAAAAGAACATAAATTGCTTTATTAATGAAGGTCTAACATTGCCAAATAAGATCACTGTTACTATATCAGATCTGAAAGGGGATACAAATATTGCTGACAACGTGAAAGCATATAAAGCCAAATGACATAAGGGATGTCAAGCAGAATTGGCACCTTTAAAGCTCAAACGTGCTTTGGAATTAGCTGCAAATAAAAAGCGTAAAATAGCAAGTTCTGGGGGCACACTAATCTAAAAGAACACGTTCCAGCTTAGATACTAAAACAGCACTTCAATCATGTCTGTGTTTATTTTGTAATGAACCAGGGCTATTCAGAGCAGAATACGCACAGATGAAACATCCACCTGTACATAAACGAATGTGTAAAGTTCGTACTGTTAACCGCGATGATTTTATCAGAAAGGCTGCTGGGGAGATGGGAGATGCACTGCTGCTTGCTAAACTCTCTGAGGGTAACTTATCGGCAAGAGATGCTTGCTACCATCTCGATTGCATTTCAGAATTTAGAAACAAATATATGTACTTCCTGAATACACAAAATGATAACAATGCTTAGATGAAAGACTATGAAAGCTCGGTGCTTGTCACGTCAAGAAAGGTCAATGCCATGCTTCTTCCAGCATCACGTTGTGCCGATACGTCCACCAAGTTACCGCCTGCGTCTTATACCAACACGAGAAGGATGCATATTCGTCGTATTGCAACAAAACAGCAACCCCTCTACCTGAGGCTGAATGGTTCAGTGAATGTATGAAGCATCCTATGTTCAAGTTTTGGTCGATCACACTGAAGATGGAACTTACAATTTGTCAAAGACATAAGGTCGGCATATTTCGACTTGTATGTAAATGCCTTGCAGCCAAAAGCGCCATAGATGTTCAGCCTAGATTACTATAACTACGCTAGGTGGCTACCAATGAATATCAATAGTATGATCACACTGCAAGATATTCCCCTGATGTATATGTGCAGTTTACAAAGGCCTTATTTACAGCACAGAAATCGATCAGGAAGTTCTCCCGCATAGGATTGGGCCATACCATGAACAAATCAATGCCAAAATCAAAGGTATCAGCGGAGCCATTGGACTAACTGAAAATGATGCATCCCTCACGAAGTGGTTTGATCGCAGGTCCTGAAGTTTCTCGGATGGTAGAGGAGTTCGAGGACGGTAATAGGCTAGCTGAGTCGGATAACCTCCTAGAACATCATGACTCCACCGCAAGTGCACATAATCACTTTTTGTGCCGACGTCAATGCAATGTACAATAGCCTAGCTGAGTTTGGGAATCCATTCATGGATGATAGTGAAGATTTGTATGCATTATATACAAAGATAGTCCCTGGAAAAGAAGCAATTGAAAACATGCACGCTGTTGAAGCAATGAGGAAAGAGCAGTTTGAAACCTATATGAATTCCCACATATTAAAGGACGAGCAGATTTCGTACACCATCAGGAGAAACAACGTGCACATTTTCAAATGTGCTAAACCAAACACCAAAACAAAGAAAGACACACAGCTGAAAGCAGCGAGAAGTGATGCTGCTTCGTACTCAAGACTATTCATTGCATGTCAAAATAGAGATGGGGACCTTGAGAACATTGATGATACACGTGAATTATTTGTAGTATCTCTTGGAGACGGAGTTGTAGCAAACCAGAATGTAGATATGCACTCATTGATGCCATGTAACATTGAAGAGGCAGATGAACGTATGTTTGTCCATGTCCAGCATGCTACTGAAAACTGTCCGCGTATTATGGTCAAGACTGTAGACAGTGGTGTTGTTGTTATTGCGTTGTTAGCTTTCCACAGAATACATGGCCTCCAGGAGCTGTGGATCGAGTTTGGTGTGGGGAAGCACTTAAAGTACATTCAAATACACGAGATTGCTACTTCTCTTATACCACCACAGACGTCAACAGCTTACCTGTTCTTTCACTCCTTTAGCGGATGTGATACAACTTCTTCCGTTCAAGGAAAGGCTAAAAACATCATTTAATGAAACTCGGAAAAAAGATGCCAAGTGTAACTCCAGTGTTCGAGTGAATGTCAACATCTGTAGGAGATGTTAGTTAAACAGACACAGACCTTCTAGAACAGTTTGTTGTTGCTATGTACTGCAGCAAATTTGATGGTACCAAGGTCAATGACGCAAGGCGATATCTATTTACAACTAGGGGTAAGGCAATAGAGAATACCCCCCCCCCAACACCTGCTGCATTAAAAGAACATGTCAAGTGATCTGTCTTGCAAGCCAGAACATGGTATAACTGTCTAGATTGCCTTAAATTTGAACATAACCCAGTTAATTGGGGATGAATGAAGGAGGAAAACAACTTTCTTCCAGTTTGGAGCTCTCAGCCGGAATTTTCAAATGTTACCAAGGCGTTAATTCGTTGTGGACACACACAGACTGTGGACTTGGAAGCTGTAAATGCAGAAAGAATGGATTAAGATGTACCGAGTTGTGCGGTTGCCAGGGGAAATGTTAGACAAGACCTAACAATGAATGAAGTATCTCTATCGTTGATGTCAACATTAAGCATCGAGACTTTGTCATCGATGTTAATAAAACAGCTTTAATGTTATGTTTATTTGTCAAGAAAAATATCACGTGTAACTATGAGAATATATACTGCATATAGATACATATAAATTATGCCATCTTGGAATTCAAAATGGCCGACGTGTAATCAAAATATAAGTTGTACAAATATGTGTGTTGACCTCAATAACATATACTTTGCACCTAAAATCAGAACTCTAGGTGCTTTTTTAACTGAGATGCACCTAAAAAGGGTAAATTTATGGTCCGCCATTTTGAAATCCAAAATGGCCGCTTTCCCCGGCTCAAATTTTGGGCAACCCTTCCATTTCATAGTTTTGATACCCCAATGAATCACTGTGCCAAGTTTCAGAATGTTGTCACAATTTGAAGGATTGTTTCACTTATCAGGCCTACTATTAACCGATGTTCGTGTTCTTTAATCGATATTTGTGTTCTTCAGACATTATTCGTGTTCTTTAATCAATGTTCATGTTCTTTAACCGATGTTCGTGTTCTTTAACCGATATTCGATTTCATTAACCGATGTTCGTGTTCTTTCATTCACTCACTCACTCACTCACTCACTCACTCACTTACTTACATGACGTACTTACATACTTCCTTGGTATCGCTTAAATGTCCCACTATTACAGAGCGAATTATTAGAAATTACTTTATTGATTTATATTTGATTTTTGCAATAATACGATATCGAAAGTGTTAGCAACATTTTGAAAATATGTCCAATAAAATATGATTAAACTAAAATATCCACGAACGAATTGGTTAGTACGAGACTAATATAAAATCTTTACAATGGTTTGCACCAGGGCACCAGGGCGCCAGGGCATCAGCGCACCAGGGCACCAGGGTATCAGGGCATCAGCGCACCATAGTCACATTACTGTTAATTGTGCTCATTTGTTTACTGAATTTCCCCCAAAATATATGATATAAAACACAATTTGATTCGAATGTTGTTGCATTTTATGTCATATTTATATCTGCAAGATGTTAAATGTCCTAAAAAAACGTTTACAGATTAAAACAAAATTTCAATATATGAATTATCAAAGTGAAATAATTTAGTCAAATCTTCAAGCGAGGGCAATGAATGAATGCTATTGCTGTGCTTTACTTAATTGAATAATAATTAACCACACCCATTGACGTGTGTGCCAAATACCTAACGCTCGTTTGCATATCTCCGAGTGCTATCTTCTATACTAGAGGACATAGAAAACGCACACTTCGGATAAATGTGTTTTTACATGAAAAACAATAACTATATAAATACATAGTTTTAAACATTTTGGAATATTTTTAGTTGTTCAGTTTGTGTTTTGTAATAAATATGTGGTATATCTTTGATGGAATCCTTCGTATTTCGTTTTCATGTAATACTAATCATATAATGTAGGTGTGCCTTTTCTATGTCCTCTAGTCTAGTTCCTAATTATAGTTGTTAAGAGGCTGTTGACGAACATGGAAGCTCACCTTCAAATGTGATGATGATGATGTACGTTTATTTATCCTCGCCACCGGTAAACCATATGGGCGAGCGTTCTAAGATGATTATTCTCTGTGATGCTTATGGTGACATCCTCAGATGGCCCCTTCCTTCTTTCTGTGCCAGGGTGACAAGTCCTGGTCTGTGTGCGATCCTTTTTAGGGCCACATCCTCCACGATTAGTCGGCTCACAGCAGCAAAATGGTTCGGTTGTTCCGTCGTTGTCCACCCCGTTGACGCATCCGGGGTCGAGGTCGCATCCCTCCGTCTCCAACCGCTCGCCCGTAGTTGGAGACAGATAAAAGAGTTCGAGGCGACGAGTGCGCCATCCACGCGAAACGACTGCCGTCTTCTCCTGCCCAGTCACTCGTCGCCTCTTCAATGCCCCAGTGTTAACTGTCGTTGATCCAGGTAAGTGTAATATACTCAAAAAGAGTCGATGCGGGTCCTCGTCTGTATGCGTCAGCGGCGTGGATTGGTCACTTCGGAACAGGTGATCCAATTTCCTGCTGTGAGCTGTGCCTTGTTCCCGACGTGCACGGTGTGGAGGTACGAACAAGGCCTTCAAATGTATTCTAATACACGTCTACCAAACAAATCAAATAAATCCTATGTACTGCTTGACCAAAACAAATCATTGGATTAGAGATCAAATAATCCCAACGAAGAGTCAAGTGCTATGTATTTACATTTAAGCCGCTGACCTCGTACATGACTGAAATACTAAACAACATATTCCATCGGTCATTGCCCTCCTGTTTCAAGATAAAGATTATCGTCATATGTCGTCGTTTCTCGTACCATGTACATACTATCATTTCTCACATTGACATGTACGTTTCATATCACTCGGATGTTATCGTAGAATAAATGTACGCCACACCAATGTCAGCAGTCGAAAAGTCAAATTGATGTGCCTGTTTAGCCATTAACTTATCCAACATGTTTAAATCATTGACCTTTCCCGCACGTGACAGAGTGGTAATGTTCAATGAATCAAAACACGTCACTGAACATAATAAACGTCTCAGCTGTTTTACAATTATAACAATATTCGTGAACATATCTCAAAAGCGTAAATGTAACGAAATCATGTACGCATGAGATAGCCAGCCCACCCTATGTAACCCGATATAACCTATTGTATTTACTGTGAAAAAAATGATGCAAGCAAACACGAAAAGAAAGCAGCTTAAACAATGATAATTTCTTTAACCATTTGCGGGGCTCTCCAGTTTGTTTATGCAATCATGGCATTGAGAATGCGGAATATTTCTTCTTAAAATGTAATAGATATAGACTTGAACGTCAGACAGATCTGTAGTCCAGTGGTAACACGCTGGGCTGGTAATCCAGGGATCGCAGGTTCGATCCCCCGTCTGACTCTAATAATACTAACAGTCTTTCAGATTGGACTTTAAACCGAGGTCTCGTGTCGGTGCTGTACGCCGTGCACGTAAAAGAACCAGAGGAATGGTCTCTGTCTGTATCATTGCACTATCCTCCAAAAATCTAAAATGACTAATCTCTTCAGGAAGCGTCGCTCATATGGGCAACGGGTAGCGACGATATATAAACGTAAAGCACAAACATTGAACGACATTCACTTTTCGTAAATACTCGTAGATTCCATCCACTAAGTTCCATTAAATTACTTCACGGTATAGAGTCGTTAAAATGAGGAGAACAATACTTTATTTTTGAAAGTGCAAACTCTTTGCGTACTCTTTTTAGGAAAGAAACGTAGTCAGTTAGTTTGATCAAACGTTAGCTTGACTTTCTGGTGCGGGCCGTTGTCTAGTGTTAAAACTTGTGGCTCAAACCATTTGCATTTTCATGCTATGCATTGTATCTTTATGTCTATGACATATTTGTAGTAAAATATGATTAAACTAAACACAAAAACCGATTGAAACAGCAACACTTGGCAGCCAGTTTTTTAATCGATAATCGTATTATTTTAACCGATATTCGTGCTTACATTAATATATTCGTATTCTTTAATCGAGTTTCGTATTCTTTAATCGATTAGTGTTCTTTAATCGATATTCGTATTATTTAATCGATATTTGTGTTCTTCAGACATTATTCGTGTTCTTTAATCGATGTTCTTTAACCGATAGCCGTGTTCTTTAACCGATAGCCGTGTTCTTTAATCAATGTTCGTATTCTTTAACCGATAGCCGTGTTCTTTAATCGATGTTCTTTAACCGATAGTCGTGTTCTTTAACCGATAGTCGTCACTTGCTCTTTAATCACTGTTCGTGTTCTTTAACCGATAGCAGTGTTCGTTAACCGATATTCGTGTTCTTTAACCGATGTTCTTTAACCGATAGCGTGTTCTTTAACCGATAACCGTGTTCTTTAACCGATGTTCTTTAGCCGATAGGCGTGTTCTTTAACCGATAGCCGTCACCTGCTCTTTAATCACTTTTCGTGTTCTTTAACCGATAGCCGTGTTCTTTAACAGCTATTCGTGCTCTTTAGTCGATGTTCTTTAACCGATATCCGTGTTCTTTAACCGATGTTCTTTAGCCGATAGCCGTGTTCTTTAATCGATGTTCGTATTCCTTAGTCGATGTTCGTATTCATTAACCGATATTCGTATTATTTAATCGATATTTGTGTTCTTCAGACATTATTCGTGTTCTTTATTCGATGTTCTTTAACCGATAACCGTGTTCTTTAACCGATGTTCTTTAACCGATAGCCGTGTTCTTTAATCAATGTTCGTATTCTTTAACCGATAGTCGTGTTCTTTAATCGATGTTCTTTAACCGATAGTCGTGTTCTTTAACCGATAGTCGTCACTTGCTCTTTAATCACTGTTCGTGTTCTTTAACCGATAGCAGTGTTCGTTAACCGATGTTCTTTAACCGATATTCGTGTTCTTTACCCGATGTTCTTTAACCGATAGCGTGTTCTTTAACCGATAACCGTGTTCTTTAACCGATTTTCTTTAGCCGATAGTCGTGTTCTTTAACCGATAGCCGTCACCTGTTCTTTAATCACTTTTCGTGTTCTTTAACCGATAGCCGTGTTCTTTAACCGATATGTATGTTCTTTAACAGCTATTCGTGCTCTTTAGTCGATGTTCTTTAACCGATATCCGTGTTCTTTAACCGATGTTCTTTAACCGATAGCCGTGTTCTTTAATCGATGTTCGTATTCCTTAGTCGATGTTCGTATTCTTTAACCGATATTCGTATTATTTAATCGATATTTGTGTTCTTCAGACGTTATTCGTGTTCTTTATTCGATGTTCTTTAACCGATAGCCGTGTTCTTTAACCGATGTTCTTTAACCGATAGCCATGTTCTTTAATCAATGTTCGTATTCTTTAACCGATAGCCGTGTTCGTTAACCGATAGTCGTGTTCTTTAACCGATAGTCGTCACTTGTTTTTTTAATCACTGTTCGTGTTCTTTAACCGATAGCCGTATTCTTTAACCGATATTCATGTTCTTTAACCGTTGTTCGTGTTCTTTAACCGATATTCTTTAACCGATGTTCGTGTTCTTTAACCGATGTTCTTTAACTGATATTCATGTTCTTTAATCAATGTTCGTGTTCTTTAGTCGATATTCCTGTTATGTAACCGGTATTCATGTTCTTTAACCGATGTTCGTGTTCTTTAATCGATTTTCGTATTATGTGGTATCATCTACTTACAGTAAGGACACGTTCGTATATCGGGTATATTTTGTTCCACAAAGTTTATTCCAAGGACCAATGGTTCGATCCCCCGCTATGCCATGCTACACGGACTAATAGCATAGTATTTAGGGTGAGATATAAGCCAAGATCTCGTATGAACACTTGTTAACGTAAACAAAACCAGATGAGCTTCTGTATTGTAGCTGTATGTCTCAGTGTACTCACTATCCTTCACTACTAATATAATGATGAATCGCTGCTTGTGTGGCCAACCAGGTAGCGGTGGTAGAACCGCAAAACGCACACTCGGTGCAAGTATGTAGTTGTCGTATTGAGTTAGTATGCTTGAGATACAGCTGTGTTTGGGACTCCAGTTTAGATGGGCCCCTAATTATGGTGTAATTTTATACACAGGTGTGCGCATAGCTTTTGTGAACAGTTTAATCTATAATATTATGTAATAACGGATCGTAAATGTTGTACAATGCTTACATTTATGACCACAATTACTACATCTGTTTTAAGGGTTGTGACTACACTTATTGTAACATTGTGCAATACTTTGTGCATTTGGAAACGTTATTACATTTAAGGGGTGTCACTACCCCCTAATAAAAACATGGTACCTGAGGTTACACTCTTCATGCTCTAGACTCAGTCTAAAGCTTCTGATTGGTTCAGCTTAATGTAAATCAGACCCAACCAATCAAATATCTTGAGTTCGCGTTTGAGATCTGAGAAAGGTTATATAACCTCAGGCCATGGTCTAAGATTAACAGATTCGATCCCCCGTCTGACCCTAATAAAATTAACAGTCTTTCAGATGGGACGTTAAACCGAGGTCACGTGTCGGTGCTTTACACGGTGCACGTAAAAGAACCAGAGGAGACTCTGGAATGGGTCTCTGTCTGTATCATGCACTATCCTCCAAAATCTAAAATGACTAATCTCTTCAGGAGGCATCGCTCATATGGGCAACCGGTAGCGACGATAGATAAACGTAAAATAAGCGGAAGTGACATAATTGTTCCCTGATAATGGCGGATATTGAGCAGCACTAGACAATATGTGTCAAATGATCATTATACATAACATGTTTACAACTTACAATGCAATATCAACTTTTTATTAGTTTATAGTAATTAGTTATCATGTAATGCAAATGATGGTGCATGTTTCACTCTGTTTCACACTTCAAAGCTATATATATCAGATGGTGCAAAGAACAGACCAATAACCTAATAAACTGATACTGTACAATTATACATGAATATACGTATTAGTTCTTGGAGCTTATATATCTTATTTCCTATATGAAAGTTTTACTGGTTATTTCATGTTTTAATTTGTTGAGGACCTCATGGTAGATTGATTTAAGTGTTCAAATGAGTTCTTGTTAAATAAAGTCTTTATTATTATTATTATTATTTTTCTACGTTTAAAGCAGCATTACATCGTACGAAATAAAATATATTTGAAAAATTCAATTTTTACGTATGGGTAGCAATGCTGCTACACATTCTAACATTATACTTTGTGTGCTTATGTTCATTTGGTAAACAGTGTTTTTTTGCGATAAAACAAGCTCGAAACCGAAATTAGGACTTTCCGAGTCGATCGGTCACGCACTTGTTTACAACCGGAACGCATCGTCCGCACTTGTTTACATTCAGAATGCATCGATCCCATTTGTTCCACGTTGTCTTTTTTAATTAAATTACTTGATTGACATTTCTACATCCCCGCGAGGGGTTCGACATTAGAGGAAGATAGATAGATAGTATTTCATGTTCAAAATATATACGTTGTTTTCTACATCATCTGTTGTTTCACGCATGCGCGCCGTGCGTGTTTATATTTCGTGTGTTGATACACAAATTCGCGTATACGACGGTTTAAATTTATTGGAATTTTATCGTTTCTGAGCGACTATTTCGATTTTTGTAAACACACACACATTAGTATTTATATTTTACCCAAACATCCTTTATTACGATGTAATGCTGCTTTAAAAGACCAACTGAATAATTTCGTAACACGTGTTTGCTGTGCCACACCCTGAGAAACAGTGTTCAATCATATATATATATACATGTATATAATTAATTATCCAACTCAGCCTAATTAATGACCAAAATTATCGATCATTCAGAAAATCGATAAAATATACATGTGTGTTTTTGTAGAAACATTTCACTGTGTTATAACATGTGGTTAGGAAGTACAAGCTTGACAAATCGCGATATTCTCATCCATTATAACGCGTGTTCGAACTTATAGTTCAGAAATATGTCTCGACAATTATATTGTGGAAGTCGTGATAGCGCAGTGGTAGCGCGTTCGCTTCATGTGCGAAATGCTCGAAGATCGAGCCCCGCTGGAGCCGTTATGATTGTGCCCTTAGGCAAGGCATTTACATTCCACATTGCCTCTTCTCTCTCCTTCGTAGCGATGGATTCCATCAGGAATGAGGTCTCGAGAGTGATTAATATAAGTTGAAAGAACTTGTTTCGCAATCGAGCTAAAATAAATTTGTATAAACTAATATATTATGTCAGATTCAATGTACATGCAATTATTATTATTCTAAACGTGTATCTCATTTATTATTTACAGTTTGAAGTGAAAAGTTATGCAATACAAGCCAGTATATTGTCATCTGTAAAATAACACACATAAAAACACAAAAACATAATAATGATATTAAAAATAATGCACTCCTAAACAGAGGACAAAAACTCCATTTAAAGCTGCTCGGTCGCGAATTATTCGTGCATCACAAACTATATTATGCTGGTCATTACAGGAATACATTTATTCATAAATAAAATTCAACTTTCACCTTTCCAACTTTATTCAACAACTTTAAGTTCATACATGGCCTAGTGTTTAAGGCGTCCGCCTTCGGAGCGGGAGATCGAAGGTTCGAATCTCGTCAGGGGTTCGTTCTGATATGACCGGTTGGTGAACCGCCAGCTAATTAAGCAATGGCTACCGATTGCCTACTAGTCTGGCGCCTGGCATACAAGCATAGGATTCAGGAAGTACTGATGTTCATATAAAGAGTTGTCTCATAAGGCATAAATGGCTGGCCCTTTAAATAGGGGTGACACTATAATAAACAAATACTTGACTTTACGTTTATAGTATCATATGATGACGGCTCAGAAAATGGATTTAAAATCACATAATTTCCAGGAAACAGCAATACCAGGTTTATGATTTGACGTTTCTTGTGAGTATGCGTATTACACAAGGTACAGGGATCATACATGTATGTATCCACATATAATTATAAAGAAAATGACTACTTATTTCGACGAGCAATAACATACGATTAAAAATTTAAACGAGCAAAATAACATATGATTAAAGAAGTCAACGAGCAAAATAACATAATTATGATTAAAGATGTAAATGAGCAATAACATATGATTAAAGACGTAAACGAGCAAAATAACATATGATTAAAGACGTCAACGAGCAATAACATATGATTAAAGACGTCAACGAGCAATAACATATGATCAAAGACGTCAACGAGCAAAATAGCATATGATTAAAGACGTCAACGAGCAATAACATATGACCAAAGACGTCAACGAGCAATAACATGATTAAAGACGTAAACGAGCAAAATAACATATGATTAAAGCGTCAACGAGCAATAACATATGATTAAGAAGTCAACGAGCAAAATAACATAATTATGATTAAAGATGTAAATGAGCAATAACATATGATTAAAGACGTAAATGAGCAAAAAACATATGACCAAAGACGTCATGAGCAATAACATATGATTAAAGACGTCAACGAGCAATAACATATGATAAAGACGTCAACGAGCAATAACATATGATTAAAGACGTCAACGAGCAATAACATATGATTAAAGACGTCAACGAGCAATAACATATGATTAAAGACGTCAACGAGCAATAACATATGATTAAAGACGTCAACGAGCAATAACATATGATTAAAGACGTCAACGAGCAATAACATATGATAAAGACGTCAACGAGCAATACATATGATTAAAGACGTCAACGAGCAATAACATATATTAAAGACGTCAACGAGCAAATAACATATGATTAAAGACGTCAACGAGCAATAACATATGATTAAAGACGTCAACGAGCAATAACATATGATTAGACGTCAACGAGCATAACATATGATTAAAGACGTCAACGAGCAATAACATATGATTAAAGACGTCAACGAGCAATAACATATGATTAAAGACGTCAACGAGCAATAACATATGATTAAAGACGTCAACGAGCAATAACATATTATTCAAACTATCATTAAATTATTCAAATCCGAATTGAATTTGATAAAAACATATTGTTTTCATTAAATAAATGCAGAGACATAAATTGTATCACCCAGGAAATCCCGCATTAATAAGTTCAAAGCATTGTGCAAACAACATAGATCCAGATCAGCCGCGGCATAGCGTCGTGTCTGATCAGGATCTATGTTATTTGCTATTCGGACAGATGCTTTATTATCCGATAGTAAACAGCATATATAGCCTGATCAGACGGTACGTTCTGTTCTGTTTGATCATATTCTGGGCTTTTTTGCAAATTCGCTTTTATGCGATATTGGCGTTGAAATAGTTAAAAATACAATATCTTTGTTTTAAATTTGCCAATATGCGACTATGCCGCTTTAAGAAATTCAGTTCATGTTTATTTTCATGAGTGATAAGATGTCAGTTTCTGTTCTGTAAGTGTCAAACTATTTGGTGTTATTCCACAACTTAAAGATCAAACTGAATACAAGCTATTATAAGTGCAATCATTACATTATGCATATGCACGTATATGTAAATAATGAATCTGTATGCTGTCTTTCTGGTATAATTATTGTCAATATGTGTCACGTACACTGCAATATATCAACACATTGTGTCACGTACACTGTAATATATAGACACATTGTGTCCACGTACACTGCAATATATCAACACATTGTGTCCACGTACACTGCAATATACAGGTGCATTGTGTCCACGTATGCTGCAATATACAGGTACATTGTGTCCACGTACGCTGCAATATACAGGTGCATTGTATCCACGTACGCTGCAATATACAGGTACATTGTGTCCACGTACGCTGCAATATACAGGTACATTGTGTCCACGTACACTGCAATATACAAGGGCATTGTGTCCACGTACGCTGCAATATACAGGTACATTGTATCCACGTACGCTGCAATATACAAGAACATTGTGTCCACGTACACTGCAATATACAGGTACATTGTGTCACGTAGACTGCAATATACAGGTGCATTGTATCCACGTGCGCTGCAATATACATGCACATTGTGTCACGTAGACTGCAATATATCGGCACATTGTGTCACGTACGCTAGAACCCAATTAATAATAGTGCACATAATTCTAGTCAGTTGTATTAGTTTTGAGTTTCTGGAATATTGCCATTTCGAGCTGTAATGTTCGAGTTTCTGGAATATTGCCAATTCGAGCTGTAATGTTCGAGTTTCTGGAATATTGCCATTTCGAGCTATAATGTTTGAGTTTCTGGAATATTGCCAATTCGAGCTGTAATGTTCGAGATTCTGGAATATTGCCATTTCGAGCTGTAATGTTTCAGTTTCTGGAATATTGCCATTTCGAGCTGTAATGTTCGAGTTTCTGGAATATTGCCATTTCGAGGTGTAATGTTTGAGTTTCTGGAATATTGCCATTTCGAGCTGTAATGTTTGAGTTTCTGATTACAAACATCGAGTTTCGTGTTAAGAAATTTCGAAGTACGAGGGTTGAGCTAAAGAATTCGTGTTGAAATATTGCAGTTTCGAGTTGCAAAGTTTGAGTTTCGGGTTTCGAGTCAAGAAATTAGAGTATCGAATTACACATTGTGTGTTCGGGTTGTAGTTCATAACTGGAATTGTTCTACTCTAAGCTCGAAACTACTATCTCTAAACCCGATTTGTGTAACACGAAACTCGAAATTACTATCTCTAAACCCGATTTGTGTAACACGAAACTCGAAATTACTATCTCTAAACCCGATTTGTGTAACACGAAACTCGAAATTACTATCTCTAAACCCGATTTGTGTAACACGAAACTCGAAATTACTATCTCTAAACCCGATTTGTGTAACACGAAACTCGAAATTACTATCTCTAAACCCGATTTGTGTACTCGAAATTACTATCTCTAAACCAGATTTGTGTAACTCGAAATTACTATCTCTAAACCAGATTTGTGTATCTCGAAATTACTATCTCTAAACCAATTTGTTAAACTCGAAATTACTATCTCTAAACCATTTGTGTATCTCGAAATTACTATCTCTAAACCAGATTTGTGTACCTCGAAATTACTATCTCTAAACCAGATTTGTGTACCTCGAAATTACTATCTCTAAACCAGATTTGTGTACCTCGAAATTACTATCTCTAAACCAGATTTGTGTACCTCGAAATTACTATCAAAACTCGAATCTGGAATTAAGCGCGGTGTTGGAACAGTGTATTAGTTATTGAAACGCTGTTTTACACACTATACAAACCGATACATCCGTGGTCGAGTGGTTACGGTCGCTGACTTGTATACCACTGTAACCTATCATCACTGATGGTCACGGGTTCGAGCCCCGCTCAGGCCGTGTCTCATTTATATGAAAAAGTTGGCAGTTTCTTACGGAGGTTGGTGCACCCAAGTACTGGTTAACCACTGGAGCCTTCCCAGGAAAGGTGTTGTTAGGTAAAACTGGCGCCGGCGATATAGCCCAAAATGGTGCTGATGCAGGCGTAAAACCCGAAATATAATAACATAGCAAACCGATACAACACCTTCCTTTTACATTGGCCCAAGGTCGTATCATTGACTGATTTCTATAAAGAGAAATATAAATTGATCCTGTTTTGTCATATTAAAAAAGTATGGTCATCTAAGATAGCGTTCTCAATGAGAACATATTTAAGATCAGTATATATTGCACATTCTAATATTACAGGATGTTCATCTTCTATCACATTACAAAACGTACATCTATGATCGTCTAATCTTAAATTCTCATACCTACCGATCCTCAAATTAAAACACCTTCTTAAATCTACAGGTTATTAACTTGTTACGACCTCATCCATCGTGTGTGTTTTACGTTTATTTATCGTCGCTACCTGTTGCCCATATGAGCGACGCCTCTCGAAATTAGTCATTTTAGATTGTTGGAGGATAGTGCAATGATACAGACAGAGACCCATTCCAGAGTCTCCTCTGGTTCTTTTACGTGCACGGTGTAAAACACAGACACGAGACATCGGTTTAACGTCCCGTCTGAAAGACTGTTCATTTTATTGATTATTATTAATTATTTATTTTATTGATTACCAATCCAGCGTGTTACCACTGGACTACAGATCCGTCGGTATTTGTATTGATAGAGGCATACCAATCTGTTAATATGCATCTAATCAGTCACGTGATGTATATATATTATATCAAATATATTATATAGTTATATATTATTATATGAGTATGTACTATGTATATGCCTAATAATAAAATTCGGTTCTCTTCTGCTCGTTATGTAGTTGTTCATTCAGAGATAATATTATTAGAATTTAGAATTGCGTCGCCTTTTTATTCTTAAAGTACACTGTAAGTCAAATTTTAAATAATAGCACAAACGACAATAAAACTGTTCAATCCCGTAATGGCGGTTTTGTTTTCATCCATTAAACAATGAACACAATTGACAAATGTGTTATCGAATCATAATAAATAGCCACCTCACATCGATCAGACACTCAATTGCATGACAGGGTCAGCGAGTATTTGATCAAGGACTTCTTCAGTTCAATTCATTTCACTGACGAAAACATCACCCACACCATCGCGATCAAAGTCCGATTCCCTTTATTTCCTACTCATAAATATTAATTACTCTTGATCTTCCTAAACAATTAAAATTACATCGATCTTATATATGTATATTTTGAATTAATTGATATAAACAAGAACGTGTTGTAAAATTAAATCAAGTGTACAAATAATAATGTATGTGTTTTGTGTTTATATTATGGCTTTGTCGGAGACACTGTGATCGTGTAGTTCAGGTCATTGACTTCAAATATGTTTTACCCATCACCAGTGTAGGTTCGAATGATTCATTTATATATAGGATAATAGTATAAGCCGAAAACGATCGACATACCGATAAATAAAATGGACTGCATGAGACGCATAGCCTATCACACACTTATATAACAAGATCCTACTAATTAAAAACGTTAATTTCGTTCATGTACGCGTAGGATTTAATATAATACTCTGGCCGTTTGACAGCAGTCCAATATTAATAATAATGGACTGCAAATACAAAGGTATGGCGTCACGACAGTGCTTTAAGTGAAGAGAGTACTCAGCTGTATTGTCAATATACGTGGTTCAATCGAGTGGCAACTCATACCTTATTCATCGTCGCTACCGGTTGCTCATATGAGCGACGCCTCATGAAGAGATTAGTCATTTTGGATAGGATAGGATAGTGCCATGATACAGACATTTCAAGAATCTATGGTTCTTTTACGTGCACGGTGTAAGCACCGATACGAGACCTCGGCGTAAAGTCCCATCTGAAAGACTGTTAGAGGATATAGACCGAGTAGAAGAAAAAGAAAGACCTGTGCACGTACTGCGTGTGTTTCATGCACATGCACGGGTCTTAAAACAATAAAATGTTGTTCTGTTCTGTTCCTATTGTTAATACGGGTCTTTCCGAAATATATCTACCTAGGTCAAACAATAGAGTGAGTATGTATATATTAGTAGTGGCATACGGGGGATCGAACCTGCAATCCGTGTAGTCGCAGTCCAACGTGTTAACCACTGAACTATTGACCCGACCCGTCTTGTGGTCTACCCTCACCATTAAAAGCGGGAAGGTCGAAAACCTATTGAGGAGACTTTATAACGTACAAATAAACCACATTCATAAATTATGCGCATAATTGTAACCACTGTTTTATGTAATTGTGTAATCATAAGCGGTGACAATGTGTCTATAGTTATGTGACTAAGGATCTGCGAAGAATGTTTTCATTACATCCCTAATTAATTATTAATTATTATTTCGATTTAAATATGATTTGAATACAACTCACTTGGCAGTCATTGTCTGAATAATTGATACGGACAACTCACTTAGCAGCCATTGTCTGAACAATTGATAAGGACAAATTACATGGTTTATATGGACTGGGCAATTGATACGGACACTTTACGTGGATTTCATTGGCTAATCATTTCGTAGAGACAATATACATGGATTGCATTGGCTAAACAATTGATACGGACAACTTACGTGGATTTCATTGGCTTAGCAATTTGTAGAGACAATTTACATGGTTTTCATTGGCTGAACAATTGATACGAATACCTTATATGGTTTTCATTGGCTGAACAATTGATACGAATAACTTACATGGTTTTCAATGGCTGAACAATTGATATGAATAACTTACATGGTTTTCTTTGGCTGAACAATTGGGTATACAGACAACTTACATGGTTTGCATTGGCTGAACAATTGATACGAATAACCTACATGGTTTGCATTGGCTGAACAATTGATACAGACAACTTACATGGTTTGCATTGGCTGAACAATTGATACGAATAACTTATATGGTTTGCATTGGCTGAACAATTGATACGAATACCTTACATGGTTTTCATTGGCTGAACAATTGATACAAATAACTTACATGGTTTTCATTGGCTGAACAATTGATACAAATAACTTACATAGTTTGCATTGGCTGAACAATTGATACGAATAACTTACATGGTTTTCAATGGCTGAACAATTGATATGAATAACTTACATGGTTTTCTTTGGCTGAACAATTGATACAGACAACTTACATGGTTTGCATTGGCTGAACAATTGATACAAATAACTTACATAGTTTGCATTGGCTGATCAATTGATACGAATAACTTACATGGTTTTCATTGGCTGAACAATTGATACAAATAACTTACATAGTTTGCATTGGCTGAACAATTGATACAAATAACTTACATAGTTTGCATTGGCTGAACAATTGATACGAATAATTTACATGATAGATAGATAGATAGATTTCTTTATTTATAGAGGGTGACCTAATTAGTTTTGAACTAATCCTCCTTAGGGCCCTCTTCAATTTGTTAACACTATAGAATAAATGTACATACACAATAATTATAACATAGTTATGCCGTACAATATACATGCATAATGTTGTACAATGTAACTTAAACAACAGCCTAAGTAAATTAGGTACTTTGATAGAAATACAAAACGACATAAGCATATTGATTTACAATCATTATATATATATATATAACTGTCTAGTGTCTACCAATTAAAACGTTGTATCCATACTTTACATTGTGTCTTGAATATATTTAAAGATCTGGATGTCTTAATTTCAAATGGTAGACAATTCCATATCTTTGGACCAGAGTATTCTAATGATTTCTTATACATTTCACATCTAGGTCTTGGAATATAGAGATCCATATTTGAAACATTTCTCAATGTCATATCTGAAGTAACTGAATTGCAATGTCTTAATTGAAAATGTTCATTCAAAGGTATAAGATTGTTCATAATTTTGTACATTGTTACTGCTTTTTGAAAAATAATCCGTTGGTCAAAAGTCATTATATTAATTTCAGACATTGATTCACGCAAAGAAATATAATCTTGGCCCAGAATGAATTTACAAGCTCGTCTCTGCAATCTTAATAATGTGTTGATATTTTGTTGTGTGGTGTTTCCCCATATGACACAACAATAATCAAAATGTGGTTGGATATATGCCTTGTAATAAAGTTTTCTGTAGTTCAGATTCACAATATACCGTATTTTACCTAATAGCCAAATGTTAGTTGAAATCTTTTTCACAATATATTTGATATGTGAGTCCCATTTTAATGAGTCCTGAATGTGTACTCCAAGCAACTTCTCTGATTTGCTGGTTTTCAATAATATATTTTCATATTTAAGAGAGAGTGTAGGGTTAGGGAAAGCACATTTTCGCTGGGCTGTCATCATAAATAGAACTTTCGTTTTGTCTGTATTAATCTTCATTCCATTTTGGAAACACCAGTATTTCAAGTCTTCCAAAGCTTGTTGTAATCTTGTTTCTAACACTTCTTTCTTATTATGGATATCATATAATGTAGTATCATCTGCATATAAATCGCTACCGGTGATTTTATTTGAAAACATTAGTGGTAAGTCATTGATAAAAAGTAAGAATAAAAGAGGTCCTAATATTGAGCCCTGTGGGACTCCGCAATTAACAGTTCTATTTTCAGATAAAACGTCATTTATAGAAACAGTTTGCTTTCTATCACAAAGATATGATTGAAAAAGCTTCAAAGTATTGTTGCTACATTTGTATAATGATAATTTCTTTAACAAAACAGTATGATCGACAAGATCAAAAGCTTTTCGAAAATCGACCATTACAATTCCAATCAAGTTTCCCTTATTCATTGCTCGAATCCATTTAGCTATCATATAAAGTAAAGCTGATTCAGTTGAGTGGCCAGTTCTGAAACCACTTTGTGTTTTGTGAAGTAAATTGAAGTGATCAAAAAAAGTCTGCAGTGATTTATGCACGTGTCTTTCAAAAAGTTTCGACAAAGATGGTAAAATTGAAATAGGTCTATAGTTATTGACGTCATTGGTTTTTCCACTTTTGAATAATGGTTTGACTTTTGCAAATTTCCAAGCTTCAGGGAAAGTTGATGTTTTCAAACTCTTATTTATTATAACAGTTAAATGTTGTACAATGATATCCGCTGAAAGTTTTAACAGCTTTGGTCCAATATTATCGATTCCAGTAGCTTTAGAAACATTAAGTTCCAGTAATTGTTTTCTGATATTACTCTGTGTAACTTCTGGTATTTCAAACACTACATCAACAGGTACATGTTCATTAATAAAATATTTTATATAGTCAAAGTTTAAGTGATCAGGGACTGGATCTTTGATATTAGATGCAACATTGACAAAGAATTCATTAAATATATTTGCCATTTCAACATTTTGAGAGTAATCAGATCCTTGATGGTATATTGAGTTAATATTGTGTCCAGATTGTGTTGATTTTCCTGAACCAAACTCTTTAAAAAATTTCAAGACAGTATGTGGGTTATCTTTAGCAGACTCTATTTTTCTTTCACATGACTCTTTCCTTGCTGTATTAATCATTGCCGACACTTTGTTTCTAAGTAGTTTATATTGATTAACACCTTGCTCTGATTTATCTGGTTTGTATTGGCTGAACAATTGATAGGAATAACTTACATGGTTTTCATTGGCTGATCAATTGATAATAATATCTTACATGGTTTGCATTGGCTGAACAATTGATACGAATAACTTACATGGTTTTCATTGGCTGAACAATTGATACAGACAACTTACATGGTTTTCATTGGCTGAACAATTGACACGAATAACTTACATGGTTTGCATTGGCTGAACAATTGATACGGACAGCTTACATGGTTTTCATTGGCTGAACAATTGATACGAATAACTTACATGGTTTGCATTGGCTGAACAATTGATACGAATAACTTACATGGTTTGCATTGGCTGAACAATTGCCACGAATACCTTACATGGTTTGTATTGGCTGATCAATTGATACAGACAACTTACATGGTTTGCATTGGCTGAACAATTGATACGAATACCTTACATGGTTTGCATTGGCTGATTAATTGATACGAATACCGTACATGGTTTGCATTGGCTGAACAATTGACACGAATACCTTGCATGGTTTGTATTGGCTGATCAATTGATACAGACAACTTACATGGTTTTCATTGGCTGATCAATTGATACGAATAACTTACATGGTTTGCATTGGCTGATCAATTGATAGTAATACCTTACATGGTTTTCATTGGCTGATCAATTGATACGAATAACTTACATGGTTTTCATTGGCTGAACAATTGATACGAATAACTTACATGGTTTTCATTGGCTGTACAATTGATACAGACAATTTACATGGTTTTCATTGGCTGAACAATTGATAGAGACAACTTACATGGTTTTCATTGGCTGAACAATTGATACAGACAACTTACATGGTTTTCATTGTCTGAACAATTGATACAGACAATTTACATGGTTTTCATTGGCTGAACAATTGATAGAGACAACTTACATGGTTTTCATTGGCTAAACAATTGATACAGACAATTTACATGGTTTTCATTGGCTGAACAATTGATACAGACAACTTACATGGTTTGCATTGACTGAACAATTGATACGAATAACTTACATGGTTTTCATTGGCTGAACAATTGATACGAATAACTTACATGGTTTTCATTGGCTGAACAATTGATACGAATAACTTACATGGTTTGCATTGGCTGATCAATTGATAGTAATACCTTACATGGTTTTCATTGGCTGATCAATTGATACGAATAACGTACATGTTTTCATTGGCTGAACAATTGATACGGAAAGCTTACATGGTTTTCATTGGCTGAACAATTGATACGGACAGCTTACATGGTTTGCATTGGCTGAACAATTGATACGAATAACTTACATGATTTGCATTGGCTGATCAATTGATAGTAATACCTTACATGGTTTTCATTGGCTGATCAATTGATACGAATAACTTACATGGTTTTCATTGGCTGAACAATTGATATGAATAACTTACATGGTTTTCATTGGCTGAACAATTGATACGGACAGCTTACATGGTTTTCATTGGCTGAACAATTGATACGGACAGCTTTCATGGTTTGCATTGGCTGAACAATTGATACGAATAACTTACATGGTTTGCATTGGCTGATCAATTGATAGTAATACCTTACATGGTTTTCATTGGCTGATCAATTGATACGAATAACTTACATGGTTTTCATTGGCTGAACAATTGATACGAATAACTTACATGGTTTTCATTGGCTGAACAATTGATACAGACAACTTACATGGTTTTCATTGGCTGAACAATTGATACGAATAACTTACATGGTTTGCATTGACTGAACAATTGATACGAATAACTTACATGGTTTTCATTGGCTGAACAATTGATACGAATAACTTACATGGTTTGTATTGGCTGAACAATTGATACGAATAACTTACATGGTTTGCATTGGCTGAACAATTGATACGGACAGAGTACATGGTTTTTATTGGCTGAACAATTGATACAGACAACTTACATGGTTTTCATTGTCTGAACAATTGATACAGACAATTTACATGGTTTTCATTGGCTGAACAATTGATACAGACAACTTACATGGTTTTCATTGGCTGAACAATTGATACAGACAATTTACATGGTTTTCATTGGCTGAACAATTGATACAGACAACTTACATGGTTTGCATTGGCTGAACATTTGATACGAATAACTTATATTGGTTTTCATTGGCTGAACAATTGATACGAATAACTTACATGGTGTTCATTGGCTGAACAATTGATACGAATAACTTACATGGTTTTCATTGGCTGAAAAATTGATACGAATAACTTACATGGTTTGCATTGGCTGAACAATTGATACGAATAACTTACATGGTTTTCATTGGCTGAACAATTGATACGGACAGCTTACATGGTTTGCATTGGCTGAACAATTGATACAGACAACTTACATGGTTTTCATTGGCTGAACAATTGATACGAATAACTTACATGGTTTGTATTGGCTGAACAATTGATACGAATAACTTACATGGTTTGCATTGGCTGAACAATTGATACGAATAACTTACATGGTTTTCATTGGCTGAACAATTGATACGGACAGCTTACATGGTTTTCATTGGCTGAACAATTGATACGGACAGCTTACATGGTTTTCATTGGCTGAACAATTGATACAGACAACTTACATGGTTTTCATTGGCTGAACAATTGATACGGACAGCTTACATGGTTTTCATTGGCTGAACAATTGATACGGACAGCTTACATGGTTTTCATTGGCTGAACAATTGATACAGACAACTTACATGGTTTTCATTGGCTGAACAATTGATACGGGCGGACACCTTGTATGGTTTAGAGTAAAGAAATCCATGCCCGCATTGCTGCCAGGAAGGGCACATAGGGTATTCCTCCACCAATAATAGCCGGAGAGTCACCATATAAACTAGTCGCTAGGCGATGTTAATGAGGCAATGCGGCTTGGAAGTTGCCGAGGAGATGTGAGTTGGAAACCTGGCGAAGTTGCGAGGAGATGCGGGTTGGAAACCTGGCGAAGTTGCCGAGGAGATGCGGGTCGGAAACCTGGCGAAGTTGCCGAGGAGATGCGGGTTGGAAACCTGGCGAAGTTGCCGAGGAGATGCGGGTTGGAAACCTGGCGAAGTTGCCGAGGAGATGCGGGTTGGAAACCTGGCGAAGTTGCCGAGGAGATGCGGGTTGGAAACCTGGCGAAGTTGCCGAGGAGATGCGGGTTGGAAACCTGGTGAAGTTGACAAGGAGATGCGGGTTGGAAACCTGGCGATGTTGCCGAGGAGATGCGGGTTGGAAACCTGGCGAAGTTGCCGAGGAGATGCGGGTTGGAAACCTGGTGAAGTTGACAAGGAGATGCGGGTTGGAAACCTGGCGAAGTTGCCGAGGAGATGCGGGTTGGAAACCTGGCGAAGTTGCCGAGGAAATGCGGGTTGGAAACCTGGCGAATTTGCCGAGGAGATGCGGGTTGGAAACCTGGTGAAGTTGCCGAGGAGATGCGGGTTGGAAACCTGGCGAAGTTGCCGAGGAGATGCGGGTTGGAAACCTGGCGAGGTTGCCGAGGAGATGCGGGTTGGAAACCTGGCGAGGTTGCCAAGGAGATGTGAGTTGGAAATCTGGCGAAGTTGCCGAGGAGATGCGGGTTGGAAACCTGGCGAGGTTGCCGTGACGATGCGGGTTGGAAAGCTGGAGTAGGCCTCTCCATGTATAATTTGAATCAATTTACAGTTGCATGTTCTTTATCATTGGTGTAAATGCATTATTATAACTTAATAGTGGCACCATTGTATTACAAAATGCAGTCATCAGTTCACAATTCTGATATGTATATGGTTACAATTTCAAACCGTATTACAAGAATGACATAAGCATTTTTATCATTACTATTTGGATAACAATCCATTGTCCCCAATCAGCTGGGTGTTAAATGCCATGTTTTAATACCATTAGAATATCAATGGTACAATTCCTGTGGTTTGACGACTGTATGAAAAGGATTAACGTAATCTCACGTGTCACAATTGTCAGCGTGACATGGAATGTACAATGTAGCATCGTTGTGAGAGATGGATTACCGCATGTCTATCAGCGTGACATGGACTGTACAATGTAGCCTCGTTGTGAGAGAAGGATGTGAGACATGTCTGTCAGCGTGACATGGAATGTAAAATGTAGTGTCGTTGTGGGAGAAGGATTACCGCTTGTCTAGCAGCGTGACATGAAATGTAAAATGTAGTGTCGTTGTGGGAGAAGGATTACCTCTTGTCTAGCAGCGTGACATGAAATGTAAAATGTAGTGTCGTTGTGGGAGAAGGATTACCGCTTGTCTAGCAGCGTGACACGGAATGTAAAATGTAGTGTCGTTGTGGGAGAAGGATTACCGCTTGTCTAGCAGCGTGACACGGAATGTAAAATGTAGTGTCGTTGTGAGAGAAGGATTACCGCTTGTCTATCAGCGTGACACGGAATGTAAAATATAGCCTCGCTATGAGAAATGGATTACCTCATGTCTAGCAGCGTGACATGGAATGTAAAATGTAGCCTCGTTGTGGGAGAAGGATTACAGCACGTCTAGCAGCGTGACATGGAATGTAAAATATAGCCTCGCCTCGCTATGGGAAATGGATTACCGCTTGTCTAGCAGCGTGACATGGAATGTACAATGTAGCCTCGATGTTTGAGATGGAATACGGACTGTCTATCAGCGTGACATGGAATGTAAAATGTAGTGTCGTTGTGGGAGAAGGATTACCGCTTGTCTATCAGCGTGACATGGAATGTAGCCTCATTGTGGGTGACGGATTAGCGCATGTCTAGCAGCGTGACATGGAATGTAGCCTCGTTACGGAAAGATGTGTTATTTTTAGTGTTAATAATGGTGTGACTTTTCCAAGTTGATTAAGTACATTTCTGTTGTTGACCATTGGCTCAAGCTCATTACGGTATATTCGCTGGTTAAAGAGATTAAAGTCAGTAAACACTAGAAATACAATATTAAGCTGATTAGTAACACATATTAAACGCTATGCTTGATCTTGAACTTCTATATATACATTCAATGTTGAACTTCTATATATACATCCAATGTTGAACTTCTATATATACATCCAATGTTGAACTTCTATATATACATCCAATGTTGAACTTCTATATATACATCCAATGTTGAACTTCTATATATACGTCCAATGTGGAACTTCTATATATACATCCAATGTTGAACTTCTATATATAAGTATATACATCCAATGTTGAACTTCTATATATACATCCAATGTTGAACTTCTATATATAATTATATACATCCAATGTTGAACTTCTATATATACATTCAATGTTGAACTTCTATATATACATCCAATGTGGAACTTCTATATATACATCCAATGTTGAACTTCTATATATACACCCAATGTTGAACTTCTATATATACATCCAATGTTGAACTTCTATATATACATCCAATGTTGAACTTCTATATATAATTATATACATCCAATGTTGAACTTCTATATATACATCCAATGTGGAACTTCTATATATAATTATATACATCCAATGTTGAACTTCTATATATACATCCAATGTTGAACTTCTATATATAATTATATACATCCAATGTTGAACTTCTATATATACATCCAATGTTGAACTTCTATATATAATTATATACATCCAATGTTGAACTTCTATATATACATCCAATGTTGAACTTCTATATATAATTATATACATCCAATGTTGAACTTCTATATATACATTCAATGTTGAACTTCTATATATACATCCAATGTGGAACTTCTATATATACATCCAATGTTGAACTTCTATATATACACCCAATGTTGAACTTCTATATATACATCCAATGTTGAACTTCTATATATAATTATATACATACAATGTTGAACTTCTATATATACATCCAATGTGGAACTTCTATATATACACCCAATGTTGAACTTCTATATATACATCCAATGTTGAACTTCTATATATACATCCAATGTTGAACTTCTATATATACATCCAATGTTGAACTTCTATATATAATTATATACATCCAATGTTGAACTTCTATATATACATTCAATGTTGAACTTCTATATATAATTATATCATCCAATGTTGAACTTCTATATATACATCCAATGTTGAACTTCTATATATACATCCAATGTCTCTTCATACGTTTGCTTACGTGTTGATTTCATTGGGGGGGGGGTAAATTCGCACCAACAACTTAAGCATAGGTCATATGGCGACACTCCATGGTTTACTGGTGGAGGACGACCGAGGGTGCAGCTCTGGTGGAGGACGACCGAGAGTGCAGCTCTGTTGGAGGACGACCGAGAGTGCAGCTCTGTTGGAGGACGACCGAGAGTGCAGCTCTGTTGGAGGACGACCGAGAGTGCAGCTCTGTTGGAGGCGACGAGAGTGCAGCTCTGTTGGAGGACGACCGAGAGTGCAGCTCTGTTGGGGACGACCGAGAGTGCAGCTGGACGACCGGGTGCAGCTCTGGTGGAGGACGACCGAGAGTGCAGCTCTGTTGGAGGACGACCGAGAGGCAGCTCTGGTGGAGGACGACCGAGAGTGCAGCTCTGGTGGAGGACGACCGAGAGTGCAGCTCTGTTGGAGGACGACCGAGAGTGCAGCTCTGGTGGAGGACGACCGAGAGTGCAGCTCTGTTGGAGGACGACGAGAGTGCAGCTCTGGTGGAGGACGACCGGGGTGCAGCTCTGGTGGAGGACGACCGAGAGTGCAGCTCTGTTGGAGGACGACCGAGAGTGCAGCTCTGGTGGAGGACGACCGAGGATGCAGCTCTGGTGGAGGACGACCGAGAGTGCAGCTCTGGTGGAGGACGACCGGGAGTGCAGCTCTGATCAGTATTTCAGGCACGGGTAGAATCACCGACCGTCCGCAAGTCAGCTAGATGGCTTCATCGCAAGGAGGAATTCGACACATCTAGTGGGATTCGAACCTACAGCGACGAGAGGCACAGGAGTTGAAGTCAACTACCATAGACATATGATTGCAATGTGAAACATTAGTCAGTAACTGACCCTGAATAGGTTACTCTTAAAAGTAGATTTGTTTCCTCTGTTTTTATCGTTGTTTCATTTGCACCACATGCTATCCATTTCCATCCGTTTTCTCATCTTATAATCATTGAATTACTAAATCTCGACATATATCCTACATCATTTCGAATGGATACTTTACTTTTAGCATGGGTTTTGATAAAGTCACATTTATCATACCGCAACATCTTGCTAGGAACAACAGTAAAAGCAAATGATTCCAACTAAAATGACCAATATATATTTCGGGATAGATCGGACTTTATCTGTCAAGGGAGGTAATAGAAACATACCAGTAATGTCTCTCATTATTTCTTCATTTCCAAACATTTCAGACATGACCCTACAGATTATTCATTTACACCATATTCCTATCACCAAGACGAAACGTAGAATGATGGAGCTCCGATGAAGAAACTATATTGCCCGTTGCTACATTTGGTTTATACACATTTCTGTTATCTCGATTACGAAACAAACTCTTACAGCATTCGTCTAAACCCTCTCGAGATCTTATTCATGATTTTAATTTAATAATATTTTATTGCAACTTTTTCCATAATGATGAATACAATTTACAAATCACAATAACATTACTGTCACATTTATAACATACATAAATCCTGATAATATCCGTATACATATACATGACATTTTCAAAGTGCAAAGGGATTGGGCTACACGTTTTGAAAACATTAGCAACAGCCCTTTCCAAAAGGTCAAATTTGCTATCAATTTGTTCCGATGTATACTGTAGCACTAATATAAGTATGTTTTTCAAGAAAATGATTGTTTAGATTGAATAAGAAAATAACTAAAAATGAACAAGAATACATCGCCGTGAGGGAGAGAGAAGTAGCAATGTGAAATTAAGTGAACGTTGATCCACATTAACGGGGGACATAGAGAAGTCAGCCAGATAGAAGAGCATCTACCTATGCAAGCCAATACCACAGAAGTCCTTTTGGACGCCTAAACTAGAACAGAACACATACAATCTAGATGTTTCTCTGTTGGCACTGACTCACAAGTGCGAGCGTAGAGTAAGGGAGAGCACTGCGTTGGAGTTTGTGTTAGACATCACTAGAGTTATTCCCCATTTATTTATTGTTACTCTCCGGCGTTTAATGATTGCGGTAGAAACAAGGCCAGGAGGTTATAAATCTTTTCTCAAGCTCATGGAATTTGATTGGTTGAGTCTGAGATTTACACTCAGCAGAACCAATCAGAAGCTTTAGACTGAACTGGAGATTGGAGAAACGTTCTATAACCGCTGTGCCTGGTGCCCTCCGAGCAGTATTTTACTGAGACACGTAAGGTCACCAGGGTAGAACCACTGACCTTCTGCAAGTCTGGAGATTGGAGAAATGTTCTATAACCGCTGTGCCTGGTGCCCTCCGAGCAGTAAGATCACCAGGGTAGAACCACTGACCTTCTGTAAGTCATCTCGATGGCTTCCTCACACTGTAAAATTCGACACCCCAGTGTGGTTCTAACATACCTGGGTGAGGGACAAGTGATTTGAAGTATACGACCGTAGCCACTCAACCACGGAGTCCGTCCCTTGAGGAAATGGTGGTGGTGTAAATGAATTAAGTGATTTGGTATTAGTTTATGCATATTTACTTTAGCTCGATTGCGAAACAAGTTCTTTCAACTTGTATCAATCACTCTCGAGACCTCATTCCTGGTGGAATCCATTGCCATGAAGGAGAGAGAAGAGGCAATGTGGAATTTAAATGCCTTGATTTGGCATTAGTGTCAGGCCGTGCGAATTGTAATTATTTAAACATTTAGATTATCCACAGCTTACCATGCATAAGCATATAAAACGTATTGTATTAGTGTAGTGGAAATGATGTATATGTAACTTCTCGAACTAGTGATACATATGTTATTAATGACTTACTGCGTTGCACCGTATGACTTGTTTCGAATCGTACGCTAATGCAGTATTTGCATAAGCCCGTTGGTGTTTGGGTGACTACACTTTTCGTATGACTTGATTCGTAGACTGTGATTACAAACTAGGTCATGCACTGCAGTTTTTCCATGAGAATGCAGTACACGCTTTCAGTACTGGACGGTCAGTAAATACACTTTAAAACGAAATTGGAAAATGTTTATTTTTAAATTTATTTATCGTCGCTATCGGTTGCCCATTTGGAGCGACGGGAAGTTGACCTAACAACACCTTTCCTGGGCAGGCTCCAGCGGTTAACCAGTACTTGATGCACCAACCTCCAATAGAAACTGCCAACATTTTCATATAAAGAGACATACGGTATGAGCGGGGCTCGAACCCGTGACCATCAGTGATGATAGGTTACAGTGGTATACAAGTCAGCGACCAAAACCACTCAACCACGGAGGCGGTAAATGGTAAATGTTTAACCCGAAGGCTTATCCTATATGGTTAGTCCGTCAACCAAACAGCTGTCAATTACAGTAAACTTTACACGCGTAAATTTGAGCTGAAATATTTGTCTCAAAGGCATATTTTCTTATTACTCGTGGCGTACTATTTCAGCTTAGAAATAGCATACAATATCATTCACAGACCGATCTGTAGTCCAGTGGTAACACGCTGGGCAGGTAATCCATGTATCGCAGGTTCGATCCCCCGTCTGACCCTAATACAAATTAACAATATTTCAAATGGGACGTTAAACCGAGGTCTCGTGTCGGTGTTGTACACCATGCACGTAAAATAACCAGATGAGTCTCTGGAATGGGCCTCTGTCTGTATCATTGCACAATCCTCCAACCATCTAAAATGACTTATCTCTTCAGGAGGCGTCGCTATATGGGCAACCGGTAACGACAATATATGAACATAAAACACACAATACCGTTATATGTATGTATGTTCCATTAATGTCAAACCCCTTCCGGAGACCTAGACATTTTTCCTGAGCATGCTTAGCCGACCATAGCGGTTAACTAGTACTAAGCAATGTGTGGGAGGTGCCTTGCTCAATGACATTACATACGTGGTCTGACTGAGGATCGAACCCGGACCGTTCCATTCGATTCCAAATCCGACGCTCTACCATTGGACCACGGACACCGTTAGGTTCGTAGTGTTATTATAACGGTATCTTGATTGGACCTGTATACAGGTGTATAGCACTATCAATTTAAAACTGTAACGTACTGGTGGAGATACTCTCATTTCTCACTACATGTGTTCAAAGCAATGTATAATTGCTCACCTCAAATTCAACAGATTACCACGCTAGACGTTAGGGACGTACACGAGTTGTGCATTCAATATTATTGTATACTGAGTCAAAAAAGAAACGATACCAAACTAAAAATGACGTAAAACGGATAAAACCATAGAAAGGTTTAATATATTTTACGTATCAGTACCGGGTATCTTATTGCAACGTCAGCCAACCATAAACACAGGTAAATAAACACTCGATAATCCTGGAACGCCGAATTTCCGATTTGCACGTGCTCCTCAACAAAGACAACTTCCTACACATGTACAGATCGGAAAACCGGTTTATTGTACTGGTATTGCATTATCATCGAGGAAAAACACCTTACATACCCATGTTACCTCTAACAAAATGCCTAGGCTAAACCGCAATCAGAGAATGCGTGCCATTGGCATGATTGAGGGCGGTTTACGTCAGCGTGACGTCGCAAATCGACTCGGGGTTACGCGGATCACGATAACACGTCTACTTCGACGTTATCGAACACATGGATCGGTGGACGACCGTCCAAGATCTGGTCGACCACGTGTGACGACGCGTGAACAGGACCGTCACATTCGGACGTCACATTTACGTGACCGGTTCCTACCTGCTACGCACACAGCTGCCGTTACTCCTGGGATGACCAACAATCGCATCAGTGCACAAACAGTCAGGAACCGGCTCGGTGAACGTGGCATTCGTGCCTATCGGCCATACGTTGGACCCATCCTGACACGACGTCACCGTGACGTACGGCGGGAATGGACGACGGAACGTGCTCGCTGGACTCGGTTACAGTGGAATTCGGTGATGTTTAGCGATGAATCGCGGTTCTGTTTGCGTCGAGCGGATGGCAGAGAGCGGGTATATCGCAGACGCGGTGAACGTTACGCCGACGCATGTGTACGTCAGGTCGATCTGTTCGGGGGCGGAAGCGTTATGGCGTGGGGCGGTATCACCTTCGGCAGTCGCACTGAACTGTTAGTGGTGGACGGGAACCTAAACGCCCAGCGGTACTGTGATGAGATCCTTGCGCCAGTTGTTGTGTCGTTCTTTAACGCCAACAGAAACATCACACTGTTCCAACAGGACAACGCCAGGTGTCATACTGCTCGGATTTCCACCACATTATTGGAGCAGAACAATATTGAAACCCTGCCGTGGCCTGCTTTGTCACCAGACTTGTCACCCATAGAACATTTGTGGGATACGTTAGACCGCCGCGTCAGACGACGTCAGCCGGTAACGTTAAACCAACTGAGGGATGTTTTGCGTCAGGAGTGGACAAATATTGACCAGCAAGAGATTCAGACACTCTTCCGTTCGATGCGACGGCGGTGCATTGCAGTGAGAGACGCAAATGGTGCCCATACTCGGTATTGACGTCTGTGTGAAAACTCCATTAGACCCCTGTCCGACGAATTACGTCATCACGCAGCAGACAGTTTCGGAGGCTCATTATGCTTTATGTGCTCCTCTTTCAAACATGTTGGACTATCATCTTATGAATTTTCAAAGAATGTTCTTAATAAATGTTGAAATTATAGACACATAAACACCAGGTATCGTTTCTTTTTTGACTCAGTATATATCTTAACACCACCATTCACAAAATACAACTCGACAACAGTTACTGTTCCCAGGGCTAGACACAGCATTTATTGCGAGGACAGAGTACATACAGCATTTACATACATGTTATAATTCTGTTTCACACCGAATGCGACATCTGTACGCTAAATGACCATCACCACCCGTCATAAAAACAGCAAGGCCGCACACGAAATACCTTTTTAGGAAACGTGTACCCGTAGCAATGCTCTTTAACTGCTTCTCTGGATATAAGACGACGGGATATTTTTTTTATCTTATGGTACCCTGTATGTCCCTCTACCTCAAAACACAATATATATATAATATATTCATGTGAATATTCATCTATGATCCGATGAACCAAGTACCAGTATTGAAACTATTTCTGTCATATAAGCAAACTAGTTTCTAGAATTTCAGTATAAAATGTGAATTTGAATATCAAATATCGATAGCCCTCGCGTTGTCCTAGCGTAGAAGTGATTATCACACACAATATCCCCGATAAATACCTTTCATGAACATAATTATTTCTGCACGAAATACTTGCCTAATCCGCACTATATTGTGTGTGCACAAGCCGTGTTAATACATTCGTTCTCAGCTATACGATGTAACGCAGATAACTTACAATTAGTATATATTGATATGTAGAATACATGAAAGAGAGAATAGGTCATTCTGCACTCCGAGAGATACACAATCCGGAACGGAGACTCCGAGAGATACACAATCCGGAACGGAGACTCCGAGAGATACACAATCCGGAACGGAGACTCCGAGAGGTACACACTCCGGAACGGAGACTCCGAGAGATACACAAACCGGAACGGAGACTGCGAGAGATACACAATCCGGAACGGAGACTCCGAGAGATACACAATCCGGAACGGATACTGCGAAAAATACGCAACTCGAATATGAAAAGCGCAGTGGTAGCATGTTTGCTTCATGTATGAAAGCCCTACAGCTGTAGCAGTTACGATTCTGCCTAGGCAAGGAACTTATATTCCCCAGTTCCTCTCCTCTCTCCCTCATGGCGATGGATTCCATCATGAATGAGGTCTGGAGAGCGATTTAACTGATATTGAAAAACTTTTTTCGCAAAAATAAATCTATAATCTAAGCTCGGAGATGAGACTCGTAGATGAATAAAGCTCGGAAAGGATACGACGAGAGATATATAACTACGAAAGGGAACTCGGAGAAATGCAGATGAAGATGGGTGTTGGATCAGAAGGTTTATCCGTCTACTGTACAACCGTTAATATATGTGTCATCAACAACTGTGTAAAGATGTCGTGAGTTAGCTCACACATCTCAATTCTGTATGGTGCAACGTCAATCAGTTTTTCAATAAATCTTGATCAGTTGATCATAAAGATGTCAGTACTTCGGTCAGATGTGGTACAGCCGGGCATTTTGGAAATGGGCACGTATCCTGCGCATACACAGGCCGAGAAACATAGGGTGAGTTCATTTTTTTAATTAAGTTTTGATAGTTCGAAAAGGTCATAGTTGGCTTATAAGCAGGTGCAGCACTGTACATTTCGAGACTGGATGGTCATTATTGACTTCAAATCATGGTATTCATCATAAGTAATAATAATAATAATCATAAGTTAATTAATGTCAATCCATATAACGACAACTTTTTGTTGAAGTCATGATAGCGCAGTGGATGCGCGTTCGCTTCAGGTGCGAAAGGTCCGGAGTTCGAGCCCCACTGGAGCCGTTAAGATTGTGCCCTTAGGCAAGGCATTTAAATTCCACGTTGCCTCTTCTCTCCCCCTCGTGGCGATGGATTCCATCAGGAATGAGGTCTCGAGAGTGATTTATATAAGTTGAAATAACTTGTTTCGCAATCGAACTAAAATAAATTCGTATAAACTAACAACTTTTTAATTCAGTGTCCATAAACTGGAGTTTGCGTTTCTTTCCAGGAGATCAACACTGATCAACATTTACTAAATTGATAGCATGTAAAAACTTTATTTATTTTACAACGATTGCGAAACAAGATTTAACAAGTTATCTTTAATCACACTTGTTAGTGTGTGTGTGTGTGTGTGTGTGTGTGTGTGTGTGTTTTACGTTTATTTATTGTCGCTACCGGTTGCCCATATGAGCGACGCTTCCTGAAGAGATTAGTCATTTTAAATTTTTGGAGGAAAGTGCATATACAGACAGAGACCCATTACAGGGTCTCCTCTGGTTCTTTTACGTGCACGGTGTAAAGCACCGACACGAGACCTCGGTTTAATGTCCCATCTGAAAGACTTAATTTTGTTAGGGGCAGACGGGGGATCGAACCTGCGATCGCTGGATTACCAGTCCAACGTGTTAACTACTCTGTGTGTGAAGGTGTTTAATTATTTAACACATTTGTTAGCACGGGGCTTGTGAAGCTTCAGATAATGCCCCATACCTTGGTTGGAGAAATCAAATAACTGAGCACATATCAATACGGCTGGAAGTCGTAATAGCACAGTGGTAGTGGAAGTCGTGATAACACAGTGGTAGCGGCGTGTTCGCTTCAGGTGCGAGAAGCCCGACGTTCGAGCCCCGCTGGAGTTGTTACGATTGTGCCCTTAGTCAAGGCATTTAAATTCCACGTTGCCTCTTCTCTCTTCCTCGTGGCGATGGATTCCATCAGGAATGAGGTCTTGAGAGTGATTAATATAAGTTGTAAGAACTTGTTCGCAATCGAGCTAAAATAGATATGTATAAACTATAGACTATCTTAATAATGTGTATAATTATGATCTCCTCTATTTCACCTGTGTTAGAGTATTAGCAAGGTACTGGGGTACTATACTTGACAATCGCATACTTAGCCATCGTCTATAGTACTCCATAGTCATTTTAGATGTTTGGAGGATAGTGCAATGATACAGACAGATACCCATTTCCAGAGTCTCCTCTGGTTCTTTTACGGGCACGGTGTACAGCACCGACACGAGACATCAGTTTAACGTCCCATCTGAAAAACTGTTAATATTATTAGGGTCAGACGGAGGATCGAACCTGCGATCCTGGATTACCAGTCCAGCGTATAATTGGGTATGATCGCTAAACTGTTATATATGCATATGAATAGAGATGGACGCTCGTGTACCTCCGTACAACTGCATTGCTATCAAAGAAAGATAATGCAAATAATACAATGTTGTACTAGTAAATGTAATTACCTCCCTTCGATTATGAAATGTTTTTAGTGTCTGTACATCGTTCACCCAGTCAGGCTTGATCTTCCACGTGTTGTCGATTTGTTAGGTTCGAGTGGGGGTAAATGCAGCTGTGTTCTTATATATATGGCCAGCACCACGCGAAAACGGGCACTCGAACATTTTTTCAGAAAAATGGACGAACATATCTACATTAGACTAAATGTGCACATTTCCCCCAACATGCAATACTTTATAGTTTCAACTGATTATTAGTTAATGATATGCCATTTAAATGTCTCTATCAAATAGTGTACAATTTAGAAACTGTTGCCACATGAATAATGTTTCCAAGCCCACATTTCATTCTTGCCCGGCATTACAATACTCGTATACCCGGTCAACAAACCAAATAAGTAAGTACGTTTTTATTAAAGTGACATGTGCACATTTCAACAAATATATATAGCAAATATTAAAAACAAATAACAACTGTATTACGCTATAAACCACAAAGCAATGTATTCATTCACTTTTTTGTTTCGGGTTTTTCAACAATTTAAATTCATTTTTACCCCCATCAACGGCCTCTATTGAGTAATTTCACGAATTGGTAATTTTTACCTTGACACCGGCACGTACAGATTTGGGAACCCGCTTAGTTTATTAATCATGTTGTATTGCAAATCTAAATATGTCATACACGAAAAGATACAATACATAGTATGTCATTGCAAATGGTTTGGACGACAATCACGTTTGCTTGAGCCTTGCTCTCGGGGTGCACATCTTCGGAAACTGGACAGTGGTACAGGCCCGTCGCTGGGCATACGCAAGTACGCACGTGCGTATCATTGGTCTCAGAAAATGAAAAAAAAGAAAACTATAATACCCCCGGGGGTAGTAGGGATACATAGGCGCCGTGATGATTTGTCGAAATTTAGTTTGTGTTATTTTAATTGATAAGGGCGATAGATCATGTATATTATACATCTAGCCTTAATTTATACCTGTATACGGATTGTCGTAAGAACTTTAGTCCTGCAATTGTATGCTACAAAATGCATTGGAATGCAGGAAATTGCTTCATTTCAAAAAATCTCAGGGGGGGGGCATGCCCCCGGACCCCCCTAGCGTACTCGCTCGCTATGCTCACTCGACAAACAAGCATATTTGACCGTGCGTATCATAAAAATAGCTCCAGCGACGGCCCTGGTGGATCATGCTGACTAGTACCTTTCTTTGGAAAAGTCAAAGATTAATACTATATATAATCATACTATATAACATGTGTACATGTTCAATGTCCGCCCCTCGTGGTCGAGTGGTTTCGAGTGGTTAAGGACGCTGACCACTGTAACCTATCATCACTGATGGTCACGGGTTCGAGCCCCGCTCAGACCATGTCTCATTTATATGAAAAAGTTGGCAGTTTCTTACGGAGGTTGGTGCACCCAAGTACTGGTTAACCGCTGGAGCCTGCCCAGGAAACGTGTAAACTGCCCGCCGGCGATTTAGCCCAAAATGGTGCTGATGCAGGTGTAAAACCCGAAATATAACATAATTGTACATGTTTAAGCATTTGATTGCTTAATAACGCCTTTTTCATTCTGTAGTATTCAACTCGTTTCTATGGGGAGTGCCAATCACTAATGTTGTCAGAACCCATTTGCTAATTATGTATCGGGTTATACGATTGTTATTGTTATATACATGTATATAGAGCAATACAATAGTATTAAGTTTTAACAACATTATACTACGACCCGTATCGTATTTCGCTGTTAATCTTACCGTGTGTTAAGACAATCAACATATTTAAATGTAGTAAAATATAGAAAAAGTACCTCCATATTTAGTTCGTGGACTTGAACAGATGCATTGCGCATCCCCAACCGTATGCGCAGCTTCCTGTTTTATTTTAAGAATCGCGAGGCACGCGAAATGAAATGTATGTATTTAAAGCCCTATATACATTTGCTAGTCTGCAACTAACACACTATATTTGTTGGAGGGTTATCCAATCAAAATAATGGAAACTGCATTGAAACATAATAAAGACATATACATTTTTACAGTCCACATATAGAGAACAATATACTAGAGGACATAGAAAACGCACACTTCGGATAAGTGTGTTTTTACATGAAAAACAATAACTATATAAATACATAGTTTTAAACATTTTGGAATATTTTTAGTTGTTCAGTTTGTATCTTTGATGGAATCCTTCGTATTTCGTTTTCATGTAATAATAATCATATAATGTAGGTGTGCGTTTTCTATGTCGTATACATGCTATTTTTCCTCTAGCAATTCCATTGACAATACATCATTTATTATATCTATGAATCTGTAGTCAAGTATTTAGAGTGGTATATATACTGTTCACTGATATAATTATCTACTGCGAGTGTGGAAATTGTGATAGCGCAGTGGTAGCGCGTTCGCTTCAGGTGCGAAAGACTCGGAGTTCGTACCCCGCTGTAGCCGTTACAATTGTGCCCTTAGGCAAGGCATTTAAATCCCACGTTGCCTTGTCTCTCTCACTAAATCTAAAATGACTAATCTCTTCAGGAGGCGTCGCTCATATTGGCAACCGGTAGCGACGATAAATAAACGTAAAACGCACACTCTCTCACTCGTAGCGATGTATTCAATCAAGAATGAGGTCTAGAGTGTGTCTAGAGTGTGAAGTTGTAAGAACCTGTTTCACAATCGAGCTAAAATAAATTTGTATAAACTAAACTATTTATCTGCAAATCAACAATACAATAATTAACAATGCCGTACTCTATTTTTAAATATAATAAATTTCCCCGTTTTATGTTTTGCTAAAGACACACAATCAGTTTGATGTCCGTCAGGTCTAAAACGAATAACGATTGCAAAACATATTTAGAAATAAAACAGTTCACTCTTTGCACGCGAGCAGTGAAAATAACAGACAAATAAGTCATGTAATTTCATTGGAATGGTATCGTTTTTCCTGAGTTTTCAGTTATAAATAAGAAAAACACATTAACTCTTTCAGCGCCGACTAAATTGAGAGCATGTGCAAGCAACTTAGATCCAGATCAGCCGCGGCGTAACGCCGCGTCTGGTCAGGATCTATGTTGTTTGCTATTCGGATAGGTGCTTCAGCTCCACTGTCTGAAGAGCAATCAACATACAGCCTGATCAGACGACACGTTCTGTTCTGTCTGATCGGGTTCTCGGCTTTTTGCAAAGTCGCTTTTATGCGACATTGGCGGTGAAAGAGTTAATGAATTGTCGTCTGCGACAATTATTGGAACTATTTATAGACTTCATTTTAGCCAGCATGCACAAGCTAAAAAACAAGAGAAAACACGGAACCCGGCGGCGGGTCCAAACGGCATCTAAGCTCATTGTGCTTGTGACTCTCCAGCTATTATTGGTGGAGGAACATCCTGGATGCCCTTCCGATTATTATTTCAGGTACAAGCGGGTACCGGGTAGAACCGCCGAACTCCCGCAAACCTGCTGGCTAGCTTACTCACAAGGAATAATTCCACATACGTCAGCGACCTTAACCACTCGGCCACATATGCCCCGCAGAGCGCAGGCAACGTACACTATTCAGATGGAGAAGATATGGTGTTGTTCTGCACTCATATCTTACAATACTAAAATGCTATTACTAAAGTAAAACTATAACACCGTTACACTCCGAGCACTTTCCTACCATCCCTACTGCAGGTAAACCACATGGTCGCCAGTATCGCCACCCAATTTCAATCCTACAGACGAATAGATATAAGGCAAAGTAGCCTGGGTTCCAGTCTGTCGATTTTTCACTTTTTAACTTCTGGCAAAATGATATTATCAGAAACTCGATACGGCCCAATTAATAGTCTCGGTGATAACATATATTTATTTGACTGACCAGGCAAACTATATCGACGCCTGTTCCCAGGCTAAGGACAGAGCTATGAGCATGAACAGGTTGATTCGGTTCTGCTTGCTATTGGTGTGCTGGAATCCGCCTCCGTGGTCGAGTGGTTACGGTCGCTGACTTGTATACCACTGTAACTTATCACTGATGGTCACGGGTTCGAGCCCCGCTCAGGCCGTGTCTCATTTATATGAAAAGGTTGGCAGTTTCTTACGGAGGTTGGTGCACCCAAGTACTGGTTAACCGCTGGAGCCTGCCCAGGAAAGGTGTTGTTAGGTAAACTGCCCGTCGGCGATATAGCCCACAATGGTGCTGATGCAGGCGTAAAACCCGAAATATATATAAATATAACATATATTGGTGTACTGGTAATATATTAGCTTGCCAACAGTCTGTGTCAAATAACTGGGTAAATCGATAAGAAGCTGCGTATCTTCAAATTTAAATTTGTTTTACACATTATGAACAATCTACTTACATTCAATTTATAAAACACCATGCATACGATTTCTAGTGTCTTTGAACAGAGTATGAACACTATATTGTTCCGGTTTTGTGGGTTTTTTTATTCATGCTGTAATACATACATGTGTGGTAGGAAATCATGCTGTAATACATACATGTGTGGTAGGAAATCATGCTGTAATACATACATGTGTGGTAGCAAATCATCATGATGCAAGAATGTTAAGCTGGATGCAAGAATGTTAAGCTGGATGCAAGAATGTTAAGCTGGATGCATGAATGTTAAGCTGCAAGAATGTTAAGCTGGATGCAAGAATGTTAAGATAGGTGCAAGAATGTTAAGCTGCAAGAATGTGAAGCTGGATGCAAGAATGTTAAGCTGGATGCAAGAATGTTAAGCTGGGTGCCAGAATGTTAAGCTGGGTGCAAGAATGTTAAGCTGGATGCAAGAATGTTAAGCTGGATGCAAGAATGTTAAGCTGGATGCAAGAATGTTAAGCTGGATGCAAGAATGTTAAGCTGGATGCAAGAATGTTAAGCTGGGTGCAAGAATGTTAAGCTGGACGCAAGAATGTTAATCTGGATGCAAGAATGTTAAGCTGGATGCAAGAATGTTAAGCTGGATGCAAGATTGTTAAGCTGGATGCAAGAATGTTAAGCTGGATGCAAGAATGTTAAACTGGATGCAAGAATGTGAAGCTGGATGCAAGAATGTTAAGCTGGATGCATGAATGTTAAGCTGGATGCAAGAATGTTAAGCTGGATGCAAGAATGTTAAGCTGGATGCAAGAATGTTAAGCTGGGTGCAAGAATGTTAAGATGGGTGCAAAAATGCTAAGCTGGATGCAAGAATGTTAAGCTGGGTGTAAGAATGTTAAGCTGGGTGCAAGAATGTTAAGCTGGACGCAATAATGTTAAGCTGGATGCAAGAATGTTAAGCTGGGTGCCAGAATGTTAAGCTGGATGCAAGAATGTGACGCTGGGTGGAAGAATGTTAAGCTGCAAGAATATTAAGCTGGATGCAAGAATGTTAAGCTGGATGCAAGAATGTTAAGCTGCAAGAATGTTAAGCTGGACGCAATAATGTGAAGCTGGGTGCAAGAAGGTTAAGCTGCAAGAATGTTAAGCTGGATGCAAGAATGTTAAGCTGGATGCAGGAATGTTAAGCTGGATGCATGAATGTTAAGCTGCAAGAATGCTAAGCTGGATGACAGAATGTTAAGCTGGGTGCAAGAATGTTAAGCTGCAAGAATGTTAAGCTGGATGCAAGAATGTTAAGCTGGATGCAAGAATGTTAAGCTGGATGCAAGAATGTGAAGCTGCAAGAATGTTAAGCTGGATGCAAGAATGTGAAGCTGGATGCAAGAATGTTAAGCTGGATGCAAGAATGTTAAGCTGGGTGCAAGAATGTTAAGCTGGGTGCAAGAATGTTAAGCTGGACGCAATAATGTTAAGCTGGATGCAAGAATGTTAAGCTGGGTGCAAGAATGTTAAGCTGGGTGGAAGAATGTTAAGCTGCAAGAATGTTAAGCTGGATGCAAGAATGTTAAGCTGGATGCAAGAATGTTAAGCTGGGTGCAAGAATGTTAAGCTTGGTGCAAGAATGTTAAGCTGGGTGCAAGAATGTTAAGCTGGATGCAAGAATGTGAAGCTGGGTGGAAGAATGTTAAGCTGCAAGAATGTTAAGCTGGATGCAAGAATGTTAAGCTGGATGCAAGAATGTTAAGCTGCAAGAATGTTAAGCTGGACGCAATAATGTGAAGCTGGGTGCAAGAATGTTAAGCTGGATGCAAGAATGTTAAGCTGGATGCATGAATGTTAAGCTGCAAGAATGTAAAGCTGGATGCAAGAATGTTAAGCTGGATGCAAGAATGTTAAGCTGGATGCAAGAATGTTAAGCTGTAAGAATGTTAAGCTGGATGCAAGAATGTTAAGCTGGGTGCAAGAATGTTAAGCTGCAAGAATGTGAAGCTGGATGCAAGAATGTTAAGCTGGATGCAAGAATGTTAAGCTGGGTGCAAGAATGTTAAGCTGGGTGCAAGCATGTTAAGCTGGACGCAAGAATGTTAAGCTGGATGCAAGAATGTTAAGCTGGATGCAAGAATGTTAAGCTGCAAGAATGTTAAGCTGGATGCAAGAATGTTAAGCTGGATGCAAGAATGTTAAGCTGGGTGCAAGAATGTTAAGCTGGGTGCAAGAATGTTAAGCTGGATGCAAGAATGTTAAGCTGGATGCAAGAATGTTAAGCTGGATGCAAGAATGTTAAGCTGGATGCAAGAATGTTAAGCTGGATGCAAGAATGTTAAGCTGGATGCAAGAATGTTAAGCTGGATGCAAGAATGTGAAGCTGGATGCAAGAATGTTAAGCTGGATGCAAGAATGTTAAGCTGGATGCAAGAATGTTAAGCTGGATGCAAGAATGTTAAGCTGGATGCAAGAATGTTAAGCTGGGTGCAAGAATGTTAAGCTGGGTGCAAGAATGTTAAGCTGGATGCAAGAATGTTAAGCTGGGTGCAAGAATGTTAAGCTGGGTGCAAGAATGTTAAGCTGGATGCAAGAATGTTAAGCTGGGTGGAAGAATGTTAAGCTGCAAGAATGTTAAGCTGGATGCAAGAATGTTAAGCTGGATGCATGAATGTTAAGCTGCAAGAATGTTAAGCTGGATGCAAGAATGTTAAGCTGGATGCAAGAATGTTAAGCTGGATGCATGAATGTTAAGCTGCAAGAATGTTAAGCTGGATGCAAGAATGTTAAGCTGGATGCAAGAATGTTAAGCTGGATGCAAGAATGTTAAGCTGGATGCAAGAATGTTAAGCTGGATGCAAGAATGTTAAGCTGGATGCAAGAATGTTAAGCTGGATGCAAGAATGTTAAGCTGGATGCATGAATGTTAAGCTGGATGCAGGAATGTTAAGCTGGATGCAAGAATGTTAAGCTGGATGCAAGAATGTTAAGCTGGGTGCAAGAAAGTTAAACTGGGTGCAAGAATGTTAAGCTGGATGCAAGAATATTAAGCCGGGTGCAAGAATGTTAAACTGGGTGCAAGAATGTTAAGCTGGATGTAATAATGTTAAGCTGGATGCAAGAATGTTAAGCTGGGTGCAAGAATTTGAAGCTGGGTGGAAGAAAGTTAAGCTGCAAGAATGTTAAGCTGGATGCAAGAATGTTAAGCTGGGTGGAAGAATGTTAAGCTGCAAGAATGTTAAGCTGGATGCAAGAATGTTAAGCTGGATGCAAGACTGTTAAGCTGGATTCAAGAATGTTAAGCTGGATGCAAGAATGTTAAGCTGTATGCAAGTATGTGAAGCTGTATGCAAGAATGTTAAGCTGCATGCAAGAATGTTAAGCTGGATGCAAGAATGTTAACCTGGATGCAGGAATGTTAAGCTGGGTGCAAGAATGTTAAGCTTGGTGCAAGAATGTTAAGCTGGACGCAATAATGTTTAGCTGGATGCATGAATGTTAAGCTGGGTGCAAGAATGTTAAGCTGGATGCAAGAATGTGAAGCTGGGTCGAAGAATGTTAAGCTGCAAGAATGTTAAGCTGGATGCAAGAATGTTAAGCTAGATGCAAGAATGTTAAGCTGCAAGAATGTTGAGCTGGACGCAATAATGTGAAGCTGGGTGCAAGAATGTTAAGCTGGATGCAAGAATGTTAAGCTGGATGCATGAATGTTAAGCTGTAAGAATGTTAAGCTGGATGCAAGAATGTTAAGCTGGGTGCAAGAATGTTAAGCTGCAAGAATGTGAAGCTGGATGCAAGAATGTTAAGCTGGATGCAAGAATGTTAAGCTGGGTGCAAGAATGTTAAGCTGGGTGCAAGCATGTTAAGCTGGACGCAAGAATGTTAAGCTGGATGCAAGAATGTTAAGCTGGATGCAAGAATGTTAAGCTGGATGCAAGAATGTTAAGCTGGATACAAGAATGTGAAGCTGGATGCAAGAATGTTAAGCTGGATGCATGATTGTTAAGCTTGACGCAAGAATGTTAAGCTGGATGCATGAATGTTAAGCTGGATGCATGAATGTTAAGCTGGATGCATGAATGTTAAGCTGCAAGAATGTTAAGCTGCAAGAATGTTAAGCTGGATGCAAGAATGTGAAGCTGGATGCAAGAATGTTAAGCTGGGTGCAAGAATGTTAAGCTGGGTGCAAGAATGTTAAGCTGGATGCAAGAATGTTAAGCTGGGTGCAAGAATGTTAAGCTGGATGCAAGAATGTGAAGCTGGATGCAAGAATGTTAAGCTGGGTGCAAGAATGTTAAGCTGGTGCAAGGATGTTAAGCTGGGCGAAATAATGTTAAGCTGGATGCAAGAATGTTAAGCTGTAAGAATGTTAAGCTGGATGCAAGAATGTTAAGCTGGATGCAAGAATGTTAAGCTGGATGCAAGAATGTTAAGCTGGATGCAAGAATGTTAAGCTGGATGCAAGAATGTTAAGCTGGATGCAAGAATGTTAAGCTGGATGCAAGAATGTTAAGCTGGATGCAAGAATGTTAAGCTGGATGCAAGAATGTTAAGCTGGGTGCAAGAATGTTAAGCTGGGTGCAAGAATGTTAAGCTGGATGCAAGAATGTTAAGCTGGGTGCAAGAATGTTAAGCTGGGTGCAAGAATGTTAAGCTGGACGCAAGAATGTTAAGCTGGATGCAAGAATGTTAAGCTGGGTGCAAGAATGTTAAGCTGGATGCAAGAATGTGAAGCTGGGTGGAAGAATGTTAAGCTGCAAGAATGTTAAGCTGGATGCAAGAATGTTAAGCTGGATGCAAGAATGTTAAGCTGCAAGAATGTTAAGCTGGATGCAAGAATGTTAAGCTGGATGCAAGAATGTTAAGCTGGATGCATGAATGTTAAGCTGCAAGAATGTTAAGCTGGATGCAAGAATGTTAAGCTGGATGCAAGAATGTTAAGCTGGATGCAAGAATGTTAAGCTGGATGCAAGAATGTTAAGCTGGATGCAAGAATGTTAAGCTGGATGCAAGAATGTTAAGCTGGATGCAAGAATGTTAAGCTGGATGCAAGAATGTTAAGCTGGATGCAAGAATGTTAAGCTGGATGCAAGAATGTTAAGCTGGATGCAAGAATGTTAAGCTGGGTGCAAGAATGTTAAGCTGCAAGAATGTTAAGCTGGATGCAAGAATGTTAAGCTGGATGCAAGAATGTTAAGCTGGGTGCAAGAATGTTAAGCTGGGTGCAAGAATGTTAAGCTGGATGCAAGAATGTTAAGCTGGATGCAAGAATGTTAAGCTGGATGCAAGAATGTTAAGCTGCAAGAATGTTAAGCTGGATGCAAGAATGTTAAGCTGGATGCAAGAATGTTAAGCTGGGTGCAAGAATGTTAAGCTGGATGCAAGAATGTTAAGCTGGATGCAAGAATGTTAAGCTGGATGCAAGAATGTTAAGCTGGATGCAAGAATGTTAAGCTGGATGCAAGAATGTTAAGCTGGATGCAAGAATGTTAAGCTGGATGCAAGAATGTTAAGCTGGATGCAAGAATGTTAAGCTGGATGCATGAATGTTAAGCTGGATGCAAGAATGTTAAGCTGGATGCAAGAATGTTAAGCTGGATGCAAGAATGTTAAGTGGGGCAAGAATGTTAAGCTGGATGCAAGAATGTTAAGCTGGATGCAAGAATGTTAAGCTGGATGCAAGAATGTTAAGCTGGATGCAAGAATGTTAAGCTGGATGCAAGAATGTTAAGCTGGATGCAAGAATGTTAAGCTGGATGCAAGAATGTTAAGCTGCAAGAATGTTAAGCTGGATGCAAGAATGTTAAGCTGGATGCATGAATGTTAAGCTGCAAGAATGTTAAGCTGGATGCAAGAATGTTAAGCTGGATGCAAGAATGTTAAGCTGGATGCATGAATGTTAAGCTGCAAGAATGTTAAGCTGGATGCAAGAATGTTAAGCTGGATGCAAGAATGTTAAGCTGCAAGAATGTTAAGCTGGATGCAAGAATGTTAAGCTGGGTGCAAGAATGTTAAGTTGCAAGAATGTTAAGCTGGATGCAAGAATGTTAAGCTGGATGCAAGAATGTTAAGCTGGGTGCAAGAATGTTAAGCTGGATGCAAGAATGTTAAGCTGGATGCAAGAATGTTAAGCTGGATGCAAGAATGTTAAGCTGGATGCAAGAATGTTAAGCTGGATGCAAGAATGTTAAGCTGGATGCAAGAATGTTAAGCTGGATGCAAGAATGTTAAGCTGGATGCAAGAATGTTAAGCTGGATGCAAGAATGTTAAGCTGGATGCAAGAATGTTAAGCTGGATGCAAGAATGTTAAGCTGGATGCAAGAATGTTAAGCTGGATGCAAGAATGTTAAGCTGGGCAAGAATGTTAAGCTGGATGCAAGAATGTTAAGCTGGATGCAAGAATGTTAAGCTGGATGCAAGAATGTTAAGCTGGATGCAAGAATGTTAAGCTGGATGCAAGAATGTTAAGCTGGATGCAAGAATGTTAAGCTGGGTGCAAGAATGTTAAGCTGGATGCAAGAATGTTAAGCTGGGTGGAAGAATGTTAAGCTGCAAGAATGTTAAGCTGGATGCAAGAATGTTAAGCTGGATGCAAGAATGTTAAGCTGCAAGAATGTTAAGCTGGACGCAATAATGTGAAGCTGGGTGCAAGAATGTTAAGCTGCAAGAATGTTAAGCTGGATGCAAGAATGTTAAGCTGGATGCAAGAATGTTAAGCTGGATGCATGAATGTTAAGCTGCAAGAATGTTAAGCTGGATGCAAGAATGTTAAGCTGGGTGCAAGAATGTTAAGCTGCAAGAATGTTAAGCTGGATGCAAGAATGTTAAGCTGGATGCAAGAATGTTAAGCTGGATGCAAGAATGTTAAGCTGCAAGAATGTTAAGCTGGATGCAAGAATGTTAAGCTGGATGCAAGAATGTTAAGCTGGATGCAAGAATGTTAAGCTGGATGCAAGAATGTTAAGCTGGGTGCAAGAATGTTAAGCTGGATGCAAGAATGTTAAGCTGGATGCAAGAATGTTAAGCTGGGTGCAAGAATGTTAAGCTGGGTGCAAGAATGTTAAGCTGCAAGAATGTTAAGCTGGATGCAAGAATGTTAAGCTGCAAGAATGTTAAGCTGGATGCAAGAATGTTAAGCTGGATGCAAGAATGTAAGCTGGATGCAAGAATGTTAAGCTGGATGCAAGAATGTTAAGCTGGATGCAAGAATGTTAAGCTGGATGCAAGAATGTTAAGCTGGATGCAAGAATGTTAAGCTGCAAGAATGTTAAGCTGATGCAAGAATGTTAAGCTGGTGCAAGAATGTTAAGCTGGATGCAAGAATGTTAAGCTGGATGCAAGAATGTTAAGCTGGATGCAAGAATGTTAAGCTGGATGCAAGAATGTTAAGCTGGATGCAAGAATGTTAAGCTGGATGCAAGAATGTTAAGCTGGATGCAAGAATGTTAAGCTGGATGCAAGAATGTTAAGCTGCAAGAATGTAAGCTGGATGCAAGAATGTTAAGCTGGATGCAAGAATGTTAAGCTGGATGCAAGAATGTTAAGCTGGATGCAAGAATGTTAAGCTGGATGCAAGAATGTTAAGCTGGATGCAAGAATGTTAAGCTGGATGCAAGAATGTTAAGCTGTCAGAATGTTAAGCTGGATGCAAGAATGTTAAGCTGGATGCAAGAATGTTAAGCTGGGTGCAAGAATGTTAAGCTGGGTGCAAGAATGTTAAGCTGGACGCAAGAATGTTAAGCTGGATGCAAGAATGTTAAGCTGTAAGAATGTTAAGCTGGATGCAAGAATGTTAAGCTGGATGCAAGAATGTTAAGCTGGATGCAAGAATGTTAAGCTGGATGCAAGAATGTTAAGCTGGATGCAAGAATGTTAAGCTGGATGCAAGAATGTTAAGCTGGATGCAAGAATGTTAAGCTGGATGCAAGAATGTTAAGCTGGATGCAAGAATGTTAAGCTGGATGCAAGAATGTTAAGCTGGGTGCAAGAATGTTAAGCTGGATGCAAGAATGTTAAGCTGGGTGCAAGAATGTTAAGCTGGGTGCAAGAATGTTAAGCTGGATGCAAGAATGTTAAGCTGGATGCAAGAATGTTAAGCTGGGTGCAAGAATGTTAAGCTGGATGCAAGAATGTGAAGCTGGGTGGAAGAATGTTAAGCTGCAAGAATGTTAAGCTGGATGCAAGAATGTTAAGCTGGATGCAAGAATGTTAAGCTGCAAGAATGTTAAGCTGGATGCAAGAATGTTAAGCTGGATGCAAGAATGTTAAGCTGGATGCATGAATGTTAAGCTGCAAGAATGTTAAGCTGGATGCAAGAATGTTAAGCTGGATGCAAGAATGTTAAGCTGGATGCAAGAATGTTAAGCTGGATGCAAGAATGTTAAGCTGGATGCAAGAATGTTAAGCTGGATGCAAGAATGTTAAGCTGGATGCAAGAATGTTAAGCTGGATGCAAGAATGTTAAGCTGGATGCAAGAATGTTAAGCTGGATGCAAGAATGTTAAGCTGGATGCAAGAATGTTAAGCTGGATGCAAGAATGTTAAGCTGGATGCAAGAATGTTAAGCTGGATGCAAGAATGTTAAGCTGGATGCAAGAATGTTAAGCTGGATGCAAGAATGTTAAGCTGGATGCAAGAATGTTAAGCTGGATGCAAGAATGTTAAGCTGGATGCAAGAATGTTAAGCTGGATGCAAGAATGTTAAGCTGGGTGCAAGAATGTTAAGCTGGATGCAAGAATGTGAAGCTGGGTGGAAGAATGTTAAGCTGCAAGAATGTTAAGCTGGATGCAAGAATGTTAAGCTGGATGCAAGAATGTTAAGCTGGATGCAAGAATGTTAAGCTGGATGCAAGAATGTTAAGCTGGATGCAAGAATGTTAAGCTGGATGCAAGAATGTTAAGCTGGATGCAAGAATGTTAAGCTGGATGCAAGAATGTTAAGCTGGATGCAAGAATGTTAAGCTGGGTGCAAGAATGTTAAGCTTGGTGCAAGAATGTTAAGCTGGACGCAAGAATGTTAAGCTGGATGCAAGAATGTTAAGCTGGGTGCAAGAATGTTAAGCTGGATGCAAGAATGTGAAGCTGGGTGGAAGAATGTTAAGCTGCAAGAATGTTAAGCTGGATGCAAGAATGTTAAGCTGGATGCAAGAATGTTAAGCTGCAAGAATGTTAAGCTGGAGCAATAATGTTAAGCTGGATGCAAGAATGTTAAGCTGGATGCAAGAATGTTAAGCTGGATGCATGAATGTTAAGCTGCAAGAATGTTAAGCTGGATGCAAGAATGTTAAGCTGGGTGCAAGAATGTTAAGCTGCAAGAATGTGAAGCTGGATGCAAGAATGTTAAGCTGGATGCAAGAATGTTAAGCTGGGTGCAAGAATGTTAAGCTGGGTGCAAGAATGTTAAGCTGGATGCAAGAATGTTAAGCTGGATGCAAGAATGTTAAGCTGGATGCAAGAATGTTAAGCTGGATGCAAGAATGTTAAGCTGGATGCAAGAATGTTAAGCTGGATGCAAGAATGTTAAGCTGGATGCAAGAATGTTAAGCTGGATGCAAGAATGTTAAGCTGGATGCAAGAATGTTAAGCTGGATGCAAGAATGTTAAGCTGGATGCAAGAATGTTAAGGGTGCAAGAATGTTAAGCTGCAAGAATGTTAAGCTGGATGCAAGAATGTTAAGCTGGATGCAAGAATGTTAAGCTGGATGCAAGAATGTTAAGCTGGTGCAAGAATGTTAAGCTGGATGCAAGAATGTTAAGCTGGATGCAAGAATGTTAAGCTGGATGCAAGAATGTTAAGCTGGATGCAAGAATGTTAAGCTGGATGCAAGAATGTTAAGCTGGATGCAAGAATGTTAAGCTGGGCAAAATGTTAAGCTGGATGAAGAATGTTAAGCTGGAAGAATGTTAAGCTGGATGCAAGAATGTTAAGCTGGATGCAAGAATGTTAAGCTGGATGCAAGAATGTTAAGCTGGATGCAAGAATGTTAAGCTGGATGCAAGAATGTTAAGCTGGATGCAAGAATGTTAAGCTGCAAGAATGTTAAGCTGGATGCAAGAATGTTAAGCTGGATGCAAGAATGTTAAGCTGGATGCAAGAATGTTAAGCTGGATGCAAGAATGTTAAGCTGGGTGCAAGAATGTTAAGCTGGATGCAAGAATGTTAAGCTGGATGCAAGAATGTTAAGCTGGATGCAAGAATGTTAAGCTGGATGCAAGAATGTTAAGCTGGATGCAAGAATGTTAAGCTGGATGCAAGAATGTTAAGCTGGATGCAAGAATGTTAAGCTGGATGCAAGAATGTTAAGCTGGATGCAAGAATGTTAAGCTGGATGCAAGAATGTTAAGCTGGATGCAAGAATGTTAAGCTGGATGCAAGAATGTTAAGCTGGATGCAAGAATGTTAAGCTGGATGCAAGAATGTTAAGCTGGATGCAAGAATGTTAAGCTGGATGCAAGAATGTTAAGCTGGATGCAAGAATGTTAAGCTGGGTGCAAGAATGTTAAGCTGGGTGCAAGAATGTTAAGCTGGACGTAATAATGTTAAGCTGGATGCAAGAATGTTAAGCTGGGTGCAAGAATGTTAAGCTGGATGCAAGAATGTGAAGCTGGGTGGAAGAATGTTAAGCTGCAAGAATGTTAAGCTGGATGCAAGAATGTTAAGCTGGATGCAAGAATGTTAAGCTGGATGCAAGAATGTTAAGCTGGATGCAAGAATGTTAAGCTGTATGCAAGAATGTGAAGCTGTATGCAAGAATGTTAAGCTGGATGCAAGAATGTTAAGCTGGATGCAAGAATGTTAAGCTGGATGCAAGAATGTTAAGCTGGGTGCAAGAATGTTAAGCTGGTGCAAGAATGTTAAGCTGGACGCAAGAATGTTAAGCTGGATGCAAGAATGTTAAGCTGCAAGAATGTTAAGCTGGATGCAAGAATGTTAAGCTGGATGCAAGAATGTTAAGCTGGATGCAAGAATGTTAAGCTGGATGCAAGAATGTTAAGCTGGATGCAAGAATGTTAAGCTGGATGCAAGAATGTTAAGCTGGTGCAAGAATGTTAAGCTGGATGCAAGAATGTTAAGCTGGATGCAAGAATGTTAAGCTGGATGCAAGAATGTTAAGCTGGTGCAAGAATGTTAAGCTGGATGCAAGAATGTTAAGCTGGATGCAAGAATGTTAAGCTGGTGCAAGAATGTTAAGCTGGATGCAAGAATGTTAAGCTGGGTGAAGAATGTTAAGCTGCAAGAATGTTAAGCTGGATGCAAGAATGTTAAGCTGGATGCAAGAATGTTAAGCTGCAAGAATGTTAAGCTGGATGCAAGAATGTTAAGCTGGATGCAAGAATGTTAAGCTGGATGCAAGAATGTTAAGCTGGATGCAAGAATGTTAAGCTGGATGCAAGAATGTTAAGCTGGATGCAAGAATGTTAAGCTGGATGCAAGAATGTTAAGCTGGATGCAAGAATGTTAAGCTGGATGCAAGAATGTTAAGCTGGATGCAAGAATGTTAAGCTGGATGCAAGAATGTTAAGCTGGGTGCAAGAATGTTAAGCTGGTGCAAGAATGTTAAGCTGGATGAATGTTAAGCTGGATGCAAGAATGTTAAGCTGGATGCAAGAATGTTAAGCTGGATGCAAGAATGTTAAGCTGGATGCAAGAATGTTAAGCTGGATGCAAGAATGTTAAGCTGGATGCAAGAATGTTAAGCTGGATGCAAGAATGTTAAGCTGGATGCAAGAATGTTAAGCTGATGCATGAATGTTAAGCTGGATAGTGCAAGAATGTTAAGCTGGATGCAAGAATGTTAAGCTGGATGCAAGAATGTTAAGCTGGATGCAAGAATGTTAAGCTGGATGCAAGAATGTTAAGCTGGATGCAAGAATGTTAAGCTGGATGCAAGAATGTTAAGCTGGATGCAAGAATGTTAAGCTGGATGCAAGAATGTTAAGCTGGATGCAAGAATGTTAAGCTGGATGCAAGAATGTTAAGCTGGATGCAAGAATGTTAAGCTGGATGCAAGAATGTTAAGCTGGATGCAAGAATGTTAAGCTGGATGCAAGAATGTTAAGCTGGATGCAAGAATGTTAAGCTGGATGCAAGAATGTTAAGCTGGATGCAAGAATGTTAAGCTGGATGCAAGAATGTTAAGCTGGGTGCAAGAATGTTAAGCTGGATGCAAGAATGTTAAGCTGGATGCAAGAATGTTAAGCTGGATGCAAGAATGTTAAGCTGCAAGAATGTTAAGCTGGATGCAAGAATGTTAAGCTGGATGCAAGAATGTTAAGCTGAAGAATGTTAAGCTGGATGCAAGAATGTAAGCTGGATGCAAGAATGTTAAGCTGGATGCAAGAATGTTAAGCTGGATGCAAGAATGTTAGCTGTAAGAATGTTAAGCTGGATGCAAGAATGTTAAGCTGGGTGCAAGAATGTTAGTGCAAGAATGAAGCTGGATGCAAGAATGTTAAGCTGGATGCAAGAATGTTAAGCTGGTGCAAGAATGTTAAGCTGGATGCAAGAATGTTAAGCTGGATGCAAGAATGTTAAGCTGGATGCAAGAATGTTAAGCTGGATGCAAGAATGTTAAGCTGGATCAAGAATGTTAAGCTGCAAGAATGTTAAGCTGGATGCAAGAATGTTAAGCTGGATGCAAGAATGTTAAGCTGGATGCAAGAATGTTAAGCTGTAAGAATGTTAAGCTGGATGCAAGAATGTTAAGCTGGGTGCAAGAATGTTAAGCTGCAAGAATGTGAAGCTGGATGCAAGAATGTTAAGCTGGATGCAAGAATGTTAAGCTGGATGCAAGAATGTTAAGCTGGATGCAAGAATGTTAAGCTGGATGCAAGAATGTTAAGCTGGATGCAAGAATGTTAAGCTGGATGCAAGAATGTTAAGCTGGATGCAAGAATGTTAAGCTGGATGCAAGAATGTTAAGCTGGATGCAAGAATGTTAAGCTGGATGCAAGAATGTTAAGCTGGATGCAAGAATGTTAAGCTGGGTGCAAGAATGTTAAGCTGGGTGCAAGAATGTTAAGCTGGATGCAAGAATGTTAAGCTGGATGCAAGAATGTTAAGCTGGGTGCAAGAATGTTAAGCTGGATGCAAGAATGTTAAGCTGGGTGGAAGAATGTTAAGCTGCAAGAATGTTAAGCTGGATGCAAGAATGTTAAGCTGCAAGAATGTTAAGCTGGATGCAAGAATGTTAAGCTGGATGCAAGAATGTTAAGCTGCAAGAATGTTAAGCTGAAGAATGTTAAGCTGGATGCAAGAATGTTAAGCTGGATGCAAGAATGTTAAGCTGGATGCAAGAATGTTAAGCTGGATGCAAATGTTAAGCTGGATGCAAGAATGTTAAGCTGGATGCAAGAATGTTAAGCTGGATGCAAGAATGTTAAGCTGGATGCAAGAATGTTAAGCTGGATGCAAGAATGTTAAGCTGGATGCAAGAATGTTAAGCTGGATGCAAGAATGTTAAGCTGGATGCAAGAATGTTAAGCTGGTGCAAGAATGTTAAGCTGGATGCAAGAATGTTAAGCTGGGTGCAAGAATGTTAAGCTGGATGCAAGAATGTTAAGCTGGATGCAAGAATGTTAAGCTGGGTGCAAGAATGTTAAGCTGGGTGCAAGAATGTTAAGCTGGACGTAATAATGTTAAGCTGGATGCAAGAATGTTAAGCTGGGTGCAAGAATGTTAAGCTGGATGCAAGAATGTGAAGCTGGGTGCAAGAATGTTAAGCTGCAAGAATGTTAAGCTGGATGCAAGAATGTTAAGCTGGATGCAAGAATGTTAAGCTGGATGCAAGAATGTTAAGCTGGATGCAAGAATGTTAAGCTGGATGCAAGAATGTTAAGCTGGATGCAAGAATGTTAAGCTGGATGCAAGAATGTTAAGCTGGATGCAAGAATGTTAAGCTGGGTGCAAGAATGTTAAGCTGGATGCAAGAATGTTAAGCTGGATGCAAGAATGTTAAGCTGGGTGCAAGAATGTTAAGCTGGATGCAAGAATGTGAAGCTGGGTGGAAGAATGTTAAGCTGCAAGAATGTTAAGCTGGATGCAAGAATGTTAAGCTGGATGCAAGAATGTTAAGCTGCAAGAATGTTAAGCTGGACGCAAGAATGTTAAGCTGGGTGCAAGAATGTTAAGCTGGATGCAAGAATGTTAAGCTGGATGCATGAATGTTAAGCTGCAAGAATGTTAAGCTGGATGCAAGAATGTTAAGCTGGATGCAAGAATGTTAAGCTGGGTGCAAGAATGTTAAGCTGCAAGAATGTTAAGCTGGATGCAAGAATGTTAAGCTGGATGCAAGAATGTTAAGCTGGATGCAAGAATGTTAAGCTGGATGCAAGAATGTTAAGCTGGATGCAAGAATGTTAAGCTGGATGCAAGAATGTTAAGCTGGATGCAAGAATGTTAAGCTGGATGCAAGAATGTTAAGCTGGATGCAAGAATGTTAAGCTGGATGCAAGAATGTTAAGCTGGATGCAAGAATGTTAAGCTGGATGCAAGAATGTTAAGCTGGATGCAAGAATGTTAAGCTGGATGCAAGAATGTTAAGCTGGATGCAAGAATGTTAAGCTGGATGCAAGAATGTTAAGCTGGATGCAAGAATGTTAAGCTGTAAGAATGTTAAGCTGGATGCAAGAATGTTAAGCTGGATGCAAGAATGTTAAGCTGGATGCAAGAATGTTAAGCTGGATGCAAGAATGTTAAGCTGCAAGAATGTTAAGCTGGATGCAAGAATGTTAAGCTGGATGCAAGAATGTTAAGCTGGATGCAAGAATGTTAAGCTGGATGCAAGAATGTTAAGCTGGATGCAAGAATGTTAAGCTGGATGCAAGAATGTTAAGCTGTAAGAATGTTAAGCTGGATGCAAGAATGTTAAGCTGCAAGAATGTTAAGCTGGATGCAAGAATGTTAAGCTGGATGCAAGAATGTTAAGCTGGGTGCAAGAATGTTAAGCTGCAAGAATGTTAAGCTGGATGCAAGAATGTTAAGCTGGATGCAAGAATGTTAAGCTGCAAGAATGTTAAGCTGGATGCAAGAATGTTAAGCTGGATGCAAGAATGTTAAGCTGGATGCAAGAATGTTAAGCTGGATGCATGAATGTTAAGCTGCAAGAATGTTAAGCTGGATGCAAGAATGTTAAGCTGGATGCAAGAATGTTAAGCTGGATGCATGAATGTTAAGCTGTAAGAATGTTAAGCTGGATGCAAGAATGTTAAGCTGGGTGCAAGAATGTTAAGCTGCAAGAATGTGAAGCTGGATGCAAGAATGTTAAGCTGGATGCAAGAATGTTAAGCTGGGTGCAAGAATGTTAAGCTGGGTGCAAGAATGTTAAGCTGGATGCAAGAATGTTAAGCTGGATGCAAGAATGTTAAGCTGGATGCAAGAATGTTAAGCTGGATGCAAGAATGTTAAGCTGGATGCAAGAATGTTAAGCTGGATGCAAGAATGTTAAGCTGGATGCAAGAATGTTAAGCTGGATGCAAGAATGTTAAGCTGGATGCAAGAATGTTAAGCTGGATGCAAGAATGTTAAGCTGGATGCAAGAATGTTAAGCTGGATGCAAGAATGTTAAGCTGGATGCAAGAATGTTAAGCTGGATGCAAGAATGTTAAGCTGGTGCAAGAATGTTAAGCTGGATGCAAGAATGTTAAGCTGGATGCAAGAATGTTAAGCTGGTGCAAGAATGTTAAGCTGGATGCAAGAATGTTAAGCTGGTGAAGAATGTTAAGCTGCAAGAATGTTAAGCTGGATGCAAGAATGTTAAGCTGGATGCAAGAATGTTAAGCTGGATGCAAGAATGTTAAGCTGGATGCAAGAATGTTAAGCTGGATGCAAGAATGTTAAGCTGGATGCAAGAATGTTAAGCTGGATGCAAGAATGTTAAGCTGGATGCAAGAATGTTAAGCTGGATGCAAGAATGTTAAGCTGGATGCAAGAATGTTAAGCTGGATGCAAGAATGTTAAGCTGGATGCAAGAATGTTAAGCTGGGTGCAAGAATGTTAAGCTGGATGCAAGAATGTGAAGCTGGATGCAAGAATGTTAAGCTGGGTGCAAGAATGTTAAGCTGGGTGCAAGAATGTTAAGCTGGACGTAATAATGTTAAGCTGGATGCAAGAATGTTAAGCTGGGTGCAAGAATGTTAAGCTGGATGCAAGAATGTGAAGCTGGGTGGAAGAATGTTAAGCTGCAAGAATGTTAAGCTGGATGCAAGAATGTTAAGCTGGATGCAAGAATGTTAAGCTGCAAGAATGTTAAGCTGGATGCAAGAATGTTAAGCTGGATGCAAGAATGTTAAGCTGGATGCAAGAATGTTAAGCTGGGTGCAAGAATGTTAAGCTGGATGCAAGAATGTTAAGCTGGATGCAAGAATGTTAAGCTGGATGCAAGAATGTTAAGCTGGATGCAAGAATGTTAAGCTGGATGCAAGAATGTTAAGCTGGATGCAAGAATGTTAAGCTGGATGCAAGAATGTTAAGCTGGGTGCAAGAATGTTAAGCTGGTGCAAGAATGTTAAGCTGGATGCAAGAATGTTAAGCTGGGGCAAGAATGTTAAGCTGGATGCAAGAATGTTAAGCTGGATGCAAGAATGTTAAGCTGGGTGCAAGAATGTTAAGCTTGGTGCAAGGATGTTAAGCTGGGCGCAATAATGTTAAGCTGGATGCAAGAATGTTAAGCTGGATGCAAGAATGTTAAGCTGGATGCAAGAATGTTAAGCTGCAAGAATGTAAGCGGATGCAAGAATGTTAAGCTGGATGCAAGAATGTTAAGCTGGATGCATGAATGTTAAGCTGTAAGAATGTTAAGCTGGATGCATGAATGTTAAGCTGGATGCAAGAATGTTAAGCTGGATGCAAGAATGTTAAGCTGGATGCAAGAATGTTAAGCTGGGTGCAAGAATGTTAAGATGGGTGCAAGAATGCTAAGCTGGATGCAAGAATGTTAAGCTGGGTGTAAGAATGTTAAGCTGGGTGCAAGAATGTTAAGCTGGATGCAAGAATGTGAAGCTGGGTGCAAGAATGTTAAGCTGCAAGAATGTTAAGCTGGATGCAAGAATGTTAAGCTGGATGCATGAATGTTAAGCTGCAAGAATGTTAAGCTGGATGCAAGAATGTTAAGCTGGATGCAAGAATGTTAAGCTGGATGCATGAATGTTAAGCTGCAAGAATGTTAAGCTGGATGCAAGAATGTTAAGCTGGGTGCAAGAATGTTAAGCTGCAAGAATGTGAAGCTGGATGCAAGAATGTTAAGCTGGATGCAAGAATGTTAAGCTGGGTGCCAGAATGTTAAGCTGGGTGCAAGAATGTTAAGCTGGATGCAAGAATGTTAAGCTGGATGCAAGAATGTTAAGCTGGATGCAAGAATGTTAAGCTGGATGCAAGAATGTTAAGCTGGATGCAAGAATGTGAAGCTGGATGCAAGAATGTTAAGCTGGATGCATGAATGTTAAGCTGGGTGCAAGAATGTTAAGCTGGATGCAAGAATGTTAAGCTGGATGCAAGAATGTTAAGCTGGATGCAAGAATGTTAAGCTGGATGCAAGAATGTTAAGCTGGGTGCAAGAATGTTAAACTGGGTGCAAGAATGT
>CM026404.1:72492180-72558139 GCA_014843695.1 Archivesica marissinica
ATATAACACATTGCTATCACTGACTATATAACACATTGCTATCACTGACTACACTGACTATATAACACATTGCTATCACTGACTACACTGACTATATAACACATTGCTATCACTGACTACACTGACTATATAACACATTGCTATCACTGACTATATAACACATTGCTATCACTGACTACACTGACTATATAACACATTGCTATCACTGACTATATAACACATTGCTATCACTGACTATATAACACATTGCTATCACTGACTATATAACACATTGCTATCACTGACTATATAACACATTGCTATCACTGACTATATAACACATTGCTATCACTGACTATATAACACATTGCTATCACTGACTATATAACACATTGCTATCACTGACTACACTGACTATATAACACATTGCTATCACTGACTACACTGACTATATAACACATTGCTATCACTGACTATATAACACATTGCTATCACTGACTACACTGACTATATAACACATTGCTATCACTGACTATATAACACATTGCTATCACTGACTATATAACACATTGCTATCACTGACTATATAACACATTGCTATCAGTGACTATATAACACATTGCTATCACTGACTATATAACACATTGCTATCACTGACTATGTAACACATTGCTATCACTGACTATATAACACATTGCTATCACTGACTACACTGACTATATAACACATTGCTATCACTGACTGTATAACACATTGCTATCACTGACTACACTGACTATATAACACATTGCTATCACTGACTACACTGACTATATAACACATTGCTATCACTGACTACACTGACTATTAACACATTGCTATCACTGACTATATAACACATTGCTATCACTGACTACACTGACTATATAACACATTGCTATCACTGACTACACTGACTATATAACACATTGCTATCACTGACTACACTGACTATATAACACATTGCTATCACTGACTACACTGACTATATAACACATTGCTATCACGATCACTGACTATATAACACATTGCTATCACTGACTACACTGACTATATAACACATTGCTATCACTGACTACACTGACTATATAACACATTGCTATCACTGACTACACTGACTATATAACACATTGCTATCACTGACTATATAACACATTGCTATCACTGACTACACTGACTATATAACACATTGCTATCACTGACTACACTGACTATATAACACATTGCTATCACTGACTATATAACACATTGCTATCACTGACTACACTGACTATATAACACATTGCTATCACTGACTACACTGACTATATAACACATTGCTATCACTGACTACACTGACTATATAACACATTGCTATCACTGACTATATAACACATTGCTATCACTGACTACACTGACTATATAACACATTGCTATCACTGACTACACTGACTATATAACACATTGCTATCACTGACTATATAACACATTGCTATCACTGACTACACTGACTATATAACACATTGCTATCACTGACTACACTGACTATATAACACATTGCTATCACTGACTATATAACACATTGCTATCACTGACTATATAACACATTGCTATCACTGACTATATAACACATTGCTATCACTGACTATATAACACATTGCTATCACTGACTATATAACACATTGCTATCACTGACTATATAACACATTGCTATCACTGACTATATAACACATTGCTATCACTGACTATATAACACATTGCTATCACTGACTATATAACACATTGCTATCACTGACTATATAACACATTGCTATCACTGACTATATAACACATTGCTATCACTGACTATATAACACATTGCTATCACTGACTATATAACACATTGCTATCACTGACTATATAACACATTGCTATCACTGACTATATAACACATTGCTATCACTGACTATATAACACATTGCTATCACTGACTATATAACACATTGCTATCACTGACTATATAACACATTGCTATCACTGACTACACTGACTATATAACACATTGCTATCACTGACTCACTGACTATATAACACATTGCTATCACTGACTATATAACACATTGCTATCACTGACTACACTGACTATATAACACATTGCTATCACTGACTATATAACACATTGCTATCACTGACTATATAACACATTGCTATCACTGACTATATAACACATTGCTATCATGACTATATAACACATTGCTATCACTGACTATATAACACATTGCTATCACTGACTATATAACACATTGCTATCACTGACTATATAACACATTGCTATCACTGACTACACTGACTATATAACACATTGCTATCACTGACTACACTGACTATATAACACATTGCTATCACTGACTATATAACACATTGCTATCACTGACTACACTGACTATATACACATTGCTATCACTGACTACACTGACTATATAACACATTGCTATCACTGACTATATAACACATTGCTATCACTGACTACACTGACTATATAACACATTGCTATCACTGACTACACTGACTATATAACACATTGCTATCACTGACTATATAACACATTGCTATCACTGACTATATAACACATTGCTATCACTGACTATATAACACATTGCTATCACTGACTATATAACACATTGCTATCACTGACTATATAACACATTGCTATCACTGACTATATAACACATTGCTATCACTGACTATATAACACATTGCTATCACTGACTATATAACACATTGCTATCACTGACTATATAACACATTGCTATCACTGACTATATAACACATTGCTATCACTGACTTCACTGACTATATAACACATTGCTATCACTGACTATATAACACATTGCTATCACTGACTACACTGACTATATAACACATTGCTATCACTGACTATATAACACATTGCTATCACTGACTATATAACACATTGCTATCACTGACTATATAACACATTGCTATCAGTGACTATATAACACATTGCTATCACTGACTATATAACACATTGCTATCACTGACTATGTAACACATTGCTATCACTGACTATATAACACATTGCTATCACTGACTACACTGACTATATAACACATTGCTATCACTGACTGTATAACACATTGCTATCACTGACTACACTGACTATATAACACATTACTATCACTGACTACACTGACTATATAACACATTGCTATCACTGACTACACTGACTATGTAACACATTGCTATCACTGACTATATAACACATTGCTATCACTGACTACACTGACTATATAACACATTGCTATCACTGACTACACTGACTATATAACACATTGCTATCACTGACTACACTGACTATATAACACATTGCTATCACTGACTACACTGACTATATAACACATTGCTATCACTGACTATATAACACATTGCTATCACTGACTACACTGACTATATAACACATTGCTATCACTGACTACACTGACTATATAACACATTGCTATCACTGACTATATAACACATTGCTATCACTGACTACACTGACTATATAACACATTGCTATCACTGACTACACTGACTATATAACACATTGCTATCACTGACTACACTGACTATAACACATTGCTATCACTGACTACACTGACTTATAACACATTGCTATCACTGACTATATAACACATTGCTATCACTGACTATATAACACATTGCTATCACTGACTATATAACACATTGCTATCATTGACTATATAACACATTGCTATCACTGACTATATAACACATTGCTATCACTGACTATATAGCACATTGCTATCACTGACTATATAACACATTGCTATCACTGACTACATTGACTATATAACACATTGCTATCACTGACTATATAACACATTGCTATCACTGACTATATAACACATTGCTATCACTGACTATATAACACATTGCTATCACTGACTATATAACACATTGCTATCGCTGACTATATAACACATTGCTATCACTGACTATATAACACATTGCTATCACTGACTATATAACACATTGCTATCACTGACTATATAACACATTGCTATCACTGACTATATAACACATTGCTATCACTGACTATATAACACATTGCTATCACTGACTATATAACACATTGCTATCACTGACTATATAACACATTGCTATCACTGACTATATAACACATTGCTATCACTGACTATATAACACATTGCTATCACTGACTATATAACACATTGCTATCACTGACTATATAACACATTGCTATCACTGACTATATAACACATTGCTATCACTGACTATATAACACATTGCTATCACTGACTATATAACACATTGCTATCACTGACTATATAACACATTGCTATCACTGACTACACTGACTATATAACACATTGCTATCACTGACTATATAACACATTGCTATCACTGACTACACTGCTATATAACACATTGCTATCACTGACTATATAACACATTGCTATCACTGACTATATAACACATTGCTATCACTGACTATATAACACATTGCTATCACTGACTATATAACACATTGCTATCACTGACTATATAACACATTGCTATCACTGACTATATAACACATTGCTATCACTGACTATATAACACATTGCTATCACTGACTACACTGACTATATAACACATTGCTATCACTGACTACACTGACTATATAACACATTGCTATCACTGACTACACTGACTATATAACACATTGCTATCACTGACTATATAACACATTGCTATCACTGACTACACTGACTATATAACACATTGCTATCACTGACTACACTGACTATATAACACATTGCTATCACTGACTACACTGACTATATAACACATTGCTATCACTGACTACACTGACTATATAACACATTGCTATCACTGACTATATAACACATTGCTATCACTGACTACACTGACTATATAACACATTGCTATCACTGACTATATAACACATTGCTATCACTGACTATATAACACATTGCTATCACACTGACTATATAACACATTGCTATCACTGCTCATGACTATATAACACATTGCTATCACTGACTATATAACACATTGCTATCACTGACTATATAACACATTGCTATCACTGACTATATAACACATTGCTATCACTGACTATATAACACATTGCTATCACTGACTATATAACACATTGCTATCACTGACTATATAACACATTGCTATCACTGACTATATAACACATTGCTATCACTGACTATGTAACACATTGCTATCACTGACTATATAACACATTGCTATCACTGACTACACTGACTATATAACACATTGCTATCACTGACTATATAACACATTGCTATCACTGACTATATCATTCGACTACCAAATATCCACATAACCTATATACGAGTATATAATGTCATGTTTAATGTATTAACTGTTCATATTGTGTATGTTCGCATTTTTAAGTCATTATCTCTTACATTAAGAGACCAACACTCTATAATCTTGGTTTTGTCACGTTAAAGTTACTAAAAAGTTTGTAATTTGCAACCTAATCGTATTTGTACATAAATGCCATGTCATTATAGACATTTTTTACCAAAGTGCAAAAACAGGATAAGAATCTAGGAAGAAAATGTCGCCTTGGACATAAAAAAGGCGGAAACAACCAACATATTACAGTTGTCTACAAAAACATCTATCTTCGTTTTTTACAATCTAATTGTGGACAGACGTTTTAAAGACCGTTAATGCGTTTTTCTCACTCTTTTAAATCGAATAAAAAGTATAATACATATGAACATTGATCATGGTGTTAAATTTACCAAACTACCATTTACAATGTTATTTGTGAGAGATAATCTAAAAATAATAAGTTCAAGGAAATATCTTATATATATCTTAACATATATTTTAAACAAATTATTATTGAAAACTAGATTGCACATGACGACGGCAGTCGCAATTAGAATGTCTTGGTTTTGCCGCGCATTAGAAATAAATGTCAGTATGGGTACATTAACAATATCTGTAAACGTGTGTGTTTTACGGTTATTTATCGTCGCTACCGGTTGCCCATGTGAGCAACGCCTCTTGAAGAGATTAGTCATTTTAGATTTGTTGGAGGATAGTGCAATGATACAGACAGAGACCCATTCCAGAGTATCCTCTGGTTCTTTTACGTGCACGGTGTACAGCACTGACACAACCTCGGTTTAAAGTGCCATCTGAAACACTGTTAATTTGATTAGGGTCAGACGGGGGATCGAACCTGCAATCCCTGGATTACCAGTCCAACGTGTTATCCACTGGACTACATATCCGTCTGTAAACATGTATACGTGACTCATTAATAAGTACTATTATATGAGACCAAGCATGTATTCATTTTGTATTTTATTGAACAGAGACAATAGAAATGTGTTATTAAGCTTGGCTCGTTTTCTTAAGAATGCTTTAAACCATAGGAACTCCATACTGATAGCTTTAACTTCTTAATTATACATAAACATCAACTAGAATGTCCATCCTCTATGTACATTGTAGTTAATTAGAATACAGTAGCAATACGACATCTTTATTGATCACTTGTTTATTTGTATAATTTTATAATTGTATGTATATATATTATGACTACAGTCAAACATGTCTTAAGCAGCCAGCCAAGGGAATCACCGAAAGTGGCTGCTTAGCACCGGTGGCTGCTTAATAGAGACCAAATGTATAATAAAACAACATGGAAACTGCTTAATGTAGGTTGGCTGCTTAATGGAGGTGACCACTAACACAGGTTTGACTGTATGTACGTATGTATACGTGATGCATCAACTTATGATCTCTTCTGTTTAGGTTGAAAGTATACAACGTCAAGGTACTCAACTTGGAGCAATAAGTTTGTGTAACTTCAAATATAGATTATATTTAGTTATGTGCATCTGCTTCAAGGGAAAAATAATAAAACTCGTCGATTATAATCGATTCCACATGTTCACAATCGATTATCGCCGATGTCCACGCCGGCGAACGATTGTTGGCAACGTAGCGATAATCGGTTACTACTATTTTTAATACAGTAAATATAGATTGTATGATCATTAATTGTTTCATGCAGAGAAATCATTCCCCCCCCCCATGCATCTTACACCGTGTTCGTGGCTTAGTGGTCCGCATACGGAGCGGGGGGTCGAAGGTTCGAACCTCGTTAGGGGTTCATTCTGATATGGCCGATTGGTGAGCCACCAGCTAGTTAAATAATGTTTACCGATTGCCTATCAGCATGGCGCCTGGTCTACAAGCATAGGATTCGTGAAGTACAGGTGTTCATAAGAGGTGTCTCATAAGTCAGAAATGGTTGGCACTTTCAATAGGGGTGACACTATAAACAAACACACGTTAATTGGTAACGAGAGACGCTTGACGTCGCACATGCTAAATAGATCTATATTAACGTTCTCAGGCACCGAATGCTGTACTCTTCATGAGATTTGTACTGGTAATTATAAAATTATGTATAGGATATAAGCCGAAAACACTCCAATAAGTAAACTGTGAGGTGCGTAGCGCAGAAGACAGTACCAATATTTTACATATTGGATCCGTTTAAGGCTTATACCTTACTTAAAACACACGCTTATACAACAAGATCCTACTAATTAAAATTGTTAATTTCGTCCATTTACGCATAGGATTTAATATAATACTCTGGCCTTTTGACACCAGTCCAATATTAATAATAATGGACTGCAAAGCACACAGGTATGACGTCACGACAGTGTTTTAAGTCAGAATATCGCATGTATACTACATGTAAATCCACGTTCAGTATTTAATTTTGGCATAAATTTCAATATAAAATTAATTACATCTGTTATTAAAACAAGAAAGAGGAAATTATGAATACCAATATTTGCCATTATTTCGTCATACTAAAAAATGCATATTTATAAAGAAAAAGTTGAACTATTCAATTTGCGTTTAAAATCCTTAAAATTGTATGTTATTGGCAAGCGCAGACGTAGAGCCAAGTCTCGAGTGTACTTACATACATAATTCACAAGGATTTTACAGTCTAGGGGTACTTGATGTTGTCTATAGCGATACGACGAGAAATGAGACGAATCCAAGTGAACTGTCTCTATGTTAATACAGTCGCATTGTCCCTGCAGTAGTAAATTTCAATTTAATTGACCTTCAGTGAACATGAGTGAAATTTGTCTTATCCGCCACGAGAGCTCGTTGTTTACATTTTGATGAACTAGTGTTGCTCTATTTGTATTGAATTTGTCCATTCAATGTTCGTACTACATCAGTGTCTACGTACCTTTGACTGACAGTTAAAGATCTGTGTCATCCGCGGTAAATTATCACGAATCACGTATTTGTTAGACAGACTGGTATTGTGGCGACTCAAAATCAACATCCGGACAAACGCGAGCCTCTCTTTCAGCGCCAATTGTCTTTCCACTAAAACAAAACGTACACTTGTATTGTAGTATAGCTGTATACATGAGCAACACTGTACTGTAGAGCTGTGTTGTTACAGGTATAGATCAATTAGAAACAACCCAGAACAAACAGTAGACTGTGTGTTTTACGTTTATTTAGCTACCGGTTGCCCATATGAGCGACGCCTCCTGAAGAGATTAGTCATTTTAGATTTTTGGAGGATGGTGAAATGATACAGAGACCCATTCCAGAGTCTCCTCTGGTACAGCACCGACACGAGACCTCAGTTTAATGTTCCATTTGAAAGACTGTTAATTTGTATTAGGGTCAGACGGGGGATCGTACCTGCGATCCCTGGATTACCAGTCCAGAGTGTTAACCACTCGACTCTGGAATGTGTCTCTGTCTGTATCATTGCACTATCCTCCAAAAATCGGAAATGACTTTTCTCTTCAGCAGAGCTTCATTAGAACTCTTAAATAACACGACTATGGCACGTGACAATGTCGCGAGCGATAGTCGGAAGATGTTTCCTTCTTGGTTGTCTTGGTGTGGACTATCCGTATTGTGGACTATCCGTATTGTGGACTATCCGTATTGTTAGCGCGTCAAGTTCTTCCTGAAGCTAGAAAGTGTGGCACTGACTCGGGAGTGATTCCCTGTTTTACATTATCACCTTCCATCCCTTGCTCTAGAAAGTGTGGCAAGGACTCGGGACTGATTCCCTGTTTTACATTAACATCTTCCATCCCTTGTTCTAGAAAGTGTGACAAGGTGTGACAAGGACTCGGGACTGATTCCCTGTTTTACATTAACATCTTCCATCCCTTGTTCTAGAAAGTGTGACAAGGTGTGACAAGGACTCGGGACTGATTCCCTGTTTTACATTAACATCTTCCATCCCTTGTTCTAGAAAGTGTGACAAGGTGTGACAAGGACTCGGGACTGATTCCCTGTTTTACATTAACATCTTCCATCCCTTGTTCTAGAAAGTGTGACAAGGTGTGACAAGGACTCGGGACTGATTCCCTGTTTTACATTAACATCTTCCATCCCTTGTTCTAGAAAGTGTGACAAGGTGTGACAAGGACTCGGGACTGATTCCCTGTTTTACATTAACATCTTCCATCCCTTGTTCTAGAAAGTGTGACAAGGTGTGACAAGGACTCGGGACTGATTCCCTGTTTTACATTAACATCTTCCATCCCTTGTTCTAGAAAGTGTGACAAGGTGTGACAAGGACTCGGGACTGATTCCCTGTTTTACATTAACATCTTCCATCCCTTGTTCTAGAAAGTGTGACAAGGTGTGACAAGGACTCGGGACTGATTCCCTATTTTACATTAACATCTTCCATCCCTTGCTCTAGAAAGTGTGACAAGGACTCGGGACTGATTCCCTGTTTTACATTAACAACTTCCATCCCTTGCTCTAGAAAGTGTGACAAGGACTCGGGACTGATTCCCTGTTTTACATTAACATCTTCCATCCCTTGCTCTAGAAAGTGTGACAAGGTGTGACAAGGACTCGGGACTGATTCCCTGTTTTACATTAACATCTTCCATCCCTTGTTCTAGAAAGTGTGACAAGGTGTGACAAGGACTCGGGACTGATTCCCTGTTTTACATTAACACCTTCCATCCCTTGCTCTAGAAAGTGTGACAAGGACTAGGGACTGATTCCCTGTTTTACATTAACATCTTCCATCCATTGCTCTAGAAAGTGTCTCATTAATGCAGCCAGTGCTGTTTACTACTGATATCGTTTACTACTGATATTGTATACTACTACTGATATTGTATACTACTGGTATTGTATACTACTGATATTGTACACTACTGATATTGTATAATACTGATATTGTATACTACTGATATTGTATACTACTGATATTGTATACTAGTGATATTGTATACTACTGATATTGTACACTACTGATATTGTACACTACTGATATTGTATACTACTGATATTGTACACTACTGATATTGTACACTACTGATATTGTATACTACTGATATTGTACACTACTGATATTGTATACTACTGATATTGTACACTACTGATATTGTACACTACTGATATTGTACATTACTGATATTCTACACTACTGATATTGTACACTACTGATATTGTACACTACTGATATTGTACACTACTGATATTGTATACCACTGATATTGTACACTACTGATATTGTATACTACTGATATTGTACACTACTGATATTGTGTACTACTGATATTGTATACTACTGATATTGTACACTACTGATATTGTATACTAGTGGTATTGTACACTACTGATTGAATACTACTGATATTGTATACTACTGATATTGTACACTACCGATATTGTATACTACTGATATTGTACACTAGTGATATTGTATACTACTGATATTGTACACTACCGATATTGTATACTACTGATATTGTATACTACCGATATTGTATACTACTGATATTGTACACTACCGATATTGTATAATACTGATATTGTACACTACTGATATTGTATACTACCGATAGTGTTTACTACTGATATTGTACACTACTGATTGTATACTACTGATATTGTACACTACTGATTGTATACTACTGATATTGTATACTACTGATATTGTACACTACCGATATTGTATACTACTGATATTTTACATTACTGATATTGTACACTACTGATATTGTATACTACTGATATTGTACTCTACTGATATTGTACACTACTGATATTGTATACTACTGATATTGTACACTACCGGTATTGTATACTACTGATATTGTACACTACTGATATTGTACACTACCGATATTGTATACTACTGATATTGTACACTACCGATATTGTACACTACTGATATTGTACACTACCGATATTGTATACTACTGATATTGTATACTACTGATATTGTACACTACTGATATTGTACACTACTGATATTGTACACTACTGATATTGTATACTACCGATATTGTATACTACTGATATTGTATACTACTGATATTGTATACTAGCGATATTGTATACTACTGATATTGTACACTACTGATATTGTATACTACTGATATTGTATACTACTGATATTGTACACTACTGATATTGTATACTACTGATATTGTACACTACTGATATTGTATACTACTGATATTGTATACCACTGATATTGTACACTACTGATATTGTATACTACTGATATTGTACACTACTGATATTGTATACTACTGATATTGTATACTACTGATATTGTACACTACCGATATTGTATACTACTGATATTGTACACTACTGATATTGTACACAACCGATATTGTATACTACTGATATTGTACACTACTGATATTGTATACTACTGATATTGTATACTACTGATATTGTACACTACTGATATTGTACACTACTGATATTGTACACTACTGATATTGTATACTAGTGATATTGTACACTACTGATTGTATACTACTGATATTGTATACTACTGATATTGTACACTACCGATATTGTATACTACTGATATTGTACACTAGTGATATTGTATACTACTGATATTGTACACTACCGATATTGTATACTACTGATATTGTATACTACCGATATTGTATACTACTGATATTGTACACTACCGATATTGTATACTACTGATATTGTACACTACTGATATTGTATACTACTGATATTGTACACTACTGATATTGTACACTACTGATATTGTATACTACCGATATCGTATACTACTGATATTGTACACTACTGATATTGTATACAATTGATATTGTATACTACTGATATTTTACACTACTGATATTGTATACTACTGATTTTGTACACTACCGGTATTGTACACTACTGATATTGTATACTACTGATATTGTATATTACTGATATTGTATACTACTGATATTGTACACTACTGATATTGTATACTACTGATATTGTACACTACTGATTGTATACTACTGATATTGTATACTACTGATATTGTACACTACCGATATTGTATACTACTGATATTGTACACTAGTGATATTGTATACTACTGATATTGTACACTACCAAAACACAAAACACAAACACAAAACAAATACTACTGATATTGTATACTACTGATATTGTATACTACTGATATTGTATACTACTGATATTACACTACTGATATTGTATACTACTGATATTGTATACTACTGATATTGTACACTACAAAACAACACTACTGATATTGTATACTACTGATATTGTACACTACCGATATTGTATACTACTGATATTGTACACTACTGATATTGTACACTACTGATATTGTACACTACTGATATTGTATACTACTGATATTGTACACTACCGATATTGTATACTACTGATATTGTACACTACTGATATTGTACACTACTGATATTGTATACTACTGATATTGTACACTACTGATATTGTATACTACTGATATTGTACACTACTGATATTGTACACTACTGATATTGTATACTACTGATATTGTACACTACTGATATTGTATACTACTGATATTGTATACTACTACTGATATTGTATACTACTGATATTGTACACTACTGATATTGTATACTACTGATATTGTACACTACTGATATTGTACACTACTGATATTGTACACTACTGATATTGTATACTACTGATATTGTACACTACCGATATTGTACACTACTGATATTGTACACTACTGATATTGTACACTACTGATATTGTATACTACTGATATTGTACACTACTGATATTGTATACTACTGATATTGTACACTACTGATTGTACACTACTGATATTGTATACTACTGATATTGTATACTACTGATATTGTATACTACTGATATTGTATACTACTGATATTGTACACTACTGATATTGTATACTACTGATATTGTACACTACTGATATTGTACACTACTGATATTGTATACTACTACTGATATTGTATACTACTGATATTGTACACTACGATATTGTATACTACTGATATTGTACACTACTGATATTGTACACTACTGATATTGTACACTACTGATATTGTACACTACTGATATTGTACACTACCGATATTGTACACTACTGATATTGTACACTACTGATTGTAACTACTGATATTGTAACTACTGATATTGTACACTACTGATATTGTACACTACCGATATTGTATACTACTGATATTGTACACTACCGATATTGTACACCACTGATATTGTACACTACCGATATTGTATACTACTGATATTGTATACTACTGATATTGTACACTAACGATATTGTACACTACTGATATTGTACACTACTGATATTGTATACTACCGATATTGTATACTACTGATATTGTATACTACTGATATTGTATACCAGCGATATTGTATACTACTGATATTGTACACTACTGATATTGTATACTACTGATATTGTATACTACTGATATTGTATACTACTGATATTGTACACTACTGATATTGTATACTACTGATATTGTACACTACTGATATTGTATACTACTGATATTGTATACCACTGATATTGTACACTACTGATATTGTATACTACTGATATTGTACACTACTGATATTGTATACTACTGATATTGTATACTACTGATATTGTACACTACCGATATTGTATACTACTGATATTGTACACTACTGATATTGTACACTACCGATATTGTATACTACTGATATTGTACACTACTGATATTGTATACTACTGATATTGTACACTACTGATATTGTACACTACTGATATTGTACACTACTGATATTGTATACTAGTGATATTGTACACTACTGATTGTATACTACTGATATTGTATACTACTGATATTGTACACTACCGATATTGTATACTACTGATATTGTACACTAGTGATATTGTATACTACTGATATTGTACACTACCGATATTGTATACTACTGATATTGTATACTACCGATATTGTATACTACTGATATTGTACACTACCGATATTGTATACTACTGATATTGTACACTACTGATATTGTATACTACTGATATTGTACACTACTGATATTGTACACTACTGATATTGTATACTACTGATATTGTACACTACTGATTGATACTACTGATATTGTATACTACTGATATTGTACACTACTGATATTGTATACTACTGATATTGTACACTACTGATATTGTATACTACTGATATTGTACACTACCGATATTGTATACTACTGATATTGTATACTACTGATATTGTATACTACTGATATTGTACACTACCGATATTGTATACTACTGATATTGTACACTACTGATATTGTATACTACTGATATTGTACACTACTGATATTGTACACTACTGATATTGTATACTACCGATATTGTATACTACTGATATTGTACACTAGTGATATTGTATACTACTAATATTGTACACTACCGATATTGTATACTACTGATATTGTATACTACCGATATTGTATACTACTGATATTGTACACTACCGATATTGTATACTACTGATATTGTATACTACTGATATTGTACACTACTGATATTGTATACTACCGATAGTGTTTACTACTGATATTGTACACTACTGATTGTATACTACTGATATTGTATACTACTGATATTGTACACTACTGATATTGTATACTACTGATATTGTACACTACTGATTGTATACTACTGATATTGTATACTACTGATATTGTACACTACCGATATTGTATACTACTGATATTGTACACTAGTGATATTGTATACTACTGATATTGTACACTACTGATATTGTATACTACTGATATTGTACACTACTGATTGTATACTACTGATATTGTATACTACTGATATTGTACACTACCGATATTGTATACTACTGATATTGTACACTAGTGATATTGTATACTACTGATATTGTACACTACTGATATTGTATACTACTGATATTGTACACTACTGATTGTATACTACTGATATTGTATACTACTGATATTGTACACTACCGATATTGTATACTACTGATATTGTACACTAGTGATATTGTATACTACTGATATTGTACATTACCGATATTGTACACTACTGATATTGTATACTACCGATATTGTATACTACTGATATTTTACACTACCGATATTGTATACTACTGATATTGTATACTACTGATATTGTATACTACTGATATTGTACACTACCGATATTGTATACTACTGATATTGTATACTACTGATATTGTACACTACTGATATTGTATACTACCGATAGTGTTTACTACTGATATTGTACACTACTGATTGTATACTACTGATATTGTACACTACTAACTTTGTACACTACTGATATTGTATACTAGTGATAGTGTACACTACTGATTGTATACTACTGATTGTATACTACTGATATTGTATACTACTGATATTGTACACTACCGATATTGTATACTACTGATATTGTACACTACTGATAGTGTACACTACTGATATTGTATACTACTGATACTGTACACTACTGATAGTGTACACTACCGGTATTGTATACTGCTGATATTGTATACTACTGATATTGTATACTACTGATATTGTATACTACTGATATTGTACACTACTGATATTGTATACTACTGATATTGTACACTACTGATATTGTATACTACTGATATTGTACACTACTGATATTGTACACTACTGATATTGTATACTACTACTGATATTGTATACTACTGATATTGTACACTACTGATATTGTACACTACTGATATTGTATACTACTACTGATATTGTATACTACTGATATTGTACACTACCGGTATTGTATACTACTGATATTGTACACTACTGATATTGTACACTACCGATATTGTACACTACTGATATTGTACACTGCCGATATTGTATACTACTGATATTGTATACTACTGATATTGTACACTACTGATATTGTACACTACTGATAGTGTACACTAGTGATATTGTATACTACCGATATTGTATACTACTGATATTGTATACTACTGATATTGTATACTACCGATATTGTATACTACTGATATTGTACACTACTGATATTGTATACTACTGATATTGTATACTACTGATATTGTACACTACTGATATTGTATACTACTGATATTGTACACTACTGATATTGTATACTACTGATATTGTATACTACTGATATTGTACACTACTGATATTGTATACTACTGATATTGTATACTACTGATATTGTACACTACTGATATTGTATACTACTGATATTGTATACCACTGATATTGTACACTACTGATATTGTATACAACTGATATTGTACACTACTGATATTGTATACTACTAATATTGTATACTACTGATATTGTACACTACCGATATTGTATACTACTGATATTGTACACTACTGATATTGTACACTACCGATATTGTATACTACTGATATTGTACACTACTGATATTGTACACTACTGATATTGTATACTACTGATATTGTTCACTACTGATATTGTACACTACTGATATTGTACACTACTGATATTGTATACTAGTGATATTGTACACTACTGATTGTATACTACTGATATTGTATACTACTGATATTGTACACTACCGATATTGTATACTACTGATATTGTATACTACTGATATTGTACACTAGTGATATTGTATACTACTGATATTGTACACTACCGATATTGTATACTACTGATATTGTACACTTCTGATATTGTATACTACCGATAGTGTTTACTACTGATATTGTACACTACTGATTGTATACTACTGATATTGTACACTACTGATATTGTACACTACTGATATTGTATACTACTGATACTGTACACTACTGATACTGTACACTACTGATATTGTACACTACCGGTATTGTATACTGCTGATATTGTATACTACTGATATTGTATACCACTGATATTGTATACTATTGCTATTGTATACTACTGATATTGTATACTACTGATATTATACACTACTGATATTGTATACTACTGATATTGTACACTACCGATATTGTATACTACTGATATTGTACACTACCGATATTGTACACTACTGATATTGTACACTACCGATATTGTATAATACTGATATTGTACACTACCGATATTGTACACTACTGATATTGTATACTACTGATATTGTATACTACTGATATTGTACACTACTGATATTGTACACTACTGATAGTGTACACTACTGATATTGTATACTACTGATATTGTACACTACTGATATTGTACACTACTGATATTATATACTACTACTGATATTGTATACTACTGATATTGTATACTACTGATATTGTATACTACTACTGATATTGTACACTACTGATATTGTATACTACTACTGATATTGTACACTACTGATATTGTATACTACTACTGATATTGTATACTACTGATATTGTACACTACCGATATTGTATACTACTGATATTGTATACTACTGATATTGTATACTACTGATATTGTATACTACTGATATTGTATACTACTGATATTGTATACTACTGATATCGTTTACTACTGATATTGTATACTACTGATATTGTACACTACCGATATTGTACACTACTGATATTGTACACTACTGATATTGTACACTACTGATATTGTATACTACTGATATTGTACACTACCGATATTGTATACTACTGATATTGTACACTACTGATATGGTACACTACTGATATTGTATACTACTGATATTGTATACTACTGATATTGTATACTACTGATATTGTACATTACTGATATTGTACACTACTGATATTGTATACTACTGATATTGTACACTACTGATATTGTACACTACTGATATTGTATACTACTACTGATATTGTATACTACTGATATTGTACACTACCGATATTGTATACTACTGATATTGTACACTACTGATATTGTGCACTACTGATATTGTACACTACTGATATTGTATACTACTGATATTGTACACTACCGATATTGTACACTACTGATATTGTACACTACTGATATTGTACACTACTGATATTGTATACTACTGATATTGTACACTACCGATATTGTATACTACTGATATTGTATACTACTACTGATATTGTATACTACTACTGATATTGTATACTACTGATATTGTATACTACTGATATTGTACACTACTGATATTGTATACTACTGATATTGTATACCACTGATATTGTACACTACTGATATTGTACACTACTGATATTGTATACTACTGATATTGTATACTACTGATATTGTATACTACTGATATTGTACACTACTGATATTGTACACTACTGATATTGTACACTACCGATATTGTATACTACTGATATTGTACACTACTGATATTGTATACTACTGATATTGTATACTACTGATATTGTATACTACTGATATTGTACACTACTGATATTGTACACTACTGATATTGTATACTACTGATATTGTATACTACTGATATTGTATACTACTGATATTGTACACTACTGATATTGTACACTACTGATATTGTACACTACCGTTATTGTATACTACTGATATTGTACACTACTGATATTGTATACTACTGATATTGTATACTACTGATATTGTACACTACTGATATTGTACACTACCGATATTGTGTACTACTGATATTGTACACTACTGATATTGTATACTACTGATATTGTATACTACTGATATTGTACACTACTGATATTGTATACTACTGATATTGTACACTACTGATATTGTATACTACTGATATTGTATACTACTGATATTGTACACTACTGATATTGTGCACTACTGATATTGATTTGAACTTTATTTATTTAACAAAGATTGCGAAGCAAGTTCTAACAACTTATATTAATCACTCTCGTTGGCGCGGATGAACGCGTAAATGTGGTCATTCGTGTGGGAGGAAACCAGAGTATCCGGAGAAAACCCACCTGTCCGATCTGGCGACTACCCTACCATCTCACATACGTCCCGTTCCGGGATATGTCTGGCTCTAATTCTAACACCGACGACTATATGAGATTGTGTTCGTTAGGCACAATTCCGCTCGAGGACAAGTCTCCTTATAGAAGTCGATAGTACCTATTAATTAATATAAGCTGCATAATTTCGGCACATTCAAGTGTATTTCAAGATTAACTACGCCGATTTAGAACTTCCAGTAGACATAAATATAAGTACCGACAAAATTGCATTAACTAGGTTTTGTTTTCCCATTAAAATTTCACAACTTCTAAAAAAAAATTGCTCATCCAACAACCTGTTTGTATGGTATATACCGCGCTCGTTGGTGGGTTTGTATCTATATCTGGCCGCCTGCCAGGATGTAACAGGCCTCTCACACTGAAGGCGCCAACGAGACTCTAGAGTGTCTATATGATACGTTAGTTCTAACTCGTATCCACCAATACTTCTATACCACTGTACACGTGAACATCCAAGCATCGTTATAGAGAAACTATACTCTACCTGAGAAACTTATTATAGATAATCTTAATTGAAAATAATCGATCACTGGATACAATCGATCTATAGTTTTATTGTACTGGAAAAATATTATAGTTTTATTGTACTGGAAAATATTATATCAATATTTGGTGAACATTGGGGTTTTCTTCCAATATTGTGAGATATACAGATGCCGTTACGGAATCGCTTTTAAAATGGATAGATGACACATACATTGTAAGTATTGGGAATACGAGTAATTAATTAACACGAAAGTATCTCATAGACGGTAGTCTGTAATTAAATATTAGGCAATGTATTTATAATATGGGAGTGTGATACGTGGTAAAACATCAAAGTAATGACGTTTTTTTTATAATGTCGCCGAATATTGGATAGTATATATAAAGCTGCTAACCAAGGAGTTATAATTTTGACGTCATCGCAGAACTTGACGATCGTTCCAGAAGTCGGTCTTCGATCATTACTGTAATACACAGTGTTAAAGCAGCTCGTTCTCAGATTGGAGCGAACGATTTGTAATGTATTTTTAGCTTTAGATTTACCCCCTAATCAATTACAAAAAAATATATATACAATTTTCAAAAATCAGACTAAAAATATATATGCCCTGTTCATGGTTCAGATTCACGTCTCTGTAGATATATATAGCATAGATGACGATGAACATAATGTTCAAGTCAAAAATGGACTAACGTTCTGTTCTCTTCTGTTCTGATATATTGCATACTTTCAATGCACTCAAGTAAAAGCTCAACCGTTTCGGCTAATGGAATAACTGATAGGCATGTTCACCATTAATTGTAATTTTCGTATAATAAAATAGATTTATCCTTGTACCTGATTCGATGAAAATGGTTAGTAGCGGGTTTCGATATTGTTTAAGATTTCTAGTCGTGATAGCGCAGTAGATGCGCGTTCGCTACATGTGCGAAAGGTCCGGAGTTCGAGCCCCGCTGGAGTCGTTACGATTGTGTCCTTAGGCAAGGCATTTAAATTCCACGTTGCCTCTTCTCTCTCCCTCGTGGCGATGGATTCCATCAGGAATGAGGTCTCGAGAGTGATTATTATAAGTTGAAAGAACTTGTTTCGCAATCGAGTTAAAATAAATTTGTAAAACTAAGATTGCTAGCATTTATCAGCATCTGTACAGCATATTTCATCTCATTTATTATAGATTACCATTACATTGGTTTATACTACCAGCTTCAAATATAGATCATAGTTGAAGAATTGATTGGCAAAGTTGTGCCTACAGTTATCCATCTTCCCATGAACTTCTTTAACCGTAACTCATTTTATTAAAAAAGGTTTTCATTATTATTAGTTTATACAAATTTATTTTAGCTCGATTGCGAAACAAGTTCTTTAAATTTATATTAATCACTCTTGAGACCTCATTCCTGATGGAATCCATCGCCACGAGGGAGAGAGAAGAGGCAACGTGGAATTTAAATGCCTAAGGGCACACTCGTAACGGCTCTCGAACTCCGGACCTTTCGAACCTGAAGCGAACGCACATCCACTGCGCCATAACGACGTCCACTATTGTGTGCACAATTCTGACATATATATGAAACACTAGTATACATTATTTAATTATAAACATTTTATTTCACATACATAATTATATATCTATTTATTTGTGTGTTTTACGTTTATTTATCGTCGCTACCGGTTGCCCATATGAGCGACGCCTCCTGAAGAGATAAGTAATTTTAGATTGTTGGAGGATAGTGCAATGATACAGACAGAGACCCATTCCAGCGTCTCCTCTGGTTCTTTTACGTGCACGGTGTAAAGCACCGACACGAGACCTCGGTTTAAAGTCCCATCTGAAAGACTGTTAATTTTATTAGGGTAAAACGGGGGTTCGAACCTGCGATCCCTGGATTACCAGTCCAGCGTTTTACCACTGGGATCCGTGTGTATATATTTATTTAATCAGCCACTGGTATTTTATCTAAAGATCTACACGCATTCTGGAGTGTGTATTGTTTTATTACGCAATAATTAAATTATCAGATATAACGTAGCATAACATCTATTATTTATTACCCCCCCCCCGCCCCGCCCCAATATGCTTGTACAGTCAGTACCGTAACCAGAGGCAACTTTCAACCGAGGTAATCTATGGGGGATCCGGGGCATGTTCCCCCTTAACATTGTTGAGGGTATAGAAGCGATTTTCTGATTTAACGAGTTTAGATGTATAATTATGTACTGACCGTTCAGCTCTCTAGCAGTCAACATTTTATTCAGCAAATGGATATTTTTTGCATTTTATTGATTTCATTTTTCATTTTTTTTTACTTTGGAAATTTTAACCGAGGCAGCTGTCTCGGTGTGCTCCAGTGTGGCTACGGGCCTGTATTTACACACAGATATATTCTACAGATTGAAAAGTCCTGATTACTATCTTATATTTTCATAATAATAATCTGTTTAAGATATTACGTACCATTTTGAAGATCTGTTGTGTTTTTGGTATTGCGAAATTAGGTTTGTAATTAATATATATTTACAAATCACCAATGACTCTGTAATGTATTGTTTACTAAATCGTTAAATTGATATCTTAACTATATTTTCTGCTCGAATTTTGTTTTGAAAACATGCCATGGGACTTTAATATCACTGAATGTTCCTTCTAATGTATATCGTATCGATGAGTTCAAATTATAAAGTTTTACAAAATAAATACGCATGTCATATTCTGTTTGCTTTCTTGATAACGGCGGGAGACTTGCGTCGCCGCAGTGCCAGTAGAACTGGACTTCTTACCGAGACAGGAGACAATATAGCCTGGCGCGCACTCTCAACAAACACAAATATGTCATTTTATTGCACTTCAAGGACTGTTGCATACATAAAACAAAGTGCATCATCAGGGTCATTGATAGTGTTTATAAACAGCTCGTGGCCAACGTAATATTAGACGTGATATAACGTCGTTTATACAAATTTATTTTAGCTCGATTGCGAAACAAGGTCGTATTACTTATATTAATCACTCTCGAGACCTCATTCCTGATGGAATTCACAGCCACGAGGGAGAGAGGAGGCATGTGGAATTTAAATGCCTTGCCTAAGGGCACACTCATAACGACTTCAGCGGGCTCGAACACCGGGCCTTTCGCACATGAAGCGAACGTGCACCCACTGAGCTATCACGACGTCCACATAACGTCGCTCTACAACGTGACATAATAGTTATAGGTCGATTGCGAAACAAGTTCTTACAACATTGGTGTACGTCGAGTTCTTGAGACCTCATTTCTGATGGAATCCATCGTCATGAGGGAGAGAGAAGAGGCAATGTGGAATTTAAGTACCTTGCATAAGGGCACAATCGTAACGACTACAGCCGGGCGCGAACACCGGGCCTGTCACACACCGGAAGCGATCTCGACTTTCTATCACGTTACATGGTCCGACTGTGCCCCTCTTCATTTGTATGGATTGGTTCCCTAGAGTATTTTATTTATTTATGTCCAGAGAACAGCTTTATTAAACCCAATCCAGGTGTACTGTAGTTGCTCCGAGATCTGCCAAATAGACAAGTTGTTGTTGTTTCTGTAATTGATGATGATGGTGGTGATGGTGGTGGTGGTGGTGATGATGGTGATGATGATAATTGATCTTATTTACCCTCGCCGACGGCGAACCGTATGGGTGAGCCAACCTAGCCAAGTTCGTACGTTGTCCACTTTAATAGGTTCGATCACAGGTGCTCGATATTTTCAGTCAAACAAAATCTTCCAATGATACGCGATTCCTGGTGGCGTCTGGATGACAGCCTCCTGTGGTTCGTTGTTTTATATGTGTACTGACTGAATATTATCTTCAAATACATGAAAAGAAACATACCTCAAACGTGTGTATGAATATTTGATATGCAATGGAAACCGCAACCAATGTCAAGGCACGTGTGCCCTTTGCATACTGTTACTGTATTTGGCATGTACATAAATATTTCGAAAATATATCTGAAATCTAAATATACGCTGGCACATATAAAGGGAATGTTTGGATTTTGGCATTTAATGGAACACCGATATAGTACTGAACGTTCGATTGAAACATAAATATATTCACGGCTGACATTACAAGAATAGATACTTGTACTTGTAGATGTACACGAACCCGTGGCTTACAAGCTCAAAGTCGGTCACATGACCTTTTGCAGCTCCAATACCAGGACTAGTCTGTTAACATGTTTAATATATGGTTACGAGAATAAGGGAACACCAGTCAGTACCATTGCACGAGCCTACCATCGCACTATTCTACCCATTGCCCTATCCTACCATCTTTATCCTACAATTGCACTATCCTACCATAGCACTATCCTACCATCGCACTATCCTACCATCTCTATCCTACCATCTCTATCCTGCCATTGTACTATCCTCCCATTGCACTATCCTACCATCTCTATCCTACCACCGCACTATCCTCCCATTGCAATATCCTACCATCTATATCCTACCACCGCACTATCCTCCCATCGCACTATCCTACCAGCTATATCCTGCCATTGCACTATCCTCTCATTGCACTATCCTACCATCTCTATCCTACCACCGCACTATCCTCCCGTTGCACTATCCTACCATATATACCATACCACCGCACTATCCTCCCATTGCACTATCCTCCCATTGCACTATCCTATCATCTCTATTCTACCACCGCACTATCCTCCCATCGTACTATCCTACCATCTCTATCCTACCACCGCACTGTCCTCCCATTGCACTATCCTACCATCTCTATCCTATCAGTGCACTATCCTACCATTGCACTATCCTACCATATCGATCCTACCATCGCACTATCCTACCCAATGCCCTATCCTACTATCTTTATCCTACAATTGCACTATCCTACCATAGCACTATCCTACCATCACACTATCCTACCATCTCTATCATGCCAGTGTACTATCCTCCCATTGCACTATCCTCCCATCTCTATCCTACCACCGCACTATCCTCCCATTGCAATATCCTACCATATCTATCCTACCACCGCACTATCCTCCCATCGTACTATCCTACCATCTCTATCCTACCATCTATATCCTCCCATTGCACTATCCTACCATCTATATCCTACCACCGCACTATCCTCCCGGTGCACTATCCTACCATATATACCCTACCACCGCACTATCCTCCCATCTCTATCCTACCATTGCACTATCCTCCCACTACACTATCCTACCATCTCTATTCTACCACCGCACTATCCTCCCATCGTACTATCCTACCATCTATATCCTACCACCGCACTATCCTCCCATTGCACTATCCTACCATCTCTATCCTATCATTGCACCATCCTACCATATCGATCCTACCATTGCACTATCCTTCCATTGCACTATCCTACCATCTCTATCCTGCCATTGCACTATCCTACCATCTCTATCCTACCATTGCACTATCCTACCATCTCTCTATCCTACCATTGCACTATCCTACCATCTCTCTATCCTACCATTGCACTATCCTCCCATTGCACTATTCTACCATCGCACTACCCTACCATCGCACTATCCTACCATCGCACTATCCTCCCATTGCACTATCCCACCATCGCACTATCCTACCATTGCACTATCCTACCATCTCTATCATGCCATTACACTATACTACCATCGCACTATCCTACAATTGCACTATCCTACCATTGCACTATCCTACCATCTCTATATCCTACCATTGCACTATCCTTCCATCGCACAATCCTACCATATGTCTACCATTCATCGCACTATCCTACCATCTCACTACTCCTACGAGCTATCGACCCCTACAATCGTACTATCATACCATCGCACTATCCCACAATCGCACTATCCTACAATCGCACTATCCTACCATCGCACTATCCTACCATCGCATTATCCTACAATCGCACTATCCTACCATCCCACTATCCTACAATCGCACTATCCTACAATCGCACTATCCTACCATCGCATTATCCTACAAGCTATCGACCCTATATTCGCACTATCATACCATCGCACTATCCTACAATCGCACTATCCTGCCATCGCATTATCCTACAATCGCACTATCCTACAATCGCACTATCCTACCACCCCAATATCCTACAATCGCACTATCCTACAATCGCACTATCCTACCATCGCATTATCCTACAAGCTATCGACCCTATATTCGCACTATCATACCATCGCACTATCCTACAATCGCACTATCCTACCATCGCATTATCCTACAATCGCACTATCCTACAATCGCACTATCCTACCACCCCAATATCCTACAATCGCACTATCCTACAATCACACTATCCTACCATCGCACTATCCTACCATCGCACTTTCCTACAAGCAATCGACCCTACAATCGCACTATCATACCATCGCACTATCCTACAATCGCACTATCCTACAATCGTACTATCCTACAATCGCATTATCCTATCATCACTATCCTACCATCGCATTATCCTACCATCGCACTATCCTACCATCGCACTATCATACCATCGCATTATCCTACCATCGCATTATCCTACCATCACTACCCTACCATTGCACTATCCTACCATCACTATCCTACCATCACTATCCTACCATCGCACTATCCTCCCATTGCACTATCCTACCATCGCACTATCCTACCATCGCACTATCCTACCATCGCACTATCCTACCATCGCACTATCATACCATCGCATTATCCTACCATCGCATTATCCTACCATCACTACCCTACCATTGCACTATCCTACCATCACTATCCTACCATCACTATCCTACCATCGCACTATCCTCCCATTGCACTATCCCACCATCGCACTATCCTACCATTGCACTATCCTACCATTGCACTATCCTACCATCTCTATATCCTACCATTGCACTATCATTCCATCGCACAATCCTACCATATGTCTACCATTCATCGCACTATCCTACCATCGCACTACTCCTACGAGCTATCGACCCCTACAATCGTACTATCATACCATCGCACTATCCCACAATCGCACTATCCTACAATCGCACTATCCTACCATCGCACTATCCTACCATCGCATTATCCTACAATCGCACTATCCTACCATCCCACTATCCTACAATCGCACTATCCTACAATCGCACTATCCTACCATCGCATTATCCTACAAGCTATCGTCCCTATATTCGCACTATCATACCATCGCACTATCCTACAATCGCACTATCCTACCATCGCATTATCCTACAATCGCACTATCCTACAATCGCACTATCCTACCACCCCAATATCCTACAATCGCACTATCCTACAATCACACTATCCTACCATCGCACTATCCTACCATCGCACTTTCCTACAAGCAATCGACCCTACAATCGCACTATCATACCATCGCACTATCCTACAATCGCACTATCCTACAATCGTACTATCCTACAATCGCACTATCCTACCATCGCACTATCCTACCATCGCATTATCCTATCATCACTATCCTACCATCGCATTATCCTACCATCGCACTATCCTACCATCGCACTATCATACCATCGCATTATCCTACCATCGCACTATCCTACAATCGCACTATCCTACCATCGCACTATCCTACCATCGCACTATCATACCATCGCATTATCCTACCATCGCACTATCCTACCATCGCATTATCCTACCATCACTACCCTACCATTGCACTATCCTACCATCACTATCCTACCATCACTATCCTACCATCGCTCTACCCTACCATCACTACCCTACCATCGCTCTACCCTACCATCGCTCTACCCTACCATCGCACTACCCTACCATCGATCTACCCTACCATTGCACTATCCTACCATCTCATTATCCTACCATCGCACTATCCTACCATCGCTCTACCCTACTATCGCTCTACCCTACCATCGCACTACCCTACCATCGCACTATCCTACCATCGCTCTACCCTACCATCGATCTACCCTACCATTGCACTACCCTACCATCGCATTATCCTACCATCGCTCTACCCTACCATCGCACTACCCTACCATCGCACTACCCTACCATCGATCTACCCTACCATTGCACTATCCTACCATCACTATCCTACCATCACTATCCTACCATCGCTCTACCCTACCATTGCACTATCCTACCATCACTATCCTACCATCACTATCCTACCATCGCTCTACCCTACCATTGCACTATCCTACCATCACTATCCTACCATCACTATCCTACCATCGCTCTACCCTACCATCGCTCTACCCTACCATCGCTCTACCCTACCATTGCACTATCCTACCATCACTACCCTACCATCACTACCCTACCATCGCTCTACCCTACCATCGCACTACCTTACCATCGCTCTACCCTACCATCGCACTACCCTACCATCGCTCTACCCTACCATTGCACTACCATACCATCGCATTATCCTACCATCGCTCTACCCTACCATCGCACTATCCTACCATCGCATTATCCTACCATCACTATCCTACCATCGCATTATCCTACCATCGCATTAGCTTACCATTGCACTATCCTACCATCGCATTATCCTACCATCACTATCCTACCATCGCATTATCCTACCATCGCATTATCTTACCATTGCACTATCCTACCATTGCACTATCCTACCATTGCTCTACCCTACCATTGCACTACCCTACCATCGCACTTCCTCATACCGCGTTGAGAGATACCCGATATGTAAATATTAAACGTTATTTATTTTACAACGATTGCGAAACAAGCTTTATATTATACTAACCACTCACGTTGGTGCGCACGAGAGCGTAAATGTGGCCATTCGTGTGTGAGGAAACCGGACACATCCGGAGAAAACCTACATGTCCGATTTGGCGACCACCGTACCATCTCGCATACTTCCCGATCCGAGGATCGAACCCGGGTTACATTGGTGAGATGCAAGCGCGCTAGCCACTTCGCTAATCTGACAAGCGCTGAAGTGACGTTGCTGGGTAGTTAATAAATTTCAAAACGAAAGAGAAAATGAATCACACATTGTTACCGTAAAACAACAACAACAACAACAACAACTATTTCTATTTTAAAATCGCAATCTTGATGCAATATCAAAACATTCGTCGATATATAAAACACCCTCCCTAAAACAGTGCCATTTCTTAGAACTAATCACTCGGGGTTCCGGTCAATTTAACGGTAAACAGATAATGAATACTAAACACCCGATTCAATTACTCCAATCCAGATTTCGGGCGTTTATCAATCCTGAGTACATATTGCGTATAATGTGGTCAAATTCTAGGAATTAGCTATGGTAATTCAATTACCGAACTATTTAGAACATCCTGACAAACGTGTGCAAAAAATTCTACAGTATTATCGTTCATTTGGAAGTATGCATAAAATAATGTCTAACAAGTGAAACGTGACGAGGCATATCTAATTTTCTATTACCTCCCTTGACAGATAAAGTCTGATTTATTCCAAAATGTGAATAGGTTCTTTTAGTTAGAATCTCTGCCCTAACCAGATGTTGCGGTATGATAATTGAGATGTTATCAAAATCGTGTTAATTAACTGATAGCATTGTTTTACAAATACGTAGCCATTGCATATATTGTAGGATATATGTCGAGATATAGTAATTTATGTGTAGTGTAGTACAATTGCTAGCATGTTGTGCAAAGGAAACAACGATAAAAACCGAGGAAAGTCTTATAGGACCTATCTACTATTAGGGAGTATTCAGGGGCAGTAACTGACCGATATATGCATCGCAACGGCATATGCAAATGTCTTTGGGGGGGGGGGGTAAAGTCGCACGGCTTAGGTCATTCGGCGACTCTCTAGCATTATTGGTGGAACAAGATCCCGGGTGCCCGTCTGAGCAATATTGCAGGCACGGACGGGAAACCGGGTACTTGAAAAGCACCGACCTACCGTAAGCCAGCTATTATATAAGACTCGGTCTTCCATTCTAATCCTGTTTCTGTATTCTGATTATGCGTGGTGTATGCATTGTTCAATATGTATTATATTGGGAAATAAAATATGTTTAAACTAAGTCAGCTGAATTGCTTCCTCTACCTGAAATAACTCGACACAACCAGTGGGGCTTGAACCTACAGCAATGATGGGCAAGTGATTTGAAGTCAGCTACCTTAACCTCTCGACCACTGCACGGTTTATGGGTACTACTCGTTTGACGATTCAGTAACAGTTTGCTGGTATGGTACATTTGAAGATCGATGATTCGAATTCGGTCAATTCTAAGCAACGGTGTTGTTCAAACTGTACTTCTTACCTTTAAATTCAGTATGGTTTTCTCGATATAACTATAAGAGAAGCTCGAACTCGTGCTAAGTCGAACTCCTGCTTAAATCGAGAGTAAAAGTGTCGTCCCAGTAGTACATGTTACCTTTTTAAATCCGTTATGTTTTACTCGAATTATTGTCATCTTGAAGTGGTTTAACTGGTGAGAACGGTTTCGGGTTATCCAATATCGACAGTATTACTAATTTGCTGAAGTATATTATTTCGAGTTATCCAATGTCGACAGTATTACTAATTTCCTGAAGTATATTATCGACTTACTTATATTATTTCGAGTTATCCAATGTCGACAGAATTACTAATTTCCTGAAGTATATTATCGACTTACTTATATTATTTCGAGTTATCCAATGTCGACAGTATTACTAATTTCCTGAAGTATATTATCGACTTACTTATATTATTTCAAGTTATCCAATGTCGACAGTATTACTAATTTCCTGAAGTATATTATCGACTTAATTATATTATTTCGAGTTATCCAATGTCGACAGTATTACTAATTTCCTGAAGTATATTATCGACTTACTTATATTATTTCGAGTTATCCAATGTCGACAGTATTACTAATTTCCTGAAGTATATTATCGATTTACTTATATTATTTCGAGTTATCCAATGTCGACAGTATTACTAATTTCCTGAAGTATATTATCGACTTACTTGTATTATTTCGAGTTATCCAATGTCGACAGTATTACTAATTTCCTGAAATATATTATTGACTTACTTGTATTGAAATCAGATGCACCATTATACCCGTAATATCGATCAAATCATTTAGTAAAAGCCAAGAAGCAAACCTCGTTCACATTGGGTAACACTCTAGTAATGGAAAGGTGTAAGCTTAAGCTCTATTTATTTTACAACGATTGCGAAACAAGCTTTAGCAACTTATATTAATCACTCTCGTTGGCGCGGATGAAAGCGTAAATGTGGTCATTCGTGTGGGAAGAAACCGGAATACCCGGAGAAAACCCACCTGTCCGATCTGGCGACCACCGTACCATCTCATATACTTCCCGGTCAGAAAGATTCGAACCCAGGTTGCGTTGGTGAGAAGCAAACGTGCTCAGCACTGCGCTAATCGGACAGCCATGGAATAGGAAAGTGTTGTATATTGATTGATGCTCGGTTAATAAAATATATATATTTGTAATCTTGCAGGATGCTATCTTTTCCCCCATCTCATTTCGCCACAAACTGCAAGTTGAGAAAATTGAATAACACCTAAGGTACATTAATATAGCAATATGTCAGTAGAGCATAGAGTAATAGTTCACGAACAGCTATTTGGGTTTTTACGTTTATTTATCGTCGCTACCGGTTGGTCATATGAGCGACGCCTCCTGAAGATATTAGTCATTTTAGATTTTGGAGGATAGTGCAATGATACAGAGAGAGACCCATTCCAGAGTCTCCTCTGGTTCTTTTACGTGCACGGTGTAAAGCACCGACACGAGACCTCGGTTTAACGTCCCATCTGAAATACTGTTAATTTTATTAGGGTCAGACGGGGGATCGAACCTGCGATCCCTGGATTACCAGTCCAGCGTGCTACCACTGGACTACATATCCGTCTGTACGAACAGCTATTTCATAGACTTTGATATTTATACATTACGCACGCCTCTGAATACATCAAACGTTATAGTTTCTTGGAAATGGGCGTTCTGAAACAGGTTAGAACACACAATTATCGCACGTATGTTAATATGTCTTGAAGCAATTCGAGCTTGAGGTGATCGCGTTAATTTTGCTGATTAATTGTTAGATGAACAGCATACATTTTATTCAATAATCACAAATGGATTGAGGGCGAGTGGGGGGGGGGGGGGAGATGGCGCACCCATGTGCGTTTCCTACTAAGAATTCCCGATCATGATTGTTTTTATATAAATACTAAGAATATGAAATGTTCATTTACTTAAGCCCTTTAATAGGCGCGAAAAATATTACGCCACCTCGAACTTCAAATCCTGAACCCACCCCTGATAAATACATGTAGCTCTGGTTCATCTTTCTTGATAACTGACGTTTCAAATGTTGCTTCCGGCTTAGTTCTTACTTTATACTGTATTGGCCTTAAACTGTGAAAATAATAGCCTGGATTCCACTTTTATACTGTACTGGCATATCTACGTTGATATAATCAGAAACTGAATCCAGCTTATTAATAAATTGATAGATTTATTAAAGGTTATATATATTTGGTTTGTTGCGTATTAATAGATTAAAAACAAATAATAACTTTGTTACGAATAATTTGCCGTCGTTTACCAAAAAAGCGCGTCATCGATATTATATGACTAAGTCGGAAAACAACCGAAGTCGCAAATGTTCGGAACTGTTCTTTTGTTTCTCAAACGATAACATATTTGCCGTTGACATGTTCAGTAACCTTAAATAATCAATAAGTTATAACCTTTTTAATATGGAGCATTTCCGGATTGACAAACATGCGTTAGTCTCCATATGTGGAAAGTGTTAACGGGCAAGAACTCATTTTCTGTTGATCTACGCGCATGGTTATATATCAATAAATTAAATATTAATTAGAAAATAAAACAGAGATACAATAGATACGGTAATAAAGCGATTAAAGTATAGACTGTTCATGTTTATACAATAGCGTATTGAAGCAGTAGGAACTCTATTGCTGTATTGTGACCTTTTGGGGTTACGGTCGTGCAGAAATTAAGAATTAAGAATTAATATTAAGAAATCCTTCGATATTCTACTTATATTTCACGTTAGCGGTTTGTTTAGCTAATAACATGCATTTATTAATGGAAACAAAAGAACGCATTGTCTTGATGCATTGTCGGCAGAAGTTTACTGTTCAGTTTCCGAAAGTAGACATTAATGTGCCCTGAAAGCAAAAATGTAAATTGCGATGCAATTAAGGTCGTGCGCCAGCAGCGCGAGAGAGGCGTGCGTAATTGACAGATATATGACGTTGACGTTGTGCTAATTGGTTGTTACCGGCCTTTGCATGTGGTCGACTACCGACTGTAGAACCGTGTCACCGAGATACCACTTCTCATTTGACAATGGCGAAGACATAAAGTCTCATACACTATGTCTGTATCTATTTTATTGTCAATACACTTAAAAGCTAATTACGCAAAATAAAAACGAAGCTTGAAAGAGAATTGGAAACATGCACATAAGATGATCGAACGGAACAGGTGGTACATATTTAATAAATCTCCTGTGAGTGTGACTGTATTCAAGACGAATGAATTACGTGAAAGAAGCTAGAAATAGTTCGGTGCAGCACTACTAAAAACGTTGAATGAATTTCTGAATGAGATATTTAAAGTTATTTCTGTGTTTTCAGTTGGACATGAGAAGTCACTGAGGATGAAGGTGGAACTGAATTGGTCCTTCTGCCTCGCGCTGGGACTGTTTGCCCTAAATACCCACAACCCTGCTATCGCGGAAACACATGCCAAACGGAGACATAGACTTGTGTTTAAAATGCTAACCTCGAGCAAGCACGACAAAGAAGCCAACGAAACAGTGGCGAACAACAATAAGGAACACAGCGAGGACGCTGACACAACAATACCAATACAACTTGACATTCTAAAACGGAATAGCACTGTGAATTTACTAAGTGAGTACAGCCGAGAACCCCCATTAATCAGCGGTGGTAAAACAAAACTAACTCTTACGATGATGGGAAAATTTAAGAACACGTGGTGTAAGACTGAACCTTTTATGCAGGTCATTAAAGAACCCGGATGTATAAGCAGACGAGTACTAAATAGATTCTGCTACGGACAGTGTAACTCATTTTATATTCCGCGGACACTCCGCAAACGGACCAAAAAGAAGTTTTTCAAATCTTGTGGATTTTGTAAGCCAAAGCGAACCCATACTATTACCGTAACATTAAAATGTCCGGGTAGAACAAAGGGCTACAAGCATAAAAAGATTAAACAAATCAAGCAGTGCCGTTGCATGGAAAGATGAAGGCGGTGTTCAAGGTGAATCGATTAATTCATTCGTGCAATAAAACTTCACTGTCGAAGCTAGTGTAAATTTGTGATATAAGCTTTCCGAAACGGAAAGCATGCCATAACGGGTAGACAAAAAACAAACAGAATATTTCTGTAGCGCAGGAATCTGACACCAGAAAATCTGCTGGTTGATAGTTGGACTATATGTATGTTATATTTCAATAAATATACAATTGTGTATATTTGTGATATTGTTTGAAATGGCAGGAGGGAGAGTAGGTGGAAGAGAGGAGAGAGAGAGAGAGAGAGAGAGAGAGAGTGGGAGAGAGGGGGTTATAGAGAGAGAGAGAGGGTGAGAGAGAGAGAGAGAGAGAGAGAGAGAGAGGTTGCAGATGTATCAAGTCCAATATTCTGTGAATAAACTTGGAGAAACATGATGTATTGTAGCCATTATCTAACAGGGATAACCGTAGAAATGTTCAGGTTGTGTGACTTGTGTCGTGATATATGGCTGGTTTCTCAAACAAATGTCGTAGCTACGACATATCATAAGTCGGTTGTGTCAATCGATACGGTACGTTCTTAGAACAGCCACCCGATAGCTAAAGTATTATTCCTGTTCAAAATGGCTGCCATCAATTCCAAGAAGACATTTGTTATGTAAGTGTACTCTCGTTATAAAACTAGTATCACCCAGGTGTTTCAGTAAGAAAATCCAAGCTAACATATTTTAATGTACTTGAAAACTAAATAATCTTTTTTTACTTGGATATGCTTGTTTCGTTCGGCTGTATATGTAGCTCCATTTTTCTTGTATGCTTTCCAATGAATGCTTGAGTTTTCTCAGTTAAAGAAAATGTTATCTGTCACTGTTTTCAAACAGTCACTGGTCGAATTTCGTATTCCTCCGCGGTTAGATGTACTATTGTATTGTAGCTATTTTCTGACAATCATGAACAGTTAATTAATAAGTAATATATTCTAATGAATTTGTTTTGTCTGTAGTCTTTAATTTTGACAGCAAACAGAAACTAACTTGAACATTATACCGGAACTATTTCTTATTCCAGACGTTCACACTAACAGAAGTGGTTGTGTGGTTGTGTAGTTGTGTATTGTAGTGCAATGTGTCTCCGCCCAGTTAAAATGAAATAAATTTGAAAACAAATATATTAGCCAAAATCATTGAAAAATCACAAAAGAAAACTTGTGGAAATACATATTAGTAATAGTAAAACCTATCTTACACTAATAAACACAAACTCCTCTAGTTCCCCTTAGCAACTCACATGGCTGTGAAATGAATGCTTGTACAGCAGTTTTACCATGTTTTAATAAAATATGCTAGCACAAGAAACAGAACACGCGCATACACTGCATGTTCGTCTTCTGTTACAGCAATATGCATGACTTTACTTCAGATTTGTAAGATATCTTGGCTATGATCGTTTCCTGAAGCTAGCCTTAGTATTATAGCTGTGGTTAGCGCGCTCGCTTCTCACCAATGCAACCCTGGTTCGATCCTCGGATCGGGAAGTATGTGAGATGGTACGGTGGTCGCCAGATCGGACAGGTGTTTTCTCCGGGGTACTCCGGTTTCCTCCCACACGAATGACCACATATACGCTGTCATCCGCGCCAACGAGAGTGATTAATATAAGTTGTTACAGCTTGTTTCGCAATCGTTGTAAAATAAATAAAGTTTAAACTTTAGTATTATGGAGAAATACTTAACACGTTGTGTATGAGGCAAGGCCAATATTCTAGGCATAAACTTTGTTTTGCCTCACAGCACGAAGTCAAGATATATGGCTCATAAGCCTTCTACGTACTCTTTTATTGGAGCCGAGATTCTTAATAGGTTCGATAATAAATAAAATGCTAGACATACAATGGGATGATTTTGTCGGGTCGAGTGTGTATTTTCACGGGGATTGGAGTGCTGTACCAAGTGGCAGTACTCCCGTTACTGTCGTAAATAGCAGACCGTGAATGAATGGAGTTGAAGCAGGAGACGAAAAACTATGTGAGTTATGTCTATGAACGCATCTCACGGGGAATAAAATAGATCATAACAAACAAGTGGCTACACTTCTACAAACAACACTAGCGTTTCCTGGTTTTTTGATGTGTACAAGTTTAATCTAAGCGTCTTCAATGGTTTATTCTATAGTGCGGGGAGAATGAGTGGCTGGGTGACTGGATACAATAATAACGTTTGTTTTCTTTGATGGCCAGTGTTCTAACAAACTGTTTTTTGTGTGACTGCTTGTTTGTAATAAAATAAACGATTGCTTACTTGTTGCATTGGGTGGTATGGCACTTCCAACACTACATGACTTAAAGTACACATACGAAATATAATTTAAATCAATTTGTTTTGTGTAATATCAACATATACAGATTGCGCGGTGGTAGCGCGTTCGCTTCGGGTGTGCACTGCCCGGAGTTCGAGCCCCACTGGAGCCGTTACGATTGTACCCTTAGACAAGGCATTTAAATTACACGTTACCTCTTCTCTCTCCCTCTTGGCGATGGATTCCATCAGGAATAGGTATCGAGAGAGATTAATATAAGTTGCACGACTTGTTTCACAATCGAGCTAAAAGTGGATATATTAAAACAGATTTGAGAATAGTTGTATACCATATGCACTAAGATGCATGAAGATGGTTATATAGTTTATATACACCCAGTTACATTTTATTTCATGAACCATATAATATTTGAAAATCAGTATTCAAAACATGTCTACAGTCAAACCTGCCTTAAGCAGCCAGCCAAGGGAATCACAGAAAGTGGCTGCTTAGCACAGGTGGCTGCTTAATAGAGGTCATCATGTCTATATCTAGATATATGGGTAATATGATTCACAGGCAAAATAATCTGTAATTTCTCACTTCGATTCAATTATCTCATTTCGTATGTAACTTTGGCACAATGTTTGCAGGCTGAACTGTTCGTTAAATCACTGGGCACATACGTCATAGTTAACCCTTTGCCTGCTGAGTAAAATCACATTTGCAAACAAAAAAGATCGTTCTGTGCCGTCTGATCTGGGCCTATGGCTGTTTGCAAACGTGATTTTATATGCCGCTAGCGTGCACAGGCTTAAATTCCCTAGTGCTCAACCGTTCGGAGGTTAGTCATTTCTGATATAACGCTTAACCCATTCAACCCCAAGTAACTGACATGGACTGGTGCATGATATTTTTAGACCAATACATTAATAAGAAAATTACCTTTTGGACCAGTTCATTTATCAAAATGGATAATTTAAAAAAATAGTAATAATTATTACTGGCAAAATGTGCAGAGCGTAATGAGCCGTCTCATCTGGATCTACACGTTTTGTAAGCCTATTTAGAGGTATGTGGTGTAGAAAGTGTTAACGTTAATATTGTTACAAAACAAACACCAACTCCTGCTTATTGATTCATAGTATCGTCGTTCATTGCTAAAACCCAACATGCATTCTTTAACATGTGTTGTACACCGATATAAGGCATCTCAGTGGGTGGTATTAAAGCAACATTACATCGCAAAAAGCCAAATAAAATGCATTTGTTAACGTATACATGCATTGCTACTACAAATTCTTCTGCATACATTCGAACACTAACATTGAATCAAAAACAGTGCTTTTGTGGTCTACAAACTTTCAAAAGTGAAAGTAAGATTTCATATAACTGTCATCCATGCTCCTGAAATGACGTTTGTTTGTTATTGGAGTCAATGCTTAACGCTTGATAATGTCGTCTAGAGAGAATTCAACTAATTTTAGTCTACAAATAAATATGCATAGACACAAATGTAAGATATAACGGTAAATCTGTACCATAAATCGAGTTATTCAAGATACACGCGTTGTATTCCGCATGGATGTCGACACTATTTACATCATATTGTTATGTCAACAAACCGCGTATACGACATTTGTTTATTAGTTGAAATACTCATTTGTGAGGCAAATATTTGTGGAAAAAATAATACCATATAATAGGAAATTACATTCTGTATAAATGTGAGATTTCACTGATGTAGTGTCGCTTTAAGATGTGTTGATTATTCCTAGATTACCATTATAATTTTTTTATTTAAGTTTATTTAACGTCGCTATATACCAGTAACCCATTTGAGCTACAGGTAGTTTAGCTAACAACACATTTCCTGGACAGATTATAACGGTTAACCAGTACTTGGTGCACCAACCTCCGTAAGAAACTGACAACTTGTTCATATAAAGAGACACGGTCTGAGCATGGCTCGAACCCGTGACCACCAATGATGATACGTTACAGTGGTATACATGTCAGCGACCTGAACAACTCGCCCACAACCGCCTCGGATTATATAATAACAGTTTCAAGTTTTATTTACAGCAAGTCGGCATTAGTGTTGCCTTTGCCAATTTCCATGATACAGTCTACATCCACTATGTCAAAGTCGGTTATGTCGAATTATCCGGTTATCTCGAAGTCGGATCAATGTCCCGTTTCAGACACTACTTTTACATATAAAACTGCTTCTGTTTATATCGAATTTTGTTAAGTCAATCTTCAGTTATGTCGAAGTATTTTGTTTGGTCCGGCGGAATTCGACATAACGGATATAGACTGTATTTGAAAAATGGCAAAATACAATACAGCAAATACGTTTATAATAATGTTCAATATTTTATAAATACCTAATTTGAACATGTGCCTGCAGATAAACTGATGAGTTCTGCGAATTTGTATTCTAATTCGTTTTTGTTCAAAAATCCTCGGTTTCATGAAAACAGTGATCTGCGAAAGTTAACACTATATGCTAACATGTTTATCTGAAATCTAATTATGTTTTGCAATACGAACATAAATGGACATTAAGCAAGAATTTGCCAGGTAATTCCTGAAAACCTTTTATTTTTAATCTTAATTCATGTGTTTAGAGTCTATCTCTCTCAAGCTATTTATTACATACTTTACCTTTATATAGCAATCACCTGTGCAAATCGGCCGTTCTATGTACTTGTGGCTGTCTGCTTAATCGAGGCTGGATTGCAAATGACTCCTGACAGGGTCGCCTTTGCTCGGCTATGAAATATATTTAGTGTCATTGTTTGGGTATCAGAGATATTGGGGTCATTGATTAAATGACCTTGACATTGGAAAGCCTGTGATACATTTATTGATTAAAGATTACATGTATTTGTTACATATATAAAGTGTAATTATTTATTTCAACTGAATATTGTAATAAAGTTGTCAAATTTATGTATTATTCTGCTTCGTGTACAGGTGTTCTTGCAATGACACAGACAGAGACCCATTCCAGATTGCTGCTTGCAATGACACAGACAGAGACCCATTCCAGATTGCTGCTTGCAATGACACAGACAGAGACCCATTCCAGATTGCTGCTTGCAATGACACAGACAGAGACCCATTCCAGATTGCTGCTTGCAATGACACAGACAGAGACCCATTCCAGATTGCTGCTTGCAATGACACAGACAGAGACCCATTCCAGATTGCTGCTTGCAATGACACAGACAGAGACCCATTCCAGATTGCTGCTTGCAATTACACAGACAGAGACCCATTCCAGATTGTTGCTTGCAATGACACAAACAGAGACCCATTCCAGATTGCTGCTTGCAATGACACAGACAGAGACCCATTCCAGATTGCTGCTTGCAATGACACAGACAGAGACCCATTCCAGATTGCTGCTTGCAATGACACAGACAGAGACCCATTCCAGAGTCTCCACTGAGAGACACGAGACCTCGGTTTAAAGTCCCAATGAAAGACTGTTAATGTTATTAGTGTCAGACGGGGGATCGAACCTGCGATCCCTGGAGTCCCAGTCCAGCGTGTTAACCACTCGACTCTGGAATGGATATCTGTCTGTATCATTGCACTATCTTCCAAAAATACGTTTATTTATTGTCGCTACCGGTTGCCCATATGAGCGACGCCTCCTGAAGAGATTAGTCATTTTAGATTTGTGGAGGATAGTGCAATGATACAGACAGAGACCCATTCCAGAGTCTCCTCTGGTTCTTTTACGTGCACGGTGTAAAGCACCGACACGAGACCTCGGTTTAAACTCCCATCTGAAAGACTGTTAATTTTATTAGGGTCAGACGGAGGATCGAACCTGTGATCACTATATTACCAGTCCAACGTGTTACCACTGGACTACAGATCCGTCTGTATGTTTGCTATTTTAATTGCGCGTTTTTATCATCCCCCCCCCCCCATAATTTAATGTTTCAAGATTTCATTTTGTCAGTACAACATACTTGGATTTAAATATTACAGTTAGCGCCATCTTGATGCTGCATCAATGGTTTTCTGGATAGATATGTGAGATCACCCTGGTTAATTCTCACATATCTCGAGTAGAAAATTGAAACAGACAAGGTTTTATTGTTAATCGCGACAGATTTAACGAATACACAAACCGGAATCTTCTCATCATCAACTCGGGAGGATCGTTTATAGCGCTGTTTGCATTCTATTACCGTATCGTAAACATCACCACTACAGGATTGTGGAATGAATACTTGTTTATTAGCCGATATGTTCCGATTTCATTGGAATTATTGATAATCTTTTCAAGCTTGGTAATATATCACGTATAAATTCATAATCACCCGCCGCGATGCCGAGACATAATGTTCACGATGCTTCCAGCGTTTAATACAAGCGACGCCATCGCACGGCCGATATTCACTAGTCTACTTATATTTAAGTTATTTTCAGTTTTCCCAATTCTATCACGGGAAATAGGCCAATAGAGACTTAATTTATAAACAAATATTATTTCATTTAATCGGTGAGGTTAAAACTAGGGTGCATTATGTTGATATAAGATTATCGACAGAAACAAAGATATTATTTATAATATTTAACATTTATCTTAAAGCCCTAATATGCGCTTACCACAGCACGTGCTGCACACTGAGATAGTATATGAGGCAGCGTATTAGATTTCGTCAATGTTTTGTTAAATGTCGAGTTTCTGAAGGTATGTCCGCTCGAAGCCACGTGTGTGTTAGTTATATACATATGTAATGTGGCACCATAAACATGTGCACTTTTATATTGAGCGTTACATTTTCGTTACAAATTTTCGAATTATGAATATTACTGTCGTGAGTTAAGAAAATAATTCTTCACACTAATTTGCCCAATATTTCGCACATTTTGATACCAAATGTGTCTCTATTATTTTCTAAAAGGATATAAATGGTACCTCTTTTTTACAAATTTATTTTAGCTCGATTGCGAAACAACTTATATTAATCACTCTCGAGACCTCATTCCTGATGTAATCCATCGCCACGAGGGAGAGAGAAGAGGCAACGTGGAATTTAAATGCCTTGCCTAAGGGCACAATCGTAACGGCTCCAGCGGGGCTCGAACTCCAGACCGTTCGCACCTGAAACGAACGCGCATCCACTGCGCTATCACGACTTTTACCTCTAAGGCAAGTTTCGTTTCGGTGATATTATATGTCGAGTTTCTGAAGGTATGTCCGCTCGAAGGCACTTGTATTAGTTATATGCATGTGTAATGTACATATATATAACTATGCTTGATACGTTTATTTACCGTCGCCCCTGGTTATTTGGGGGCGATGCCTCTAGAAATATATTTAGTCAACATTGAGGATAATGCAACATACTGAGCAGACGCGCCAATTCCAGAAGCATCCCTGGTTCTGTTACACGCCCGGTGTATATAACCGATACACGAGTGTGTGTTTTTACGTTTATTTATCGTCGCTACCGGTTGCCCATATGAGCGACGCCTCCTGAAGAGATTAGTTATTTTAGATTTTGGAGGATAGTGCATGATACAGACAGAGAACCATTCCAGAATCTCCTCTGGTTCTTTTACGTGCATGGTGTAACGCACCGACACGAGACCTCGGTTTAACGTCCCATCTGAAAGACTGTTAATTTTATTAGGGTCAGACGGGCGATCGAACCTGCGATCCCTGGATTACCAGTCCAGCGTGTTACCACTGGACTACATATCCGTCTGTCCGATACACGAGACCTCGTCGGGATTATATATCAGTCCCATCTAACAGACTGTTTTGTATTATTAGCGGCAATCGTTGGATTCACTGTGGTAATACTTGGACCACTGACCCGTATATTTGTTCGTGCCATTATTTGTGTTTTACGATTAGTCATCGTCGCTACTGATTGCCCAGATGAGCAAGTCTGTTTGGAGAATAGTGCAATGATACAGACAGCGACCTCTGGCTTCTTATACGTACACGGTGTACAACACCGACACGAGACCTCGGTTTAACTTCTCATCCGAAATACGATATGATATCAGTATGGTATGGTATGTATTTTCGACATAAAAGGTGAATATTGATCTATGTTTGCTCATTTTCGTGTTTGGCAGTTTTAGCGTCTACCATATAATCCAAGTACACTGACAGCGATGATGTCATTTACAAACAGATGGTGTACGGACATAGGGCGATTGACAATACTTTTAAATACGTTCAACAATCGGATTTTTGTAGAAGCTTTGTATATTTGGACGTAGAGTTCATCCGAGTATTGCTCTAGGTGCACCCACTCGGAGAACCGCCAACATCCACAAGCCAGTTGGATAGCTTCCTCGCATGAACGTCCATGGTAGGATTCGAACTAACAGAGGTAGAGGGGGGGGGGGGTGATTTAGATCAATGACTTTAATCACTCGGCAAATGAAGCCTCATTTGTAGAACCCGTATAACAAATCTGTTACAATAACCGACTGAGTAAAACTACCGTGGTAGAAAGTAATACATATCTACAAAGATAGGATCTGTCCGACAGCCGAGGTCACGGCACCACCATTCTATGTGAGCCAGCCAGCTTAAACTTTATTTATTTTACAACGATTGAGAAGCAATTATTAACAACTTATATTAATCACTCTCGTTGGCGCGGATGAAAGTGTAAATGTAGCCAGCTAGTATAGTATACAGATGAAATGTAGAAGAGTATCTAAACATCGGAATAAATATATATAGAAAGCCTTAATGTGAATTGTAATTGTCCGTGTAGTCTCCACAAAATATCACCCAGAATCACAGAGACAAACAGGCAGCCAAATAAATGTTTCCAAATCAAAACTGTAGTGCACTCGATAGTTCGAGACTTTCATGCTAGGTCGTATGGCAACTCTCCAGATGTTATTGGCGGATGTTGACCCCAGGTGTCGCTCCATGCAGCAGTTCCGGCACAGAGGGCACCAGGGTAGAACGAGTGGCATTCGTAACAACTAGGCAACTAACCAATACACCATGATACTCTCAATCCATAACATAATAATCACAAATGTAATTTATTCGCTCTTCAGACATCATTCCAGAGAGAGAGAGAGAGGGTGAGGGAGAGAGGGAGACGGCGATGGAGTGGGAGAGAGGGGATAGAGAAAGGGAGAAGAGAGGGGAGAGAGAGGGAGAGAAATGGAGGAGAGAGGGAGGGGAGAGAGAGAGAGGTAGGGAGAGAGATAGGGAGGGAGAGAGGGGGTGGATGGAGGGAAGGAAGGAAGACAGGGAGGGGTGGAGGGAAGGAGGGAAGGAATACAGGAATGAGGGAGATACGAGAGACGAGAGAGAGGGAGATAGAGAGAGGGAGAGAGAAGAGATGGAGAGAGACGAGACACGAGAGAGGAAGAGAGAGAGAGGCGAGAGGCGAGAACAATGTAGATTTAAGTGTCTTATCTAAGGACACCTCGACGGTTGACAATGCATGGCTGTATGGGAGATCAAACGTTGTTTGTGCTATCTTGGGTTTGGGTCATGGCATGGTGGGCCGGAACAGCGGGTGGAATTAGTGCTTTCGTTTCATTTATGCCTATTATTCAGATGCGTAATATTGGAGAAGCTAGAAAGACTGTGCACATATACTAGGCATGATCATGTAGAAATATGATATTATGAAGCCGCCATGCAATCATATTATATACATTGTAATCAGTTATACTATCTATGTATGATATGAAAAATATCAATTTAATATTATTGGATGAATATAGAAGAAACAGCATTTTGTCAGGATATGATTTTGAATGCATTCGTTCACATTCTTGCATCCAGCTTAACATTCTTGCATCCAGCTTAACATTCTTGCATCCAGCTTAACATTCTTGCATCCAGCTTCACATTCTTGCTGCTTAACATTCTTGCATCCAGCTTAACATTCTTGCATCCAGCTTAACATTCTTGCATCCAGCTTAACATTCTTGCATCCAGCTTAACATTCTTGCACCCAGCTTCACATTCTTGCTGCTTAACATTCTTGCATCCAGCTTAACATTCTTGCATCCAGCTTAACATTCTTGCATCCAGCTTAACATTCTTGCATCCAGCTTAACATTCTTGCATCCAGCTTAACATTCTTGCATCAAGCTTAACATTCTTGCAGCTCCACATTCTTGCACCCAGCTTAACATTCTTGCATCCAGCTTAACATTCTTGCATCCAGCTTAACATTCTTGCAGCTTAACATTCTTGCACCCAGCTTAACATTCATTCTTGCATCCAGCTTAACATTCTTGCATCCAGCTTAACATTCTTGCATCCAGCTTAACATTCTTGCATCCAGCTCACATTCTTGCTGCTTAACATTCTTGCATCCAGCTTAACATTCTTGCATCCAGCTTAACATTCTTGCATTCAGCTTAACATTCTTGCATCCAGCTTAACATTCTTGCATCCAGCTTAACATTCTTGCATTCAGCTTAACACTCTTGCATCCAGATTAACATTCTTGCATCCAGCTTAACATTCTTGCATTCAACTTAACATTCTTGCATCCAGCTTAACATGCTTGCATCCAGCTTAACAATCTTGCATTCAGCTTAACATTCTTGCATCCAGCTTAACATTCTTGCATCCAGCTTAACATTCTTGTATCCAGCTTCACATTCTTGCATTCAGCTTAACATTCTTGCATCCAGCTTAACGTTCTTGCATCCAGCTTAACATTCTTGCATTCAGCTTAACATTCTTGCATCCAGCTTAACATTCTTGCATCCAGCTTAACATTCTTGCATTCAGCTTAACATTCTTGCATCCAGCTAAACATTCTTGCATCCAGCTTAACATTCTTGCATCCAGCTTAACATTCTTGCATCCAGCTTAACATTCTTGCATCCAGCTTCACATTCTTACATCCAGCTTAACATTCTTACAGCTTAACATTCTTGCAGCTTAACATTCATGCATCCAGCTTAACATTCTTGCGTCCAGCTTAACATTTATGCATCCAGCTTAACATTCATGCATCCAGCTTAACATTCTTGCAGCTTAACATTCATGCATCCAGCTTAACATTCTTGCGTCCAGCTTAACATTCATGCATCCAGCTTAACATTCTTGCATCCAGCTTCACATTCTTGCATCCAGCTTAACATTCTTGCATCCAGCTTAACATTCTTGCATTCAGCTTCACATTCTTGCATCCAGCTTAACATTCTTGCATCCAGCTTAACATTCTTGCATCCAGCTTAACATTCTTGCATCCAGCTTAACATTCTTGCATCCAGCTTCACATTCTTACATCCAGCTTAACATTCTTACAGCTTAACATTCTTGCAGCTTAACATTCATGCATCCAGCTTAACATTCTTGCGTCCAGCTTAACATTTATGCATCCAGCTTAACATTCATGCATCCAGCTTAACATTCTTGCAGCTTAACATTCATGCATCCAGCTTAACATTCTTGCGTCCAGCTTAACATTCATGCATCCAGCTTAACATTCTTGCATCCAGCTTCACATTCTTGCATCTAGCTTAACATTCATGCATCCAGCTTAACATTCTTGCATCCAGCTTAACATTCTTGCAGCTTAACAGTCTTGCATCCAACTTAACATTCTTGCATCCAGCTTAACATTCTTGCATCCAGCTTAACATTCTTGCATCCAGCTTCACATTCTTGCATCCAGCTTAACATTCGATGCTTAACATTCTTGCATCCAGCTTAACATTCTTGCATCCAGCTTAATATACTTACATCCAGATTAACATTCTTGCATCCAGCTTCACATTCATACATCCAGCTTAACATTCTTGCATCCAGCTTAACATTCTTGCATCCAGCTTAACATTCTTGCATCCAGCTTCACATTCTTGCATCTAGCTTAACATTCATGCATCCAGCTTAACATTCTTGCATCCAGCTTAAAATTCTTGCAGCTTAACAGTCTTGCATCCAACTTAACATTCTTGCATCCAGCTTAACATTCTTGCATCCAGCTTAACATTCTTGCATCCAGCTTCACATTCTTGCATCCAGCTTAACATTCGATGCTTAACATTCTTGCATCCAGCTTAACATTCTTGCATCCAGCTTAATATTCTTACATCCAGATTAACATTCTTGCATCCAGCTTCACATTCATGCATCCAGCTTAACATTCTTGCATCCAGCTTAACATTCTTGCATCCAGCTTAACATTCTTGCATCCAGCTTAACATTCTTGCAGCTCCACATTCTTGCATCCAGCTTAACATTCTTGCATCCAGCTTAACATTCTTGCAGCTTAACATTCTTGCAACCAGCTTAACATTCTTGCATCCAGCTTAACATTCTTGCAGCTTAACATTCATGCATCCAGCTTAACATTCTTGCATCCAGCTTAACATTCTTGCATCCAGCTTTACATTCTTGCAGCTTAACATTCATGCATCCAGCTTAACATTCTTGCACCCAGCTTCACATTATTGCGTCCAGCTTAACATTCTTGCAGCTTAACATTCTTGCATCCAGCTTAACATTCTTGCATCCAGCTTAACATTCTTGCAGCTTAACATTCTTCACCCAGCTTCACATTCTTGCATCCAGCTTAACATTCTTGCACCCAGCTTAACATTCTTGCATCCAGCTTAACATTATTGCGTCCAGCTTAACATTCTTGCACCCAGCTTAACATTCTTGCACCCAGCTTAACATTCTTGCATCCAGCTTAACATTCTTGCATCCAGCTTAACATTCTTGCATCCAGCTTAACATTCTTGCATCCAGCTTAACATTCTTGCATCCAGCTTAACATTCTTGCATCCAGCTTAACATTCTTGCATCCAGCTTAACATTCATGCATCCAGCTTAACATTCTTGCATCCAGCTTAACATTCTTGCAGCTTAACATTCTTGCATCCAGCTTAACATTCTTGCATCCAGCTTAACATTCTTGCATCCAGCTTAACATTCTTGCAGCTTAACATTCATGCATCCAGCTTAACATTCTTGCATCCAGCTTAACATTCTTGCATCCAGCTTTACATTCTTGCAGCTTAACATTCATGCATCCAGCTTAACATTCTTGCATCCAGCTTAACATTCTTGCACCCAGCTTCACATTATTGCGTCCAGCTTAACATTCTTGCAGCTTAACATTCTTGCATCCAGCTTAACATTCTTGCATCCAGCTTAACATTCTTGCAGCTTAACATTCTTCCACCCAGCTTCACATTCTTGCATCCAGCTTAACATTCTTGCACCCAGCTTAACATTCTTGCATCCAGCTTAACATTATTGCGTCCAGCTTAACATTCTTGCACCAGCTTAACATTCTTGCACCCAGCTTAACATTCTTGCATCCAGCTTAACATTCTTGCATCCAGCTTAACATTCTTGCATCCAGCTTAACATTCTTGCATACAGCTTCACATTCTTGCATCCAGCTTAACATTCTTGCATCCAGCTTAACATTCTTGCATCCAGCTTAACATTCTTGCATCCAGCTTAACATTCTTGCACCCAGCTTAACATTCTTGCATCCAGCTTAACATTCTTGCACCCAGCTTAACATTCTTGCATCCAGCTTAACATTATTACGTCCAGCTTAACATTCTTGCACCCAGCTTAACATTCTTGCACCCAGCTTAACATTCTTGCATCCAGCTTAACATTCTTGCATGCAGCTTAACATTCTTGCATCCAGCTTAACATTCTTGCATCCAGCTTAACATTCTTGCAGCTTAACATTCTTGCATCCAGCTTAACATTCTTGCATCCAGCTTAACATTCTTGCATCCAGCTTAACATTCTTGCATCCAGCTTAACATTCTTGCATCCAGCTTAACATTCGAGCTTAACATTCTTGCATCCAGCTTAACATTCTTGCATCCAGCTTAACATTCTTGCATCCAGCTTAACATTCTTGCATCCAGCTTAACATTCTTGCATCCAGCTTAACATTCTTGCATCCAGCTTAACATTCTTGCATCCAGCTTAACATTCTTGCATCCAGCTTAACATTCTTGCATCCAGCTTAACATTCTTGCATCCAGCTTAACATTCTTGCATCCAGCTTAACATTCTTGCAGCTTAACATTCTTGCATCCAGCTTAACATTCTTGCATCCAGCTTAACATTCTTGCATCCAGCTTAACATTCTTGCATCCAGCTTAACATTCTTGCATCCAGCTTAACATTCGATGCTTAACATTCTTGCATCCAGCTTAACATTCTTGCATCCAGCTTAACATTCTTGCATCCAGCTTAACATTCTTGCATCCAGCTTAACATTCTTGCATCCAGCTTAACATTCTTGCATCCAGCTTAACATTCTTGCATCCAGCTTAACATTCTTGCATCCAGCTTAACATTCTTGCATCCAGCTTAACATTCTTGCATCCAGCTTAACATTCTTGCATCCAGCTTAACATTCTTGCAGCTTAACATTCTTGCATCCAGCTTAACATTCTTGCATCCAGCTTAACATTCTTGCAGCTTAACATTCATGCATCCAGCTTAACATTCTTGCATCCAGCTTAACATTCTTGCATCCAGCTTAACATTCTTGCAGCTTAACATTCTTGCATCCAGCTTAACATTCTTGCACCCAGCTTCACATTCTTGCTCCAGCTTAACATTCTTGCAGCTTAACATTCTTGCATCCAGCTTAACATTCTTGCATCCAGCTTAACATTCTTGCAGCTTAACATTCTTGCACCCAGCTTAACATTCTTGCATCCAGCTTAACATTCTTGCACCCAGCTTAACATTCTTGCATCCAGCTTAACATTCTTGCATCCAGCTTAACATTCTTGCACCCAGCTTAACATTCTTGCATCCAGCTTAACATTCTTGCATCCAGCTTAACATTCTTGCATCCAGCTTAACATTCTTGCATCCAGCTTAACATTCTTGCATCCAGCTTAACATTCTTGCATCCAGCTTAACATTCTTGCATCCAGCTTAACATTCTTGCAGCTTAACATTCTTCCACCCAGCTTCACATTCTTGCACCCAGCTTAACATTCTTGCACCCAGCTTAACATTCTTACATCCAGCTTAACATTCTTGCATCCAGCTTAACATTCATGCATCCAGCTTAACATTCTTGCATCCAGCTTAACATTCTTGCATCCAGCTTAACATTCTTTCATCCAGCTTAACATTCATGCATCCAGCTTAACATTCTTGCATCCAGCTTCACATTCTTGCATCCAGCTTAACATTCTTGCATCCAGCTTAACATTCATGCATCCAGCTTAACATTCTTGCATCCAGCTTCACATTCTTGCATCCAGCTTAACATTCTTGCATCCAGCTTAACATTCTTGTATCCAGCTTAACATTCTTGCATCCATCTTAACATTCTTGCACCAATCTTAACATTCATGCATCCAGCTTAACATTCTTGCATCCAGCTTAACATTCTTGCATCCAGCTTAACATTATTGCATCCAGCTTTACATTCTTGCAGCTTAACATTCATGCATCCAGCTTAACATTCTTGCATCCAGCTTAACATTCTTGCATCCAGCTTAACATTCTTGCATCCAGCTTAACATTCTTGGATCCAGCTTAACATTCTTCCATCCAGCTTCACATTCTTGCATCCAGCTTAACATTCTTGCACCCAGCTTAACATTCTTGCATCCAGCGTAACATTATTACGTCCAGCTTAACATTCTTGCACCAAGCTTAACATTCTTGCACCCAGCTTAACATTCTTGCATCCAGCTTCACATTCTTGCATCCAGCTTAACATTCTTGCACCCAGCTTAACATTCTTGCATCCAGCTTAACATTCTTGCACCCAGCTTAACATTCTTGCACCCAGCTTAACATTCTTGCATCCAGCTTAACATTCTTGCATCCAGCTTAACATTCTTGCATCCAGCTTAACATTCTTGCATCCAGCTTAACATTCTTGCATCCAGCTTAACATTCTTGCATCCAGCTTAACATTCTTGCATCCAGCTTAACATTCTTGCAGCTTAACATTCTTGCACCCAGCTTAACATTCTTGCATCCAGCTTAACATTCTTGCATTGCATCCAGCTTAACATTCTTGCATCCAGCTTAACATTCTTGCATCCAGCTTAACATTCTTGCATCCAGCTTAACATTCTTGCATCCAGCTTAACATTCTTGCATCCAGCTTAACATTCTTGCATCCAGCTTAACATTCTTGCATCCAGCTTAACATTCTTGCATCCAGCTTAACATTCTTGCATCCAGCTTAACATTCTTGCATCCAGCTTAACATTCTTGCATCCAGCTTCACATTCTTGCAGCTTAACATTCTTGCACCCAGCTTAACATTCTTGCATCCAGCTTAACATTCTTACAGCTTAACATTCATGCATCCAGCTTAACATTCTTGCATCCAGCTTAACATTCTTGCATCCAGCTTTACATTCTTGCAGCTTAACATTCATGCATCCAGCTTAACATTCTTGCATCCAGCTTAACATTCTTGCACCCAGCTTCACATTATTGCGTCCAGCTTAACATTCTTGCAGCTTAACATTCTTGCATCCAGCTTAACATTCTTGCATCCAGCTTAACATTCTTGCAGCTTAACATTCTTCCACCCAGCTTCACATTCTTGCATCCAGCTTAACATTATTGCGCCCAGCTTAACATTCTTGCACCCAGCTTAACATTCTTGCATCCAGCTTAACATTCTTGCATCCAGCTTAACATTCTTGCATCCAGCTTAACATTCTTGCATCCAGCTTAACATTCTTGCATCCAGCTTAACATTCTTGCATCCAGCTTAACATTCTTGCATCCAGCTTAACATTCTTGCAGCTTAACATTCTTCCACCCAGCTTCACATTCTTGCATCCAGCTTAACATTCTTGCACCCAGCTTAACATTCTTGCATCCAGCTTAACATTCTTACGTCCAGCTTAACATTCTTGCACCCAGCTTAACATTCTTGCACCCAGCTTAACATTCTTGCATCCAGCTTAACATTCTTGCATCCAGCTTAACATTCTTGCACCCAGCTTAACATTCTTGCATCCAGCTTAACATTCTTGCATCCAGCTTAACATTCTTGCATCCAGCTTAACATTCTTGCATCCAGCTTAACATTCTTGCATCCAGCTTAACATTCTTGCATCCAGCTTAACATTCTTGCATCCAGCTTAACATTCTTGCAGCTTAACATTCTTCCACCCAGCTTAACATTCTTGCATCCAGCTTAACATTCTTGCATACAGCTTAACATTCTTGCATCCAGCTTAACATTCTTGCATCCAGCTTAACATTCTTGCATCCAGCTTAACATTCTTGCATCCAGCTTAACATTCTTGCATCCAGCTTAACATTCTTGCAGCTTAACATTCCTCCAACCAGCTTCACATTCTTGCATCCAGCTTAACATTCTTGCACCCAGCTTAACATTCTTGCATCCAGCTTAACATTATTACGTCCAGCTTAACATTCTTGCACCCAGCTTAACATTCTTGCACCCAGCTTAACATTCTTGCATCCAGCTTCACATTCTTGCATCCAGCTTAACATTCTTGCACCCAGCTTAACATTCTTGCATCCAGCTTAACATTCTTGCATCCAGCTTAACATTCTTGCATCCAGCTTAACATTCTTGCATACAGCTTCACATTCTTGCATACAGCTTAACATTCTTGCATCCAGCTTAACATTCTTGCATCCAGCTTAACATTCTTGCACCCAGCTTCACATTATTGCGTCCAGCTTAACATTCTTGCAGCTTAACATTCTTGCATCCAGCTTAACATTCTTGCATCCAGCTTAACATTTTTGCAGCTTAACATTCTTCCACCCAGCTTCACATTCTTGCATCCAGCTTAACATTATTGCGTCCAGCTTAACATTCTTGCAGCTTAACATTCTTGCATCCAGCTTAACATTCTTGCATCCAGCTTAACATTCTTGCATCCAGCTTAACATTCTTGCATCCAGCTTAACATTCTTGCATACAGCTTAACATTCTTGCATCCAGCTTAACATTCTTGCATCCAGCTTAACATTCTTGCATCCAGCTTAACATTCTTGCATCCAGCTTAACATTCTTGCATCCAGCTTAACATTCTTGCATCCAGCTTAACATTCTTGCATCCAGCTTAACATTCTTGCATCCAGCTTAACATTCTTGCAGCTTAACATTCTTCCACCCAGCTTCACATTCTTGCATCCAGCTTAACATTCTTGCACCCAGCTTAACATTCTTGCATCCAGCTTAACATTCTTGCGTCCAGCTTAACATTCTTGCACCCAGCTTAACATTCTTGCACCCAGCTTAACATTCTTGCATCCAGCTTAACATTCTTGCATCCAGCTTAACATTCATGCATCCAGCTTAACATTCTTGCATCCAGCTTAACATTCTTGCATCCAGCTTAACATTCTTGCAGCTTAACATTCTTGCATCCAGCTTAACATTCTTGCATCCAGCTTAACATTCTTGCATCCAGCTTAACATTCTTGCAGCTTAACATTCTTGCACCCAGCTTAACATTCTTGCATCCAGCTTAACATTCTTGCAGCTTAACATTCATACATCCAGCTTAACATTCTTGCATCCAGCTTAACATTCTTGCATCCAGCTTAACATTCATGCATCCAGCTTAACATTCTTGCATCCAGCTTAACATTCTTGCATCCAGCTTAACATTCTTGCATCCAGCTTAACATTCTTGCATCCAGCTTAACATTCTTGCATCCAGCTTAACATTCTTGCATCCAGCTTAACATTCTTGCATCCAGCTTAACATTCTTGCGTCCAGCTTAACATGCTTGCACCCAGCTTAACATTCTTGCACCCAGCTTAACATTCTTGCACCCAGCTTAACATTCTTGCATCCAGCTTCACATTCTTGCAGCTTAACATTCTTGCACCCAGCTTAACATTCTTGCATCCAGCTTAACATTCTTACAGCTTAACATTCATGCATCCAGCTTAACATTCTTGCATCCAGCTTAACATTCTTGCATCCAGCTTTACATTCTTGCAGCTTAACATTCATGCATCCAGCTTAACATTCTTGCATCCAGCTTAACATTCTTGCACCCAGCTTCACATTATTGCGTCCAGCTTAACATTCTTGCAGCTTAACATTCTTGCATCCAGCTTAACATTCTTGCATCCAGCTTAACATTTTGCAGCTTAACATTCTTCCACCCAGCTTCACATTCTTGCATCCAGCTTAACATTATTGCGCCCAGCTTAACATTCTTGCACCAAGCTTAACATTCTTGCACCCAGCTTAACATTCTTGCATCCAGCTTAACATTCTTGCATCCAGCTTAACATTCTTGCATCCAGCTTCACATTCTTGCATCCAGCTTCACATTCTTGCATCCAGCTTAACATTCTTGCATCCAGCTTAACATTCTTGCATCCAGCTTAACATTCTTGCATCCAGCTTAACATTCTTGCATCCAGCTTAACATTCTTGCAGCTTAACATTCTTGCACCCAGCTTAACATTCTTGCATCCAGCTTAACATTCTTGCAGCTTAACATTCTTGCATCCAGCTTAACATTATTACGTCCAGCTTAACATTCTTGCACCCAGCTTAACATTCTTGCACCCAGCTTAACATTCTTGCATCCAGCTTAACATTCTTGCATCCAGCTTCACATTCTTGCAGCTTAACATTCTTGCATCCAGCTTAACATTCTTGCATCCAGCTTAACATTCTTGCAGCTTAACATTCTTGCATCCAGCTTAACATTCTTGCATCCAGCTTAACATTCTTGCATCCAGCTTAACATTCTTGCACCCAGCTTAACATTCTTGCATCCAGCTTAACATTCTTGCATCCAGCTTAACATTCTTGCAGCTTAACATTCTTGCACCCAGCTTAACATTCTTGCATCCAGCTTAACATTCTTGCAGCTTAACATTCTTGCATCCAGCTTAACATTCTTGCATCCAGCTTCACATTCTTGCATCCAGCTTAACATTCTTGCATCCAGCTTAACATTCTTGCATCCAGCTTAACATTCTTGCATCCAGCTTAACATTCTTGCATCCAGCTTAACATTCTTGCATCCAGCTTAACATTCTTGCATCCAGCTTAACATGCTTGCACCCAGCTTAACATTCTTGCACCCAGCTTAACATTCTTGCATCCAGCTTAACATTCTTGCATCCAGCTTCACATTCTTGCAGCTTAACATTCTTGCACCCAGCTTAACATTCTTGCATCCAGCTTAACATTCTTACAGCTTAACATTCATGCATCCAGCTTAACATTCTTGCATCCAGCTTAACATTCTTGCATCCAGCTTTACATTCTTTCAGCTTAACATTCATGCATCCAGCTTAACATTCTTGCATCCAGCTTAACATTCTTGCACCCAGCTTCACATTATTGCGTCCAGCTTAACATTCTTGCATCTTAACATTCTTGCATCCAGCTTAACATTCTTGCATCCAGCTTAACATTCTTGCAGCTTAACATTCTTCCACCCAGCTTAACATTCTTGCATCCAGCTTAACATTCTTGCATCCAGCTTAACATTCTTGCACCAAGCTTAACATTCTTGCATCCAGCTTAACATTCTTGCATCCAGCTTAACATTCTTGCATACAGCTTAACATTCTTGCATCCAGCTTAACATTCTTGCATCCAGCTTAACATTCTTGCATCCAGCTTAACATTCTTGCAGCTTAACATTCATGCATCCAGCTTAACATTCTTGCATCCAGCTTAACATTCTTGCATCCAGCTTAACATTCTTGCATCCAGCTTAACATTCTTGCATCCAGCTTAACATTCTTGCATCCAGCTTAACATTCTTGCATCCAGCTTAACATTCTTGCATCCAGCTTAACATTCTTGCAGCTTAACATTCTTCCACCCAGCTTCACATTCTTGCATCCAGCTTAACATTCTTGCACCCAGCTTAACATTCTTGCATCCAGCTTAACATTATTGCATCCAGCTTAACATTCTTGCACCCAGCTTAACATTCTTGCACCCAGCTTAACATTCTTGCATCCAGCTTAACATTCTTGCATCCAGCTTAACATTCTTGCATCCAGCTTAACATTCTTGCATCCAGCTTAACATTCTTGCATCCAGCTTAACATTCTTGCATCCAGCTTAACATTCATGCATCCAGCTTAACATTCTTGCATCCAGCTTAACATTCTTGCATCCAGCTTAACATTCTTGCATCCAGCTTAACATTCTTGCAGCTTAACATTCTTCCACCCAGCTTCACATTCTTGCATCCAGCTTAACATTCTTGCATACAGCTTAACATTCTTGCATACAGCTTAACATTCTTGCATCCAGCTTAACATTCTTGCATCCAGCTTAACATTCTTGCATCCAGCTTAACATTCTTGCATCCAGCTTAACATTCTTGCAGCTTAACATTCTTCCAACCAGCTTCACATTCTTGCATCCAGCTTAACATTCTTGCACCCAGCTTAACATTCTTGCATCCAGCTTAACATTCTTACGTCCAGCTTAACATTCTTGCACCCAGCTTAACATTCTTGCACCCAGCTTAACATTCTTGCACCCAGCTTAACATTCTTGCATCCAGCTTAACATTCTTGCATCCAGCTTAACATTCTTGCATCCAGCTTAACATTCTTGCATCCAGCTTAACATTCTTGCATCCAGCTTAACATTCTTGCATCCAGCTTAACATTCTTGCATCCAGCTTAACATTCTTGCATCCAGCTTAACATTCTTGCATCCAGCTTAACATTCTTGCATCCAGCTTAACATTCTTGCATCCAGCTTAACATTCTTGCATCCAGCTTAACATTCTTGCATCCAGCTTAACATTCTTGCGTCCAGCTTAACATTCTTGCACCCAGCTTAACATTCTTGCATCCAGCTTAACATTCTTGCATCCAGCTTCACATTCTTGCAGCTTAACATTCTTGCACCAAGCTTAACATTCTTGCCTCCAGCTTAACATTCTTGCAGCTTAACATTCATGCATCCAGCTTAACAATCTTGCATCCAGCTTAACATTCTTGCATCCAGCTTAACATTCTTGCAGCTTAACATTCATGCATCCAGCTTAACATTCTTGCATCCAGCTTAACATTCTTGCATCCAGCTTAACATTCTTGCATCCAGCTTAACATTCTTGCATCCAGCTTAACATTCTTGCATCCAGCTTAACATTCTTGCATCCAGCTTAACATTCTTGCATCCAGCTTAACATTCTTGCATCCAGCTTAACATTCTTGCATCCAGCTTAACATTCTTGCATCCAGCTTAACATTCTTTCATCCAGCTTAACATTCTTGCATCCAGCTTAACATTCTTGCATCCAGCTTAACATTCTTGCATCCAGCTTAACATTCTTGCATCCAGCTTAACATTCTTGCATCCAGCTTAACATTCTTGCATCCAGCTTAACATTCTTGCATCCAGCTTAACATTCTTGCATCCAGCTTAACATTCTTGCATCCAGCTTAACATTCTTGCATCCAGCTTAACATTCTTGCATCCAGCTTAACATTCTTGCATCCAGCTTAACATTCTTGCATCCAGCTTAACATTCTTGCACCCAGCTTAACATTCTTGCATCCAGCTTAACATTCTTGCATCCAGCTTCACATTCTTGCAGCTTAACATTCTTGCACCCAGCTTAACATTCTTGCATCCAGCTTAACATTCTTGCAGCTTAACATTCATGCATCCAGCTTAACATTCTTGCATCCAGCTTAACATTCTTGCATCCAGCTTAACATTCTTGCAGCTTAACATTCATGCATCCAGCTTAACATTCTTGCATCCAGCTTAACATTCTTGCAGCTTAACATTCTTGCACCCAGCTTAACATTCTTGCATCCAGCTTAACATTCTTGCATCCAGCTTAACATTCTTGCATCCAGCTTAACATTCTTGCATCCAGCTTAACATTCTTGCATCCAGCTTAACATTCTTGCATCCAGCTTAACATTCTTGCATCCAGCTTAACATTCTTGCATCCAGCTTAACATTCTTGCATCCAGCTTAACATTCATGCATCCAGCTTAACATTCTTACAGCTTAACATTCATGCATCCAGCTTAACATTCTTGCATCCAGCTTAACATTCTTGCATCCAGCTTAACATTCTTGCAGCTTAACATTCTTGCATCCAGCTTAACATTCTTGCATCCAGCTTAACATTCTTACAGCTTAACATTCATGCATCCAGCTTAACATTCTTGCATCCAGCTTAACATTCTTGCATCCAGCTTTACATTCTTGCTGCTTAACATTCATGCATCCAGCTTAACATTCTTGCATCCAGCTTTACATTATTTCAGCTTAAAATTCATGCATCCAGCTTAACATTCTTGCACCCAGCTTAACATTCTTGCATCCAGCTTAACATTCTTACAGCTTAACATTCATGCATCCGGCTTAACATTCTTGCATCCAGCTTAACATTCTTGCATCCAGCTTTACATTATTTCAGCTTAAAATTCATGCATCCAGCTTAACATTCTTGCATCCAGCTTAACATTCTTGCACCCAGCTTCACATTATTGCGTCCAGCTTAACATTCTTGCATCTTAGCATTCTTGCATCCAGCTTAACATTCTTGCATCCAGCTTAACATTTTTGCAGCTTAACATTCTTCCACCCAGCTTCACATTCTTGCATCCAGCTTAACATTATTGCGCCGAGCTTAACAATTTTGCACCAAGCTTAACATTCTTGCATCCAGCTTAACATTCTTGCATCCAGCTTAACATTCTTGCATACAGCTTCACATTCTTGCATACAGCTTAATATTCTTGCATCCAGCTTAACATTCTTGCATCCAGCTTAACATTCTTGCAGCTTAACATTCATGCATCCAGCTTAACATTCTTGCATCCAGCTTAACATTCTTGCATCCAGCTTAACAATCTTGCATTCAGCTTAACATTCTTGCATCCAGCTTAACATTCTTGCATCCAGCTTAACATTCTTGCATCCAGCTTAACAATCTTGCAGCTTAACATTCTTCCTCCCAGCTTCACATTCTTGAATCCAGCTTAACATTCTTGCACCCAGCTTAACATTCTTGCATCCAGCTTAACATTATTACGTCCAGCTTAACATTCTTGCACCCAGCATAACATTCTTGCACCCAGCTTAACATTCTTGCATCCAGCTTAACATTCTTGCACCCAGTTTAACATTCTTGCACCCAGCTTAACATTCTTGCATCCAGCTTAACATTCTTGCATCCAGCTTAACATTCTTGCATCCAGCTTAACAGTCATGCATCCAGCTTAACATTCTTGCATCCAGCTTCACATTCTTGCATCCAGCTTAACATTCTTGCATCCAGCTTAACATTTTTGCAGCTTAACATTCTTCCACCCAGCTTCACATTCTTGCATCCAGCTTCACATTCTTGCATACAGCTTCACATTCTTGCATACAGCTTAACATTCTTGCATCCAGCTTAACATTCTTGCATCCAGCTTAACATTCTTGCCTCCAGCTTAACATTCTTGCATCCAGCTTAACATTCTTGCAGCTTAACATTCCTCCAACCAGCTTCACATTCTTGCATCCAGCTTAACATTCTTGCACCCAGCTTAACATTCTTGCATCCATCTTAACATTATTACGTCCAGCTTAACATTCTTCCACCCAGCTTAACATTCTTGCACCCAGTTTAACATTCTTGCACCCAGCTTAACATTCTTCAATCCAGCTTAACATTCTTGCATCCAGCTTAACATTCTTGCATCCAGCTTAACATTCTTTCATCCAGCTTAACATTCATGCATCCAGCTTCACATTCTTGCATCCAGCTTCACAGTCTTGCATCCAGCTTAACATTCTTGCATCCAGCTTAACATTCATGCATCCAGCTTAACATTCTTGCATCCAGCTTCACATTCTTGCATCCAGTTTAACATTCTTGCATCCAGCTTAACATTCTTGTATCCAGCTTAACATTCTTGCATCCATCTTAACATTCTTGGATCCAGCTTAACATTCTTGCATCCAGCTTAACATTTTTGCATCCAGCTTAACATGCTTCCGTCCTGCTTAACATTCTTGCACCCAGCTTAACATTCTTGCTTCCAGCTTAACATTCTTGCATCCAGCTTCACATTCTTGCAGCTTAGCATTCTTACACCAAGCTTAACATTCTTGCCTCCAGCTTAACATTCTTGCAGCTTAACATTCATGCATCCAGCTTAACAATCTTGCATCCAACTTAACATTCTTGCATCCAGCTTAACATTATTGCAGCTTAACATTCATGCATCCAGCTTAACATTCTTGCATCCAGCTTAACATTCTTGCATCCAGCTTAACAATCTTGCATTCAGCTTAACATTCTTGCATCCAGCTTAACATTCTTGCATCCAGCTTAACATTCTTGCATCCAGTTTAACATTCTTGCACCCAGCTTAACATTCTTGCATCCAGCTTAACATTCTTGCATCCAGCTTAACATTCTTGCATCCAGCTTAACATCCTTTCATCCAGCTTAACATTCATGCATCCAGCTTAACATTCTTGCATCCAGCTTCACATTCTTGCATCCAGCTTAACATTCTTGCATCCAGCTTAACATTCTTGCATCCAGCTTCACATTCTTGCATCCAGTTTAACATTCTTGCATCCAGCTTAACATTCTTGTATCCAGCTTAACATTCTTGCATCCATCTTAACATTCTTGCATCCAGCTTAACATTCTTGCATCCAGCTTAACATTCTTGCATCCAGCTTAACATTCTTCCGTCCAGCTTAACATTCTTGCACCCAGCTTAACATTCTTGCTTCCAGCTTAACATTCTTGCATCCAGCTTCACATTCTTGCAGCTTAACATTCTTACACCAAGCTTAACATTCTTGCCTCCAGCTTAACATTCTTGCAGCTTAACATTCATGCATCCAGCTTAACATTCTTGCATCCAGCTTAACATTCTTGCATCCAGCTTAACATTCTTGCAGCTTAACATTCATGCATCCAGCTTAACATTCTTGCATCCAGCTTAACATTCTTGCATCCAGCTTAACATTCTTGCATCCAGCTTAACATTCTTGCATCCAGCTTAACATTCTTGCATCCAGCTTAACATTCTTGCATCCAGCTTAACATTCTTGCATCCAGCTTAACATTCTTGCATCCAGCTTAACATTCTTGCGTCCAGCTTAACATTCTTGCGTCCAGCTTAACATTCATGCATCCAGCTTAACATTCATGCATCCAGCTTAAAATTCTTGCAGCTTAACATTCCTGCATCCAGCTTAACATTCTTGCGTCCAGCTTAACATTCATGCATCCAGCTTAACATTCTTGCATCCAACTTCACATTTTTGTATCCAGCTTAACATTCTTGCATCCAGCTTAACATTCTTACAGCTTAACATTCATGCATCCAGCTTAACATTCTTGCATCCAGCTTAACATTCTTGCATCCAGCTTTACATTCTTGCACCCAGCTTCACATAATTGCGTCCAGCTTAACATTCTTGCAGCTTAACATTCTTGCATCCAGCTTAACATTCTTGCATCCAGCTTAACATTTTTGCAGCTTTACATTCTTCCACCCAGCTTCACATTCTTGCATCCAGCTTAACATTATTGCGCCCAGCTTAACATTCTTGCACCCAGCTTAACATTCTTGCACCCAGCTTAACATTCTTGCATCCAGCTTAACATTCTTGCATCCAGCTTAACATTCTTGCATCCAGCTTCACATTCTTGCATACAGCTTCACATTCTTGCATCCAGCTTAACATTATTGCATCCAGCTTAACATTCTTGCATCCAGCTTAACATTCTTGCAGCTTAACATTCTTCCACCCAGCTTCACATTCTTGCACCCAGCTTAACATTCTTGCACCCAGCTTAACATTCTTACATCCAGCTTAACATTCTTGCATCCAGCTTCACATTCATGCATCCAGCTTAACATTCTTGCATCCAGCTTAACATTCTTGCATCCAGCTTAACATTCTTGCATCCAGCTTAACATTCTTGCATCCAGCTTAACATTCTTGCATCCAGCTTCACATTCTTGCATCCAGCTTAACATTATTGCGCCCAGCTTAACATTCTTGCACCCAGCTTAACATTCTTGCACCCAGCTTAACATTCTTGCATCCAGCTTAACATTCTTGCATCCAGCTTAACATTCTTGCATCCAGCTTAACATTCTTGCATCCAGCTTAACATTCTTGCATCCAGCTTAACATTCTTGCATCCAGCTTAACATTCTTGCATCCAGCTTAACATTCTTGCATCCAGCTTAACATTCTTGCATCCAGCTTAACATTCTTGCATCCAGCTTAACATTCTTGCATCCAGCTTAACATTCTTGCATCCAGCTTAACATTCTTGCATCCAGCTTAACATTCTTGCATCCAGCTTAACATTCTTGCATCCAGCTTAACATTCTTGCATCCAGCTTAACATTCTTGCATCCAGCTTAACATTCTTGCATCCAGCTTAACATTCTTGCATCCAGCTTAACATTCTTGCATCCAGCTTAACATTCTTGCATCCAGCTTAACATTCTTGCATCCAGCTTAACATTCTTGCATCCAGCTTAACATTCTTGCATCCAGCTTAACATTCTTGCATCCAGCTTAACATTCTTGCGTCCAGCTTAACATTCTTGCACCCAGCTTAACATTCTTGCATCCAGCTTAACATTCTTGCATCCAGCTTCACATTCTTGCAGCTTAACATTCTTGCACCCAGCTTAACATTCTTGCATCCAGCTTAACATTCTTGCAGCTTAACATTCATGCATCCAGCTTAACATTCTTGCATCCAGCTTAACATTCTTGCATCCAGCTTAACATTCTTGCATCCAGCTTAACATTCTTGCATCCAGCTTAACATTCTTGCATCCAGCTTAACATTCTTGCATCCAGCTTAACATTCTTGCATCCAGCTTAACATTCTTGCGTCCAGCTTAACATTCATGCATCCAGCTTAACATTCTTGCACCCAGCTTAACATTCTTGCATCCAGCTTAACATTCTTGCATCCAGCTTAACATTCTTGCATCCAGCTTCACATTCTTGCATACAGCTTCACATTCTTGCATACAGCTTAACATTTTTGCATCCAGCTTAACATTCTTGCATCCAGCTTAACATTATTGCATCCAGCTTAACATTCTTGCATCCAGCTTAACATTCTTGCAGCTTAACATTCTTCCACCCAGCTTCACATTCTTGCACCCAGCTTAACATTCTTGCACCCAGCTTAACATTCTTCACCAGCTTAACATTCTCATCCAGCTTAACATTCTTGCATCCAGCTTCACATTATGCATCCAGCTTAACATTCTTGCATCCAGCTTAACATTCTTGCATCCAGCTTAACATTCTTGCATCCAGCTTAACATTCATGCATCCAGCTTAACATTCTTGCATCCAGCTTCACATTCTTGCATCCAGCTTAACATTCTTGCATCCAGCTTAACATTCATGCATCCAGCTTAACATTCTTGCATCCAGCTTCACATTCTTGCATCCAGTTTAACATTCTTGCATCCAGCTTAACATTCTTGCATCCAGCTTAACATTCTTGCATCCAGCTTAACATTCTTGCATCCAGCTTAACATTCTTGCATCCAGCTTAACATTCTTGCATCCAGCTTAACATTCTTGCGTCCAGCTTAACATTCTTGCACCCAGCTTAACATTCTTGCATCCAGCTTAACATTCTTGCATCCAGCTTAACATTCTTGCAGCTTAACATTCTTACACCAAGCTTAACATTCTTGCCTCCAGCTTAACATTCTTGCAGCTTAACATTCATGCATCCAGCTTAACATTCTTGCATCCAGCTTAACATTCTTGCATCCAGCTTAACATTCTTGCATCCAGCTTAACATTCTTGCATCCAGCTTAACATTCTTGCATCCAGCTTAACATTCTTGCATCCAGCTTAACATTCTTGCATCCAGCTTAACATTCTTGCATCCAGCTTAACATTCTTGCATCCAGCTTAACATTCTTGCATCCAGCTTAACATTCTTGCATCCAGCTTAACATTCTTTCATCCAGCTTAACATTCATGCATCCAGCTTAACATTCTTGCATCCAGCTTCACATTCTTGCATCCAGCTTAACATTCTTGCATCCAGCTTAACATTCATGCATCCAGCTTAACATTCTTGCATCCAGCTTCACATTCTTGTATCCAGTTTAACATTCTTGCATCCAGCTTAACATTCTTGTAGTCAGCTTAACATTCTTGCATCCATCTTAACATTCTTGCATCCAGCTTAACATTCTTGCATCCAGTTTAACATTCTTGCATCCAGCTCAACATTCTTCCGTCCAGCTTAACATTCTTGCACCCAGCTTAACATTCTTGCTTCCAGCTTAACATTCTTGCATCCCGCTTCACATTCTTGCAGCTTAGCATTCTTACACCAAGCTTAACATTCTTGCCTCCAGCTTAACATTCTTGCAGCTTAACATTCATGCATCCAGCTTAACATTCTTGCATCCAGCTTAACATTCTTGCATCCAGCTTAACATTCTTGCATTCAGCTTAACATTCTTGCATCCAGCTTAACATTCTTGCATCCAGCTTAACATTCTTGCATCCAGCTTAACATTCTTGCATCCAGCTTAACATTCTTGCATCCAGCTTAACATTCTTGCATCCAGCTTATCATTCATGCATCCAGCTTACAATTCTTGCAGCTTAACATTCCTGCATCCAGCTTAACATTCTTGCGTCCAGCTTAACATTCATGCATCCAGCTTAACATTCTTGCATCCAACTTCACATTTTTGTATCCAGCTTAACATTCTTGCATCCAGCTTAACATTCTTGCATCCAGCTTAACATTCTTGCATCCAGCTTAACATTCTTGCATCCAGCTTAACATTCTTGCATCCAGCTTAACATTCTTGCATCCAGCTTAACATTCTTGCATCCAGCTTAACATTCTTGCATCCAGCTTAACATTCTTGCATCCAGCTTAACATTCTTGCATCCAGCTTAACATTCTTGCATCCAGCTTAACATTCTTGCATCCAGCTTAACATTCTTGCACCCAGCTTAACATTCTTGCATCCAGCTTAACATTCTTGCATCCAGCTTAACATTCTTGCATCCAGCTTAACATTCTTGCATCCAGCTTAACATTCTTGCATCCAGCTTAACATTCTTGCATCCAGCTTAACATTCTTGCATCCAGCTTAACATTCTTGCATCCAGCTTAACATTCTTGCATCCAGCTTAACATTCTTGCATCCAGCTTAACATTCTTGCATCCAGCTTAACATTCTTGCATCCAGCTTAACATTCTTGCATCCAGCTTAACATTCTTGCATCCAGCTTAACATTCTTGCATCCAGCTTAACATTCTTGCATCCAGCTTAACATTCTTGCATCCAGCTTAACATTCTTGCATCCAGCTTAACATTCTTGCATCCAGCTTAACATTCTTGCATCCAGCTTAACATTCTTGCATCCAGCTTAACATTCTTGCATCCAGCTTAACATTCTTGCATCCAGCTTAACATTCTTGCATCCAGCTTAACATTCTTGCATCCAGCTTAACATTCTTGCATCCAGCTTAACATTCTTGCATCCAGCTTAACATTCTTGCATCCAGCTTAACATTCTTGCACCCAGCTTAACATTCTTGCATCCAGCTTAACATTCTTGCATCCAGCTTAACATTCTTGCAGCTTAACATTCTTGCACCCAGCTTAACATTCTTGCATCCAGCTTAACATTCTTGCAGCTTAACATTCATGCATCCAGCTTAACATTCTTGCATCCAGCTTAACATTCTTGCATCCAGCTTAACATTCTTGCAGCTTAACATTCATGCATCCAGCTTAACATTCTTGCATCCAGCTTAACATTCTTGCATCCAGCTTAACAATCTTGCATTCAGCTTAACATTCTTGCATCCAGCTTAACATTCTTGCATCCAGCTTAACATTCTTGCATCCAGCTTAACATTCTTGCATCCAGCTTAACATTCTTGCATCCAGCTTAACATTCTTGCATCCAGCTTAACATTCTTGCATCCAGCTTAACATTCTTGCATCCAGCTTAACATTCTTGCATCCAGCTTAACATTCTTGCATCCAGCTTAACATTCTTGCATCCAGCTTCACATTCTTGCATCCAGCTTAACATTCTTGCATCCAGCTTAACATTCTTGCATCCAGCTTAACATTCTTGCATCCACTTAACATTCTTGCATCCAGCTTAACATTCTTGCATCCAGCTTAACATTCTTGCATCCAGCTTAACATTCTTGCATCCAGCTTAACATTCTTGCACCCAGCTTAACATTCTTGCATCCAGCTTAACATTCTTGCATCCAGCTTAACATTCTTACAGCTTAACATTCTTACACCAAGCTTAACATTCTTGCATCCAGCTTAACATTCTTGCAGCTTAACATTCATGCATCCAGCTTAACATTCTTGCATCCAGCTTAACATTCTTGCATCCAGCTTAACATTCTTGCATCCAGCTTAACATTCTTGCATCCAGCTTAACATTCTTGCATCCAGCTTAACATTCTTGCATCCAGCTTAACATTCTTGCATCCAGCTTAAC
>CM026404.1:72559139-72638140 GCA_014843695.1 Archivesica marissinica
AGAATATGACAGTCCACACTCAGGACAAAGAATATGCGTTAGTCCACAATCAGGACAAAGAATATGCGATAGTCCACAATCAGGAAAAGAATATGACAGTCCACACTCAGGACAAAAAACACCACAACAAAAAAGAATATGCAATAGTCCACAATCAGGACAAAGAATATCGACAGTCCACAATCAGGACAAAGAATATGACAGTCCACAACCAGGGCAGTCCACAATCAGGACAAATAATATGCGATAGTCCACAATCAGGACAAATAATATCGACAGTCCACAACCAGGACAGTCCACAATCAGGACAAAGAATATGCGATAGTCCACAACCAGGGCAGTCCACAATCAGGACAAAGAATATGCGATACCACAACAACAAAAAACAGTCCACAACCAGTGCAGTCCACAATCAGGACAAAGAATATGCGATAGTCCACAAACAGGGCAGTCCACAATCAGGACAAAGAATATGACAGTCCACAATCAGGATAAAGAATATGACAGTCCACACTCAGGACAAAGAATATGCGATAGTCCACAATCAGGACAAAGAATATGACAGTCCACACTCAGGACAAAGAATATGCAGTCACAATCAGGACAAAGAATATGCGTAGTCCACAATCAGGACAAAGAATATGCGATAGTCCACAATCAGGACAAAGAATATGCGATAGTCCACAATCAGGACAAAAATATGACAGTCCACAACCAGGGCAGTCCACAACCAGGACAAAAAAGCAAGTCCACAATCAGGTCAAATAAATATGCGATAGTCCACAATCAGGACAAAGAATATGACAGTCCACAATCAGGGCAGTCCACAATCAGGACAAAGAATATGCGATAGTCCACAATCAGGACAAAGAATATGACAGTCCACAACCAGGGCAGTCCACAATCAGGACAAAGAATATGCGATAGTCCACAATCAGGACAAAGAATATGACAGTCCACAATCAGGACAAAGAATATGACAGTCCACAACCAGGGCAGTCCACAATCAGGACAAAGAATATGCGATAGTCCACAACCAGGGCAGTCCACAATCAGGACAAAGAATATGCGATAGTCCACAATCAGGACAAAGAATATGCGATAGTCCACAATCAGGACAAAGAATATGCGATAGTCCGCACTCAGGACAAAGAATATGACAGTCCACAACCAGGGCAGTCCACAATCAGGACAAAGAATATGCGATAGTCCACAATCAGGACAAAGAATATGCGATAGTCCACAATCAGGACAGTCCACAACCAGAGCAGTCCACAATCAGGACAAAGAATATGCGATAGTCCACAACCAGGGCAGTCCACAATCAGGACAAAGAATATGCGATAGTCCACAATCAGGACAAAGAATATGACAGTCCACAATCAGGACAAAGAATATGCGTCAGTCCACAATCAGGACAAAGAATATGCGATAGTCCACAATCAGGACAAAGAATATGCGATAGTCCACAATCAGGACAAAGAATATGACAGTCCACAACCAGGGCATTCCACAATCAGGACAAAGAATATGCGGTAGTCCACAATCAGGACAAAGAATATGCGATAGTCCACAATCAGGACAAAGAATATGCGATAGTCCACAATCAGGACAAAGAATATGACAGTCCACAATCAGGACAAAGAATATGACAGTCCACAACCAGGGCAGTCCACAATCAGGACAAAGAATATGCGATAGTCCACAATCAAGACAAATAATATGACAGTCCACAATCAGGACAAATAATATGCTATAGTCCACAATCAGGACAAAGAATATGTGATAGTCCACACTCAGGACAAAGAATATGTGATAGTCCACAATCAAGACAAATAATATGACAGTCCACAATCAGGACAAATAATATGCTATAGTCCACAATCAGGACAAAGAATATGTGATAGTCCACACTCAGGACAAAGAATATGTGATATTCCACAATCAGGACAAAGAATATGTGATAGTCCACAATCAGGACAAAGAATATGACAGTCCACAACCAGGGCAGTCCACAATCAGGACAAATAATATGCGATAGTCCACAACCAGGGCAGTCCACAATCAGGACAAAGAATATGCGATAGTCCACAACCAGGGCAGTCCACAATCAGGACAAAGAATATGCGATAGTCCACAATCAGGACAAAGAATATGACAGTCCACAACCAGGGCAGTCCACAATCAGGACAAAGAATATGACAGTCCACAACCAGGGCAGTCCACAATCAGGACAAAGAATATGACAGTCCACAACAGGGCAGTCCACAATCAGGACAAAGAATATGCAATAGTCCACAACCAGGGCAGTCCACAATCAGGACAAAGAATATGCGATAGTCCACAATCAAGACAAATAATATGACAGTCCACAATCAGGACAAAGAATATGTGATAGTCCACAATCAGGACAAAGAATATGTGATAGTCCACACTCAGGACAAAGAATATGACAGTCCACAACCAGAGCAGTCCACAACCAGGGCAGTCCACAATCAGGACAAAGAATATGCAATAGTCCACAATCAGGACAAAGAATATGACAGTCCACAATCAGGACAAAGAATATGACAGTCCACAATCAGGACAAAGAATATGACAGTCCACAACCAGGGCAGTCCACAATCAGGACAAAGAATATGCGATAGTCCACAACCAGGGCAGTCCACAATCAGGACAAAGAATATGCGATAGTCCACAATCAGGACAAAGAATATGACAGTCCACAACCAGGGCAGTCCACAATCAGGACAAAGAATATGACAGTCCACAACCAGGGCAGTCCACAATCAGGACAAAGAATATGACAGTCCACAATCAGGACAAAGAATATGACAGTCCACAACCAGGGCAGTCCACAATCAGGACAAAGAATATGCGATAGTCCACAACCAGGGCAGTCCACAATCAGGACAAAGAATATGCGATAGTCCACAACCAGGGCAGTCCACAATCAGGACAAAGAATATGCGATAGTCCACAATCAGGACAAAGAATATGACAGTCCACAACCAGGGCAGTCCACAATCAGGACAAAGAATATGACAGTCCACAACCAGGGCAGTCCACAATCAGGACAAAGAATATGACAGTCCACAACCAGGGCAGTCCACAATCAGGACAAAGAATATGCGATAGTCCACAATCAGGACAAAGAATTTGCGATAGTCCACAATCAGGACAAAGAATATGCGATAGTCCACAATCAGGACAAAGAATATGACAGTCCACAACCAGGGCAGTCCACAATCAGGACAAAGAATATGCGATAGTCCACAATCAGGACAAAGAATATGACAGTCCACAATCAGGACAGTCCACAATCAGGACAAAGAATATGCGATAGTCCACAACCAGGGCAGTCCACAATCAGGACAAAGAATATGCGATAGTCCACAACCAGGGCAGTCCACAATCAGGACAAAGAATATGCGATAGTCCACAATCAGGACAAAGAATATGACAGTCCACAACCAGGGCAGTCCACAATCAGGACAAAGAATATGCGATAGTCCACAACCAGGGCAGTCCACAATCAGGACAAAGAATATGCCAGTCCACAATCAGGATAAAGAATATGACAGTCCACACTCAGGACAAAGAATATGCGTTAGTCCACACTCAGGACAAAGAATATGACAGTCCACACTCAGGACAAAGAATATGCGTTAGTCCACAATCAGGACAAAGAATATGCGATAGTCCACAATCAGGACAAAGAATATGCGATAGTCCACAATCAGGACAAAGAATATGAGTCCACAACCAGGGCAGTCCACAATCAGGTCAAATAATATGCGATAGTCCACAATCAGGACAAAGAATATGACAGTCCACAATCAGGGCAGTCCACAATCAGGACAGAGAATATGCGATAGTCCACAATCAGGACAAAGAATATGCGATAGTCCACAATCAGGACAAAGAATATGCGATAGTCCACAATCAGGACAAAGAATATGACAGTCCACAATCAGGACAAAGAATATGACAGTCCACAACCAGGGCAGTCCACAATCAGGACAAAGAATATGCGATAGTCCACAACCAGGGCAGTCCACAATCAGGACAAAGAATATGCGATAGTCCACAATCAGGACAAAGAATATGACAGTCCACAACCAGGGCAGTCCACAATCAGGACAAAGAATATGACAGTCCACATCCAGGGCAGTCCACAATCAGGACAAAGAATATGACAGTCCACAACCAGGGCATTCCACAATCAGGACAAAGAATATGCGATAGTCCACAATCAGGACAAAGAATATGCGATAGTCCACAATCAGGACAAAGAATATGCGATAGTCCACAATCAGGACAAAGAATATGACAGTCCACAACCAGGGCAGTCCACAATCAGGACAAAGAATATGACAGTCCACAACCAGGGCAGTCCACAATCAGGACAAAGAATATGCGATAGTCCACAATCAAGACAAATAATATGACAGTCCACAATCAGGACAAATAATATGCTATAGTCCACAATCAGGACAAAGAATATGTGATAGTCCACATCAGGACAAAGAATATGTGATAGTCCACATCAACAAATAATATGACAGTCCACAATCAGGACAAATAATATGCTATAGTCCACAATCAGGACAAAGAATATGTGATAGTCCACACTCAGGACAAAGAATATGTGATATTCCACAATCAGGACAAAGAATATGTGATAGTCCACAATCAGGACAAAGAATATGACAGTCCACAACCAGGGCAGTCCACAATCAGGACAAAGAATATGCGATAGTCCACAACCAGGGCAGTCCACAATCAGGACAAAGAATATGCGATAGTCCACAACCAGGGCAGTCCACAATCAGGACAAAAAAAAAGAATATGCGATAGTCCACAATCAGGACAAAGAATAGACAGTACACAACCAGGGCAGTCCACAATCAGGACAAAGAATATGACAGTCCACAACCAGGGCAGTCCACAATCAGGACAAAGAATATGACAGTCCACAACCAGGGCAGTCCACAATCAGGACAAAGAATATGCAATAGTCCACAACCAGGGCAGTCCACAATCAGGACAAAGAATATGCGATAGTCCACAATCAAGACAAATAATATGACAGTCCACAATCAGGACAAAGAATATGTGATAGTCCACAATCAGGACAAAGAATATGTGATAGTCCACACTCAGGAAAAGAATATGACAGTCCACAACCAGAGCAGTCCACAACCAGGGCAGTCCACAATCAGGACAAAGAATATGCAATAGTCCACAATCAGGACAAAGAATATGACAGTCCACAATCAGGACAAAGAATATGACAGTCCACAACCAGGGCAGTCCACAATCAGGACAAAGAATATGCGATAGTCCACAACCAGGGCAGTCCACAATCAGGACAAAGAATATGCGATAGTCCACAACCAGGGCAGTCCACAATCAGGACAAAGAATATGCGATAGTCCACAATCAGGACAAAGAATATGACAGTCCACAACCAGGGCAGTCCACAATCAGGACAAAGAATATGACAGTCCACAACCAGGGCAGTCCACAATCAGGACAAAGAATATGACAGTCCACAATCAGGACAAAGAATATGACAGTCCAAACCAGGGCAGTCCACAATCAGGACAAAGAATATGCGATAGTCCACAACCAGGGCAGTCCACAATCAGGACAAAGAATATGCGATAGTCCACAACCAGGGCAGTCCACAATCAGGACAAAGAATATGCGATAGTCCACAATCAGGACAAAGAATATGACAGTCCACAACCAGGGCAGTCCACAATCAGGACAAAGAATATGACAGTCCACAACCAGGGCAGTCCACAATCAGGACAAAGAATAGACAGTCGACAACCAGGGCAGTCCACAATCAGGACAAAGAATATGCGATAGTCCACAATCAGGACAAAGAATATGCGATAGTCCACAATCAGGACAAAGAATATGCGATAGTCCACAATCAGGACAAAGAATATGACAGTCCACAACCAGGGCAGTCCACAATCAGGACAAAGAATATGCGATAGTCCACAATCAGGACAAAGAATATGACAGTCCACAATCAGGACAAAGAATATGACAGTCCACAACCAGGGCAGTCCACAATCAGGACAAAGAATATGCGATAGTCCACAACCAGGGCAGTCCACAATCAGGACAAAGAATATGCGATAGTCCACAACCAGGGCAGTCCACAATCAGGACAAAGAATATGCGATAGTCCACAATCAGGACAAAGAATATGACAGTCCACAAGCAGGGCAGTCCACAATCAGGACAAAGAATATGCGATAGTCCACAACCAGGGCAGTCCACAATCAGGACAAAGAATATGCCAGTCCACAATCAGGATACAGAATATGACAGTCCACACTCAGGACAAAGAATATGCGTTAGTCCACACTCATGACAAAGAATATGACAGTCCACACTCAGGACAAAGAATATGCGTTAGTCCACAATCAGGACAAAGAATATGCGATAGTCCACAATCAGGACAAAGAATATGCGATAGTCCACAATCAGGACAAAGAATATGACAGTCCACAACCAGGGCAGTCCACAATCAGGTCAAATAATATGCGATAGTCCACAATCAGGACAAAGAATATGCGATGGTCCACAATCAGAACAAAGAATATGCGATAGTCCACAATCAGGACAAAGAATATGACAGTCCACAATCAGGACAAAGAATATGACAGTCCACAACCAGGGCAGTCCACAATCAGGACAAAGAATATGCGATAGTCCACAACCAGGGCAGTCCACAATCAGGACAAAGAATATGCGATAGTCCACAATCAGGACAAAGAATATGACAGTCCACAACCAGTGCAGTCCACAATCAGGACAAAGAATACGCGATAGTCCACAACCAGGGCAGTCCACAATCAGGACAAAGAATATGACAGTCCACAATCAGGATAAAGAATATGACAGTCCACACTCAGGACAAAGAATATGCGTTAGTCCACAATCAGGACAAAGAATATGCGATAGTCCACAATCAGGACAAAGAATATGACAGTCCACACTCAGGACAAAGAATATGCGTAGTCCACAATCAGGAAAAGAATATGCGATAGTCCACAATCAGGACAAAGAATATGCGATAGTCCACAATCAGGACAAAGAATATGACAGTCCACAACCAGGGCAGTCCACAATCAGGTCAAATAATATGCGATAGTCCACAATCAGGACAAAGAATATGCGATAGTCCACAACCAGGGCAGTCCACAATCAGGACAAAGAATATGCGATAGTCCACAACCAGGGCAGTCCACAATCAGGACAAAGAATATGCGATAGTCCACAATCAGGACAATGAATATGACAGTCCACAACCAGTGCAGTCCACAATCAGGACAAAGAATATGCGATAGTCCACAACCAGGGCAGTCCACAATCAGGACAAATAATATGACAGTCCACAATCAGGATAAAGAATATGACAGTCCACACTCAGGACAAAGAATATGTGATAGTCCACAATCAAGACAAATAATATGACAGTCCACAATCAGGACAAATAATATGCTATAGTCCACAATCAGGACAAAGAATATGTGATAGTCCACACTCAGGACAAAGAATATGTGATATTCCACAATCAGGACAAAGAATATGTGATAGTCCACAATCAGGACAAAGAATATGACAGTCCACAACCAGGGCAGTCCACAATCAGGACAAATAATATGCGATAGTCCACAACCAGGGCAGTCCACAATCAGGACAAAGAATATGCGATAGTCCACAACCAGGGCAGTCCACAATCAGGACAAAGAATATGCGATAGTCCACAATCAGGACAAAGAATATGACAGTACACAACCAGGGCAGTCCACAATCAGGACAAAGAATATGACAGTCCACAACCAGGGCAGTCCACAATCAGGACAAAGAATATGACAGTCCACAACCAGGGCAGTCCACAATCAGGACAAAGAATATGCGATAGTCCACAATCAGGACAAAGAATATGCGATAGTCCACAATCAGGACAAAGAATATGCGATAGTCCACAATCAGGACAAAGAATATGACAGTCCACAACCAGGGCAGTCCACAATCAGGACAAAGAATATGACAGTCCACAACCAGGGCAGTCCACAATCAGGACAAAGAATATGCAATAGTCCACAACCAGGGCAGTCCACAATCAGGACAAAGAATATGCGATAGTCCACAATCAAGACAAATAATATGACAGTCCACAATCAGGACAAAGAATATGTGATGGTCCACAATCAGGACAAAGAATATGTGATAGTCCACACTCAGGAAAATAATATGACAGTCCACAACCAGAGCAGTCCACAACCAGGGCAGTCCACAATCAGGACAAAGAATATGCAATAGTCCACAATCAGGACAAAGAATATGACAGTCCACAATCAGGACAAAGAATATGACAGTCCACAACCAGGGCAGTCCACAATCAGGACAAAGAATATGCGATAGTCCACAACCAGGGCAGTCCACAATCAGGACAAAGAATATGCGATAGTCCACAACCAGGGCAGTCCACAATCAGGACAAAGAATATGCGATAGTCCACAATCAGGACAAATAATATGACAGTCCACAACCAGGGCAGTCCACAATCAGGACAAAGAATATGACAGTCCACAACCAGGGCAGTCCCATCAGGACAAAGAATATGACAGTCCACAATCAGGACAAAGAATATGACAGTCCACAACCAGGGCAGTCCACAATCAGGACAAAGAATATGCGATAGTCCACAATCAGGACAAAGAATATGAGTCCACAACCAGGACAGTCCACAATCAGGACAAAGAATATGCGATAGTCCACAATCAGGACAAAGAATATGACAGTCCACAACCAGGGCAGTCCACAATCAGGACAAAGAATATGCGATAGTCCACAATCAGGACAAAGAATATGCAAGTCCACAATCAGGACAAAGAATATGACAGTCCACAACCAGGGCAGTCCACAATCAGGACAAAGAATATGACAGTCCACAACCAGGGCAGTCCACAATCAGGACAAAGAATATGCGATAGTCCACAATCAGGACAAAGAATATGCGATAGTCCACAATCAGGACAAAGAATATGACAGTCCACAACCAGGGCAGTCCACAATCAGGACAAAGAATATGCGATAGTCCACAATCAGGACAAAGAATATGCATAGTCCACAATCAGGACAAAGAATATGACAGTCCACAATCAGGACAGTCCACAATCAGGACAAAGAATATGACAGTCCACAACCAGGGCAGTCCACAATCAGGACAAAGAATATGATAGTCCACAACCAGGGCAGTCCACAATCAGGACAAAGAATATGCGATAGTCCACAATCAGGACAAAGAATATGGCAGTCCACAATCAGGACAAAGAATATGACAGTCCACAATCAGGATAAAGAATATGACAGTCCACACTCAGGACAAAGAATATGCGTTAGTCCACAATCAGGACAAAGAATATGACAGTCCACACTCAGGACAAAGAATATGACAGTCCACACTCAGGACAAAGAATATGACAGTCCACACTCAGGACAAAGAATATGCGTTAGTCCACAATCAGGACAAAGAATATGCGATAGTCCACAATCAGGACAAAGAATATGCGATAGTCCACAATCAGGACAAAGAATATGAGTCCACAACCAGGGCAGTCCACAATCAGGACAAATAATATGCGATAGTCCACAATCAGGACAAAGAATATGACAGTCCACAATCAGGGCAGTCCACAATCAGGACAGAGAATATGCGATAGTCCACAATCAGGACAAAGAATATGCGATAGTCCACAATCAGAACAAAGAATATGCGATAGTCCACAATCAGGACAAAGAATATGACAGTCCACAATCAGGACAAAGAATATGACAGTCCACAACCAGGGCAGTCCACAATCAGGACAAAGAATATGCGATAGTCCACAACCAGGGCAGTCCACAATCAGGACAAAGAATATGCGATAGTCCACAATCAGGACAAAGAATATGACAGTCCACAACCAGTGCAGTCCACAATCAGGACAAAGAATATGCGATAGTCCACAACCAGGGCAGTCCACAATCAGGACAAAGAATATGACAGTCCACAATCAGGATAAAGAATATGACAGTCCACACTCAGGACAAAGAATATGCGTTAGTCCACAATCAGGACAAAGAATATGCGATAGTCCACAATCAGGATAATGAATATGACAGTCCACACTCAGGACAAAGAATATGCGTTAGTCCACAATCAGGAAAAAGAATATGCGATAGTCCACAATCAGGACAAAGAATATGCGATAGTCCACAATCAGGACAAAGAATATGACAGTCCACAACCAGGGCAGTCCACAATCAGGTCAAATAATATGCGATAGTCCACAATCAGGACAAAGAATATGCGATAGTCCACAACCAGGGCAGTCCACAATCAGGACAAAGAATATGCGATAGTCCACAACCAGGGCAGTCCACAATCAGGACAAAGAATATGCGATAGTCCACAATCAGGACAATGAATATGACAGTCCACACCAGACAAGTGCAGTCCACAATCAGGACAAAGAATATGCGATAGTCCACAATCAGGACAAAGAATATGCGAAGTCCACAATCAGGACAAAGAATATGACAGTCCACAATCAGGACAAAGAATATGACAGTCCACAATCAGGACAAAGAATATGCGATAGTCCACAATCAGGATAAAGAATATGACAGTCCACAATCAGGACAAAGAATATGCGATAGTCCACAATCAGGACAAAGAATATGACAGTCCACACCGGCAGTCCACAATCAGGACAAAGAATATGCGATAGTCCACAATCAGGACAAAGAATATGAGTCCACAACCAGGGCAGTCCACAATCAGGACATAGAATATGCGATAGTCCACAATCAGGACAAAGAATATGACAGTCCACAATCAGGGCAGTCCACAATCAGGACAAAGAATATGCGATAGTCCACAATCAGGACAAAGAATATGCGATAGTCCACAATCAGGACAAAGAATATGACAGTCACAACCAGGGCAGTCCACAATCAGGACAAAGAATATGCGATAGTCCAATCAGGACAAAGAATATGACAGTCCACATCAGGACAAAGAATATGATAGTCCACACTCAGGACAAAGAATATGACAGTCCACAACCAGGGCAGTCCACAATCAGGACAAAGAATATGCGATAGTCCACAATCAGGACAAAGAATATGCGATAGTCACAATGACAAAGAATATGACAGTCCACAACCAGGGCAGTCCACAATCAGGACAAAGAATATGACAGTCCACAACCAGGGCAGTCCACAATCAGGACAAAGAATATGACAGTCCACAACCAGGGCAGTCCACAATCAGGACAAAGAATATGCGATAGTCCACAATCAGGACAAAGAATATGACAGTCCACAATCAGGGCAGTCCACAATCAGGACAAAGAATATGGATAGTCCACAACCAGGACAGAGCCAATAGGACGAATAGTCCACAATCAGGACAAAGAATATGACAGTCCACACTCAGGACAAAGAATATGACAGTCCACACTCAGGACAAAGAATATGACAGTCCACACTCAGGACAAAGAATATGCGTTAGTCCACAATCAGGACAAAGAATATGCGATAGTCCACAATCAGGACAAAGAATATGCGATAGTCCACAATCAGGACAAAGAATATGACAGTCCACAACCAGGGCAGTCCACAATCAGGTCAAATAATATGCGATAGTCCACAATCAGGACAAAGAATATGACAGTCCACAATCAGGGCAGTCCACAATCAGGACAAAGAATATGCGATAGTCCACAATCAGGACAAAGAATATGCGATAGTCCACAATCAGGACAAAGAATATGCGATAGTCCACAATCAGGACAAAGAATATGCGATAGTCCACAATCAGGACAAAGAATATGACAGTCCACAACCAGGGCAGTCCACAATCAGGACAAAGAATATGCGATAGTCCACAATCAGGACAAAGAATATGACAGTCCACAACCAGTGCAGTCCACAATCAGGACAAAGAATACGCGATAGTCCACAACCAGGGCAGTCCACAATCAGGACAAAGAATATGACAGTCCACAATCAGGATAAAGAATATGACAGTCCACACTCAGGACAAAGAATATGCGTTAGTCCACAATCAGGACAAAGAATATGCGATAGTCCACAATCAGGATAATGAATATGACAGTCCACACTCAGGACAAAGAATATGCGTTAGTCCACAATCAGGAAAAAGAATATGCGATAGTCCACAATCAGGACAAAGAATATGCGATAGTCCACAATCAGGACAAAGAATATGACAGTCCACAACCAGGGCAGTCCACAATCAGGTCAAATAATATGCGATAGTCCACAATCAGGACAAAGAATATGCGATAGTCCACAACCAGGGCAGTCCACAATCAGGACAAAGAATATGCGATAGTCCACAACCAGGGCAGTCCACAATCAGGACAAAGAATATGCGATAGTCCACAATCAGGACAATGAATATGACAGTCCACAACCAGTGCAGTCCACAATCAGGACAAAGAATATGCGATAGTCCACAACCAGGGCAGTCCACAATCAGGACAAAGAATATGACAGTCCACAATCAGGATAAAGAATATGACAGTCCACACTCAGGACAAAGAATATGCGATAGTCCACAATCAGGATAAAGAATATGACAGTCCACACTCAGGACAAAGAATATGCGTTAGTCCACAATCAGGAAAAAGAATATGCGATAGTCCACAATCAGGACAAAGAATATGCGATAGTCCACAATCAGGACAAAGAATATGAGTCCACAACCAGGGCAGTCCACAATCTGGTCATATAATATGCGATAGTCCACAATCAGGACAAAGAATATGACAGTCCACAATCAGGGCAGTCCACAATCAGGACAGAATATGCGATAGTCCACAATCAGGACAAAGAATATGCGATAGTCCACAATCAGGACAAAGAATATGCGATAGTCCGCACTCAGGACAAAGAATATGACAGTCCACAACCAGGGCAGTCCACAATCAGGACAAAGAATATGCGATAGTCCACAATCAGGACAAAGAATATGCGATAGTCCACAATCAGGACAGTCCACAACCAGAGCAGTCCACAATCAGGACAAAGAATATGCGATAGTCCACAACCAGGGCAGTCCACAATCAGGACAAAGAATATGCGTTAGTCCATACTCAGGACAAAGAATATGACAGTCCACACTCAGGACAAAGAATATGCGTTATTCCACAATCAGGACAAAGAATATGCGATAGTCCACAATCAGGACAAAGAATATGCGATAGTCCACTATCAGGACAAAGAATATGACAGTCCACAACCAGGTCAGTCCACAATCAGGTCAAATAATATGCGATAGTCCACAATCAGGACAAAGAATATGCGATAGTCCACAATCAGGACAAAGAATATGCGATAGTCCACAATCAGGACAAAGAATATGACAGTCCACAATCAGTACAAAGAATATGACAGTCCACAACCAGGGCAGTCCACAATCAGGACACAGAATATGCGATAGTCCACAACCAGGGCAGTCCACAATCAGGACAAAGAATATGACAGTCCACAACCAGGGCAGTCCACAATCAGGACAAAGAATATGCGATAGTCCACAATCAGGACAAAGAATATGCGATAGTCCACAATCAGGACAAAGAATATGACAGTCCACAATCAGGACAAAGAATATGACAGTCCACAATCAGGACAGTCCACACTAAAGACAAAGAATATGCGTTAGTCCACACTCAGGACAAAGAATATGCGATAGTCCACAATCAGGACAAAGAATATGCGATAGTCCACAATCAGGATAAAGAATATGACAGTCCACACTCAGGACAAAGAATATGCGTTATTCCACAATCAGGACAAAGAATATGCGATAGTCCACAATCAGGACAAAGAATATGCGATAGTCCACTATCAGGACAAAGAATATGACAGTCCACAACCAGGGCAGTCCACAATCAGGTCAAATAATATGCGATAGTCCACAATCAGGACAAAGAATATGCGATAGTCCACAATCAGGACAAAGAATATGCGATAGTCCACAATCAGGACAAAGAATATGACAGTCCACAACCAGGGCAGTCCACAATCAGGACAAAGAATATGCGATAGTCCACAATCAGGACAAAGAATATGACAGTCCACAACCAGGCAGTCCACAATCAGGACAAAGAATATGCGATAGTCCACAACCAGGGCAGTCCACAATCAGGACAAAGAATATGCGATAGTCCACAATCAGGACAAAGAATATGACAGTCCACAACCAGGGCAGTCCACAATCAGGACAAAGAATATGCGATAGTCCACAACCAGGGCAGTCCACAATCAGGACAAAGAATATGACAGTCCACAATCAGGATAAAGAATATGACAGTCCACACTCAGGACAAAGAATATGACAGTCCACACTCAGGACAAAGAATATGACAGTCCACACTCAGGACAAAGAATATGGGTTAGTCCACAATCAGGACAAAGAATATGCGATAGTCCACAATCAGGACAAAGAATATGCGATAGTCCACAATCAGGACAAAGAATATGACAGTCCACAACCAGGGCAGTCCACAATCAGGACAAAGAATATGCGATAGTCCACAATCAGGACAAAGAATATGACAGTCCACAACCAGGGCAGTCCACAATCAGGACAAAGAATATGCGATAGTCCACAATCAGGACAAAGAATATGATAGTCCACAATCAGGACAAAGAATATGACAGTCCACAACCAGGGCAGTCCACAATCAGGACAAAGAATATGCGATAGTCCACAACCAGGGCAGTCCACAATCAGGACAAAGAATATGACAGTCCACAATCAGGATAAAGAATATGACAGTCCACACTCAGGACAAAGAATATGACAGTCCACACTCAGGACAAAGAATATGACAGTCCACACTCAGGACAAAGAATATGGGTTAGTCCACAATCAGGACAAAGAATATGCGATAGTCCACAATCAGGACAAAGAATATGCGATAGTCCACAATATTGACAAAGAATATGACAGTCCACAACCAGGGCAGTCCACAATCAGGTCAAATAATATGCGATAGTCCACAATCAGGACAAAGAATATGACAGTCCACAATCAGGGCAGTCCACAATCAGGACAGAGAATATGTGATAGTCCACAATCAGGACAAAGAATATGCGATAGTCCACAATCAGGACAAAGAATATGCGATAGTCCACAATCAGGACAAAGAATATGACAGTCCACAATCAGGACAAAGAATATGACAGTCCACAACCAGGGCAGTCCACAATCAGGACACAGAATATGCGATAGTCCACAACCAGGGCAGTCCACAATCAGGACAAAGAATATGCGATAGTCCACAACCAGGGCAGTCCACAATCAGGACAAAGAATATGCGATAGTCCACAATCAGGACAAAGAATATGACAGTCCACAACCAGTGCAGTCCACAATCAGGACAAAGAATATGCGATAGTCCACAACCAGGGCAGTCAACAATCAGGACAAAGAATATGACAGTCCACACTCAGGACAAAGAATATGCGTTAGTCCACACTCAGGACAAAGAATATGCGTTAGTCCACAATCAGGACAAAGAATATGACAGTCCACACTCAGGACAAAGAATATGACAGTCCACACTCAGGACAAAGAATATGACAGTCCACACTCAGGACAAAGAATATGTGTTAGTCCACAATCAGGACAAAGAATATGCGATAGTCCACAATCAGGACAAAGAATATGCGATAGTCCACAATCAGGACAAAGAATATGACAGTCCACAACCAGGGCAGTCCACAATCAGGTCAAATAATATGCGATAGTCCACAATCAGGACAAAGAATATGACAGTCCTCAATCAGGGCAGTCCACAATCAGGACAGAGAATATGCGATAGTCCACAATCAGGACAAAGAATATGCGATAGTCCACAATCAGGACAAAGAATATGCGATAGTCCACAATCAGGACAAAGAATATGCGATAGTCCACACTCAGGACAAAGAATATGACAGTCCACAACCAGGGCAGTCCACAATCAGGACAAAGAATATGCGATAGTCCACAATCAGGACAAAGAATATGCGATAGTCCACAATCAGGACAGTCCACAATCAGGACAAAGAATATGCGATAGTCCACAATCAGGACAAAGAATATGACAGTCCACAACCAGGGCAGTCCACAATCAGGACAAAGAATATGCGATAGTCCACAATCAGGACAGACTATGCAATAGTCCACAATCAGGACAAAGAATATGACAGTCCACAAACAGGGCAGTCCACAATCAGGACAAAGAATATGACAGTCCACAACCAGGGCAGTCCACAATCAGAACAAAGAATATGACAGTCCACAACCAGGGCAGTCCACAATCAGGACAAAGAATATGCGATAGTTCACAATCAAGACAAATAATATGGCAGTCCACAATCAGGACAAATAATATGACAGTCCACAATCAGGATAAAGAATATGACAGTCCACACTCAGGACAAAGAATATGCGTTAGTCCACAATCAGGACAAAGAATATGACAGTCCACACTCAGGACAAAGAATATGACAGTCCACACTCAGGACAAAGAATATGACAGTCCACACTCAGGACAAAGAATATGTGTTAGTCCACAATCAGGACAAAGAATATGCGATAGTCCACAATCAGGACAAAGAATATGCGATAGTCCACAATCAGGACAAAGAATATGACAGTCCACAACCAGGGCAGTCCACAATCAGGTCAAATAATATGCGATAGTCCACAATCAGGACAAAGAATATGACAGTCCTCAATCAGGGCAGTCCACAATCAGTACAAAGAATATGCGATAGTCCACAATCAGGACAAAGAATATGCGATAGTCCACAATCAGGACAAAGAATATGCTATAGTCCACAATCAGGACAAAGAATATGCGATAGTCCACATCAGGACAAAGAATATGACAGTCCACAACCAGGGCAGTCCACAATCAGGACAAAGAATATGCGATAGTCCACAATCAGGACAAAGAATATGCGATAGTCCACAATCAGGACAGTCCACAATCAGGACAAAGAATATGCGATAGTCCACAATCAGGACAAAGAATATGACAGTCCACAACCAGGGCAGTCCACAATCAGGACAAAGAATATGCGATAGTCCACAATCAGGACAAAGAATATGACAGTCCACAAACAGGGCAGTCCACAATCAGGACAAAGAATATGACAGTCCACAACCAGGGCAGTCCACAATCAGGACAAAGAATATGCGATAGTCCACAATCAGGACAAAGAATATGCGATAGTCCACAATCAAGACAAATAATATGACAGTCCACAATCAGGACAAAGAATATGACAGTCCACAATCAGGACAGTCCACAATCAAGACAAATAATATGACAGTCCACAATCAGGACAAATAATATGACAGTCCACAATCAGGACAAAGAATATGTGATAGTCCACAATCAGGACAAAGAATATGTGATAGTCCACAATCGTGACAACGTATATGTGATAGTCCACAATTAGGACAATGTACATATGTAGTGATAGTCCACAATTGGATCAAAGTATATGTGGTAGGCTATAATTCAATTAGGACAAAGTATATATTACAGTCCACAATTGAAATACAGCATATATGAAATCCACAAGCATATGTGACAGTCCGCAATTGGGACACAATATACGTGACAATCCTCAATCATGGTAAAATATGCATGAAATCAACAATCGGGACAAAGAATATGCGAGTCCACAATTCAGTTGTGACAAAGTATATGTGAAAGTCCACAATTCAGTTGTGACAAAGTAAATGTGAAAGTCCACAATTCAGTTGGGACAAAGTAAATGTGAAAGTCCACAATTCAGACAAAGCATAGATGACTGTCCACAATTGTGACAAAGTAAATGTGAAGTCCACAATTAAATTGGGACAATGTAAATGTGAAGTCCACAATTAAATTGGGACAACGTAAATATGAAGTCCACAATTAAATTGGGACAAAGTAAATGTGAAGTCCACAATTAAATTGGGACAAAGTAAATGTGAAGTCCACAATTAAATTGGGACAAAGTAAATGTGAAGTTCACAATTAAATTGGGACAAAGTAAATGTGAAGTCCACAATTAAATTGGGACAAAGTATATGTGAAGTCCACAATTAAATTGGGACAAAGTATATGTGAAGTCCACAATTCAGTTGGGATAAAGTATACATGAATGTCCAATTGAAACAAAGTATATGTGACAACTGTCAATAAAGGTATCGACAATATGTCAATAGACATGAAAAGTGTATAGAAAATATACGAACATGACTAGGGTATAGAAAATATACGAACATGACTAGGGTATAGAAAACATAAGAACATGACTAGGGTATAGAAAATATACGAACATGACTAGGGTATAGAAAATATACGAACATGACTAGGGTATAGAAAATATACGAACATGACTAGGGTATAGAAAATATACGAACATGACTAGGGTATAGAAAATATACGAACATGACTAGGGTATAGAAAATATACGAACATGACCAGGGTATAGAAAACATAAGAACATGACTAGGGTATAGAAAATATACGAACATGACTAGGGTATAGAAAACATAAGAACATGACCAGGGTATAGAAAATATACGAACATGACTAGGGTATAGAAAATATATGAACATGACTAGAGTATAGAAAACATAAGAACATGACCAGGGTATAGAAAACATAAGAACATGACTAGGGTATAGAAAATATACGAACATGACTAGGGTATAGAAAATATACGAACATGACTAGGGTATAGAAAATATATGAACATGACTAGGGTATAGAAAATATACGAACATGACTAGGGTATAGAAAATATACGAACATGACTAGGGTATAGAAAATATACGAACATGACTAGGGTATAGAAAATATACGAACATGACTAGGGTATAGAAAATATACGAACATGACTAGGGTATAGAAAATATACGAACATGACTAGGGTATAGAAAACATAAGAACATGACTAGGGTATAGAAAACATAAGAACATGACTAGGGTATAGAAAATATAAGAACATGACTAGGATATGGAACATGACTAGGACATAGAAAACATAAGAACATGACTAGGGTATGGAAAACATAAGAACATGACTAGGGCATAGACAACATAAGAACATGACTAGGGTATGGAAACATAAGAACATGACTAGGGTATGGAAACATAAGAACATGACTAGGGCATAGAAAACATAAGAACATGACTAGGGTATGGAAACATAAGAACATGACTAGGGTATGGAAAACATAAGAACATGACTAGGGTATAGAAAACATAAGAACATGACTAGGGTATAGAAAACATAAGAACATGACTAGGGTAAGGAAACATGACTAGGGTAAGGAAACATGACTAGGGTATGGAAACATGAGAACATGACTAGGGTATGGAAACATGAGAACATGACTAGGGCATGGAAACATGAGAACATGACTAGGGTAAGGAAACATGACTAGGGTATGGAAACATGATAACATGACTAGGGTATGGAAAACAAGAACATGACTAGGGCATGGAAACATAAGAACATGACTAGGGTATGGAAAACATAAGAACATGACTAGGGTATGGAAACATAAGAACATGACTAGGGTATGGAAAACATAAGAACATGACTAGGGTATATAAAACATAAGAACATGACTAGGGTATATAAAACATAAGAATATGACTAGGGTATAGAAAACATAAGAACATGACTAGGGTATAGAAAACATAAGAACATGACTAGGGTATGGAAACATAAGAACATGACTAGGGTATGGAAACATAAGAACATGACTAGGGCATAGAAAACATAAGAACATGACTAGGGTATGGAAACATGAGAACATGACTAGGGTATGGAAACATGAGAACATGACTAGGGTATAGAAAACATAAGAACATGACTAGGGCATAGAAAACATAAGACCATGACTAGGGTATAGAAAACATAAGAACATGACTAGGGTATGGAAACATAAGAACATGACTAGGGTATAGAAAACATAAGAATATGACTAGGGTATAGAAAACATAAGAACATGACTAGGGTATAGAAAACATAAGAACATGACTAGGGCATAGAAAACATAAGACCATGACTAGGGTATAGAAAACATAAGAATATGACTAGGGTATGGAAACATAAGAACATGACTAGGGTATGGAAACATAAGAACATGACTAGGGTATAGAAAACATAAGAATATGACTAGGGTATAGAAAACATAAGAACATGACTAGGGTATAGAAAACATAAGAACATGACTAGGGCATAGAAAACATAAGACCATGACTAGGGTATAGAAAACATAAGAATATGACTAGGGTATGGAAACATAAGAACATGACTAGGGTATGGAAACATAAGAACATGACTAGGGTATAGAAAACATAAGAATATGACTAGGGTATAGAAAACATAAGAACATGACTAGGGTATAGAAAACATAAGAATATGACTAGGGTATAGAAAACATAAGAATATGACTAGGGTATAGAAACATAAGAATATGACTAGGGCATAGAAAACATAAGAATATGACTAGGGTATAGAAACATAAGAATATGACTAGGGTATAGAAACATAAGAATATGACTAGGGTATAGAAAACATAAGAATATGACTAGGGTAAGGAAACATAAGAATATGACTAGGGCATAGAACACATAAGAATATGACTAGGGTAAGGAAACATGACTAGGGTATGGAAACATGAGAACATGACTAGGGTATAGAAAACAAGAACATGACTAGGGTATGGAAACATAAGAACATGACTAGGGCATAGAAAACATAAGAACATGACTAGGGTATGGAAACATAAGAACATGACTAGGGCATAGAAAACATAAGAACATGACTAGGGTATAGAAAACATAAGAACATGACTAGGGTATGGAAACATAAGAACATGACTAGGGCATAGAAAACATAAGAACATGACTAGGGTATGGAAACATGAGAACATGACTAGGGTATGGAAAACAAGAACATGACTAGGGCATGGAAACATAAGAACATGACTAGGGTATGGAAAACATAAGAACATGACTAGGGTATGGAAACATAAGAACATGACTAGGGTATGGAAAACATAAGAACATGACTAGGGTATATAAAACATAAGAACATGACTAGGGTATATAAAACATAAGAATATGACTAGGGTATAGAAAACATAAGAACATGACTAGGGTATAGAAAACATAAGAACATGACTAGGGTATAGAAAACATAAGAATATGACTAGGGTATAGAAAACATAAGAACACGACTAGGGTATAGAAAACAAGAACATGACTAGGGTATGGAAACATAAGAACATGACTAGGGCATAGAAAACATAAGAACATGACTAGGGTATAGAAAACATAAGAACATGACTAGGGTATGGAAACATAAGAACATGACTAGGGTATGGAAACATAAGAACATGACTAGGGCATAGAAAACATAAGAACATGACTAGGGTATGGAAACATGAGAACATGACTAGGGTATAGAAAACATAAGAACATGACTAGGGCATAGAAAACATAAGACCATGACTAGGGTATAGAAAACATAAGAATATGACTAGGGTATAGAAAACATAAGAACATGACTAGGGTATGGAAACATGAGAACATGACTAGGGTATGGAAACATGAGAACATGACTAGGGTAAGGAAACATAAGAATATGACTAGGGCATAGAACACATAAGAATATGACTAGGGTATGGAAAACATAAGAATATGACTAGGGTATAGAAAACATAAGAATATGACTAGGGTATGGAAAACATAAGAACATGACTAGGGTAAGGAAACATAAGAATATGACTAGGGTATAGAAAACATAAGAATATGACTAGGGTATGGAAACATAAGAACATGACTAGGGTATGGAAACATAAGAACATGACTAGGGTATAGAAAACATAAGAATATGACTAGGGTATAGAAAACATAAGAACATGACTAGGGTATGGAAACATAAGAATATGACTAGGGTATAGAAACATAAGAATATGACTAGGGTAAGGAAACATAAGAATATGACTAGGGCATAGAACACATAAGAATATGACTAGGGTAAGGAAACATGACTAGGGTATGGAAACATGAGAACATGACTAGGGTATAGAAAACAAGAACATGACTAGGGTATGGAAACATAAGAACATGACTAGGGCATAGAAAACATAAGAACATGACTAGGGTATGGAAACATAAGAACATGACTAGGGCATAGAAAACATAAGAACATGACTAGGGTATAGAAAACATAAGAACATGACTAGGGTATGGAAACATAAGAACATGACTAGGGCATAGAAAACATAAGAACATGACTAGGGTATGGAAACATAAGAACATGACTAGGGTATGGAAAACATAAGAACATGACTAGGGTATAGAAAACATAAGAATATGACTAGGGTATAGAAAACATAAGAATATTACTAGGGTATGGAAAACATAAGAACATGACTAGGGTATAGAAAACATAAGAATATGACTAGGGCATAGAAAACATAAGAACATGACTAGGGTATGGAAACATGAGAACACGACTAGGGTAAGGAAACATGACTAGGGTATGGAAACATGAGAACATGACTAGGGTATGGAAACATGACTAGGGTATGGAAACATGAGAACATGACTAGGGTAAGGAAACATGACTAGGGTATGGAAACATGAGAACATGACTAGGGTAAGGAAACATGACTAGGGTAAGGAAACATGAGAACATGACTAGGGTATGGAAACATGACTAGGGTATGGAAACATGACTAGGGTAAGGAAACATGACTAGGGTATGGAAACATGAGAACATGACTAGGGTAAGGAAACATGACTAGGGTATGGAAACATGAGAATATGACTAGGGTAAGGAAACATGACTAGGGTATGGAAACATGAGAACATGACTAGGGTAAGGAAACATGACTAGGGTAAGGAAACATGACTAGGGTATGGAAACATGAGAACATGACTAGGGTAAGGAAACATGAGAACATGACTAGGGTAAGGAAACATGACTAGGGTATGGAAACATGAGAACATGACTAGGGTAAGGAAACATGTCAACATCAGTTTGCTTAGAATTTCTCTAGTTTATTTTTCTCTCTGTGTTTTAAAATGGAAATCAAATTTCCCATTAACGTCAGCATCATATAAATAATAAAATACGTTTGATTATATAAACTTCATGAACAAAAACAATAATGATAATATAGTACAGACAATACAAATTAATGGAAATCTGATAAGCACGGTTGGTAAGCAGTTATTGGAGGTGACCACTAACACAGGTTTGAGACTGTAAATGATTATTTAACAATGGAAATCTGCTACCGGTAATACAATAATATTAATTTCTAATTCTCTGCACCGTAGAATGTGCAGCACATTGTAAGTAAATGCATCATGGGGGATTTCTTTATCATAGGTAACAATGGAATGTAATTAGAATGGCTCACCAACATGGTTCACATTACAGGTATTTAGATCCACATTTTATTTTTACAACAAATCAAGAGAATGTAATAGAAATTCCTCTGTGAAGGGATGAAGTTATCCATGTTAACCCTGAACCTGCTGAATAAATTGGTGCACATACCATAGAAGATCCAGACCGCGCAATAATGACACGTTTGATCAGGATCTATGTTGTTTACTATTCAGACTGATCAGGATCTATGTTGTTTACTATTCAGACAAGTGTTTTAGCTCCACTATCCGAATAGCAAACAGCATAGAGCCTGATCAGACGGCATGTTCTGTGTCGCCTAATCTGGCTCTATGCTGTTTGCAAATTTAGTCGTGATTGGCAGGTTATGGGGTAATCTATGTGCACCCCCCCCCCATTAAACTTGATGCAACATCCACATAGAGTAACAAACTTCTATTACTTACATATGTTAAAACAAATGGAAAATCATTGAATATCAATGTTGAAATCATGTAAAAACAGTAAAACATTTTGAAGAGATTCTTGGAAGGCAGTGTACAAGGGGCCACATCAACTACCAACCTCACCATAAATTCACATCTGCTTTGTAAGCAAAAACAGAAGCTCTTAGTAAATAAATATTTCATTCCAGTAAATCAACCGTAACAAATTCTCATAAGGATACATTATACGATAATAGAAAATAATTGTGGAAATTATTTTTCAACAACCGAGTTTGTAAAACTATTTCAGTCAGTGCTTGATAATCCAGTATATTCTATGCCATAGGTGCCCCCCCCCCCCAAAGGATTTTCATAAGAACCATATTGGTCTATGCCATAGGTGCCCCCCCCCCCAAAGGATTTTCATAAGAACGATATTGGTCTATGCTATTGGTGCCCAATGGGATTTATCTGAGAGCAAGCTTCACATTTTAGTAGCTTCAGCTGTAACGTTTGTCCAATTGTTGTTAAGTACATGGCATGTTTTATTAGTCTCTGTAAAAATGCTTGTGTGAAGTTTCATTACTTGTCATGTTGTTGCTGAAACAAAATTTGACCTTGACATGGACTGAATATTTAGTTTTATGAAACTCCCTAAAGTACCAAGAGAGTTGGTTAGTTTTAAGGTCTACATGGGAGAACTGTTTACCCAGGCCAACTCATTGACATGGACTGAATATTTAGTTTCATGAAACTCCCTAAAGTACCAAGAGAGTTGGTTAGTTTTAAGGTCTACATGGGAGAACTGTTTACCCAGGCCAACTGTACTCTAAAAAATGTTCCGGTAGTAAGTGCACTGAGGAATGATTTGGACGTGTCCTGAACACTGCAACTAATAGAAATAATACACTGAAATAGAAGTTACGGCAAAGAGATACACTACTGCATAACCTTACACCAATAATGACAACATGCCCACCCCCCAAGGCTAGGCCCCTGCTTAATGAGACGATTCAAGGTTCAATCACAGATGCTTGGAAACAATCGTACATTATGTATACATGTTGGAATAGTTATTGGTATATGTTGGAATGGTTACTGGAAACAATCGTTCATACTTTTACCGTTGGAATGGTTACTGGAAACAATCGTTCATACTTTTACCGTTGGAATGGTTACTGGAAACAATCGTTCATACTTTTACCGTTGGAATGGTTACTGGAAACAATCGTTCATACTTTTACCGTTGGAATGGTTACTGGAAACAATCATTCATTACATATGAATGTTGGAATGGTTACTGGAAACAACCGTTCATTACTTGTAAATGTTGGAATGGTTACTGGAAACAATCGTTCATTACTTGTATATGTTGCAATGGTTACTGGAAACAATCGTTCATTACTTGTATATGTTGTAATGGTTACTGGAAACAATCGTTCATTACATATGAATGTTGGAATGGTTACTGGAAACAATCGTTCATTACTTGTAAATGTTGGAATGGTTACTGGAAACAACCGTTCATTACTTGTAAATGTTGGAATGGTTACTGGAAACAACCGTTCATTACTTGTAAATGTTGGAATGGTTACTGGAAACAATCGTTCATTACTTGTATATGTTGGAATGGTTACTGGAAACAACCGTTCATTACATATGAATGGTTACTGGAAACAATCGTTCATTACATATGAATGTTGGAATGGTTACTGGAAACAATCGTTCATTACTTGTAAATGTTGGAATGGTTACTGGAAACAATCGTTCATTACATATGAATGTTGGAATGGTTACTGGAAACAATCGTTCATTACATATGAATGTTGAAATGGTTACTGGAAACAATCGTTCATTACATATGAATGTAGGAATGGTTACTGGAAACAATCGTTCATTACATATGAATGTAGGAATGGTTACTGGAAACAATCGTTCATTACATTTGAATGTAGGAATGGTTACTGGAAACAATCGTTCATTACATATGAATGTAGGAATGGTTACTGGAAACAATCGTTCATTACATTTGAATGTAGGAATGGTTAATGAAAACAATTGTTCATTACTTATAAATGTTGGAATGGTTACTGGAAACAATCGTTCATTACATATGAATGTAGGAATGGTTATTGGAAACAATCGTTCATTATATATGAATGTTGGAATGGTTATTGGAAACAATCGTTCATTACATATGAATGTAGGAATGGTTACTGGAAACAATCGTTCATTACATATGAATGTAGGAATGGTTACTTGAAACAATCGTTCATTATATATGAATGTTGCAATGGTTACTGGAAACAATCGTTCATTACATATGAATGGTTACTGGAAACAATCGTTCATTACATATAAATGTTCAAATGGTTACTGGAAACAACCGTTCATTACTTGTAAATGTTGGAATGGGTTGTCTCGTTTACAGAATAAACCTTATTTGACTTGTCTGTCCAACACAACAACCAATCCTTTAGTGTTCCACTTGTATTATCATACTTGGTTCTAGAGCTTGTGTTGTCTCGTTTACCAAATCAACTTTCAGTACTTTCACATTGTTTCCCTCTTCCACTTCAAATTCGTTCTCTGTATCTATCATCCATACAAAATATAGATGGAACACATGATATAAGCGGTGAATTCTCCGTTCCCGATAGGCATGGTTCAATGTATCGTGGAACACGTCCATTTCTACTTAAGCTACATTCTAGAATATCAACCCATACAAACTGTCGTATCACTTCTTTCAAACCTTCCACTGAAATCTGTTCTTTGCTGATTACTATGCAGAATGGTGGATATAGTGTAGCAACGTATAACACTACCGTGCAGTGGTAGTGCATCTTCTTCAGGTGTAAGAGGCCCGGAGTTCACACCCAGTTGCAGCCTTGCTCTTAGGCAAGGCGCTTAAATTCCACATTGCCTCTTCTCTCCCTCATGGCGATGGATTCCGTAAGGAATGAGGTCTCAAGAGCGATTTAAAAAAAATGTTGCAAGAACTTGTTTCGCAATTGAACTAATTAAATTTGATAAGCTAACACTACACCATGTGTATATATCCCTGAACAATTGGTATGTTGCGACGCCACGCTGTCCATCGACACTTTGAATGTATGCTTGTCTACATGTTGCGACGCCACGCTGTCCATCGACACTATGCATGTATGCTTGTCTACATGTTTTGACGTCATTCTGCAAGCACCATATCTGCGTATTGCAATGTGTTTATACATCTGGTCTAGGACCAATGCTATGTCCTCTGTCACGACTCCAACAACCCTTGCTTTGTCAAGCGATCTTTCTGTAATTGAAATTTGATCAATTTAAATACACAGTTCCTTTCTACAAATAACTTTTAAACACAGTTCTTTTCACCATTTTCATGTTTCGTTGTATTGGTTTTTCAGACAATTTCTTGAATCAAGAACTAAGTGGAAATTAAAGCTGATTGTTGTTGTTTTCGTGAAGTAAGGTATCTGGTACATGTATTGTGTGTTTTACGTTTATTTATCGTCGCTACCATTTGCCCATATGAGCGACGCCTCCTGAAGAGATTTGTTGGAGGATAGTGCAATGAAACAGACAGAGAAAACAAACAATAACATTTTGGCAGAAAGCACAAATGTAGCTACTAAGTTCTGTTTGTTTGTTTGTTTGTTTTGGAGGTTTAAAGACGAACCAACATCCTAGGTCATACAGCAGCTCTCTAGCTACTTTTGGTGGAGAAAGACACACACATACATATATTGACACTCAAAGCGATATGATTGGTCAAATATGAGACATGATTGGTCAAATATATGAGATAAAACTACGACCAATGAGAAAGACTGAAGTTCTACGTAATATGACATGTTAAATCTGGGACTTGATCTCAGCTACAGCCAATGAGAAGACTTGTTTCATGTTCAGTTACTTACCAATCCTCCAGCCTTGCGTGTTCTTGTCCGTACTGGATTCTTGCCAATTCTCAGCTTCGCCTGTTTTACATGAATCTCACTCTCCTTGACTCTGTAAACATACAACAATACACTGCTTAACATAGATCCTGTAAACATACAACAATACACTGCTTAACATAGATCATGTAAACATACAACAATACACTACTTAACATAGATCCTGTAAACATACAACAATACACTGCTTAACATAAGTCCTGTAAACATACAACAATACACTACTTAACATAGATCCAGTAAACATACAACAATACACTGCTTAACATAAGTCCTATAAACATACAACAATACACTGCTTAACATAGGTCATGTAAACATACAACAATACACTGCTTAACATAGATCCTATAAACATACAACAATACACTGCTTAACATAGATCATGTAAACATACAACAATACACTACTTAACATAGATCCTGTAAACATACAACAATACACTGCTTAACATAAGTCCTATAAACATACAACAATACACTGCTTAACATCAATACACTGCTTAACATAAGTCCTATAAACATACAACAATACACTGCTTAACATAGGTCATGTAAACATACAACAATACACTGCTTAACATAAATCCTGTAAACATACAACAATACACTGCTTAACATAAGTCCTGTAAACATACAACAATACACTGCTAAACATAAGTCCTGTAAACATACAACAATACACTGCTTAACATAAGTCCTGTAAACATACAACAATACACTGCTTAACATCAATACACTGCTTAACATAAGTCCTGTAAACATACAACAATACACTGCTTAACATAAGTCCTGTAAACATACAACAATACACTGCTTAACATAAGTCCTGTAAACATACAACAATACACTGCTTAACATAAGTCCTGTAAACATACAACAATACACTGCTCAACATAAGTCCTGTAAACATACAACAATACACTGCTTAACATAGGTCCTGTAAACATACAACAATACACTGCTTAACATAGATCCAGTAAACATACAACAATACACTACTTAACATAGATCCAGTAAACATACAACAATACACTGCTTAACATAGATCCAGTAAACATACAACAATACACTGCTTAACATAGAACATGTAAACATACAACAATACACTGCTTAACATAGAACATGTAAACATACAACAATACACTGCTTAACATAGATCCAGTAAACATACAACAATACACTGCTTAACATAGGTCCTGTAAACATACAACAATACACTGCTTAACATAGGTCATGTAAACATACAACAATACACTGCTTAACATAGATCCAGTAAACATACAACAATACACTACTTAACATAGGTCCTGTAAACATACAACAATACACTGCTTAACATAGGTCCTGTAAACATACAACAATACACTACTTAACATAGGTCCTGTAAACATACAACAATACACTACTTAACATAGGTCCTGTAAACATACAACAATACACTGCTTAACATAGGTCCTGTAAACATACAACAATACACTGCTTAACATAGGTCATGTAAACATACAACAATACACTGCTTAACATAGGTCATGTAAACATACAACAATACACTGGTCAACATGTGCTTCATGATCTTTCAAAGAAGCGTAAAAACATGATGATGAGCAGAACACTCAGTTTGCAGCCGGTGTTTCTCGCCCTGAAAACACAATGGAAACACCAGCGAGACGACCATAAACGAAAAGCAGCATTCGTCAGATTCTACACAAATGCAGCTGCAAATATCTGGCTATAGTAGCATACACTGTGAATACTGCTGCATGTCAATGGGGTGTTCTCTGAAATCCCAACTCTAACCTCAACAATCTTTTAGGAACATACAAATGTTCAGAATCAGAATTAACGGGAAGAGCTATTAGAAATGCTATGCTGTAAGTTCACCTGCCAGACTTGTCTGTGATCTAGGTCGGCCCAATGTCTTTAAAGTTTCAGGACATAATGGCCTGTAATTTGTATATTAATTGATACTTAGCACAGTAATTAATATTAACCAACTATGCTGAATTCTGAATCACTGTTTAAGTAGGTCTTGCAGGCATACAAGAACACACTGCTGAACATTTGGTCCTGCAAACTAACAACAAAATAAGAGAGATAAGGATTTTCAGTCTCCCACAACTCGGACTTTAAATTGAACAAGTGTGTGTTTTACGTTTATTTATCGTCGCTACTGGTTGCCCCATATGAGCGACGCCTCCTAAAGAGATTAGTCATGTTAGATGTTTGGAGGATACAGACAGAGACCCATTCCAGAGTCTCATCTGGTTCTTTTACGTGCAAGGTGTAAAGCACTGACACGAGACCTCGGCTGAACGTCCCATCTGAAAGACTGTTAATTTTATTAGGGTCAGACGGGGATCGAAGGATTACCAGTCCAACGTGTTACCCTCTGGACTACAGTTCTGTCTGTAAAATAAATTGAGCAATCTTCAACTCTTTCTCTTTAAATTGAGCAATCTTCAACTCTTTCTCTTTAAATTGAGCAATCTTCAACTCTTTCTCTTTATATTGAGCAATCTTCAACTCTTTCTCTTTATATTGAGCAATCTTCAACTCTTTCTCTTTAAATTGAGCAATCTTCAACTCTTTCTCTTTAAATTGAGCAATCTTCAACTCTTTCTCTTTAAATTGAGCAATCTTCAACTCTTTCTCTTTATATTGAGCAATCTTCAACTCTTTCTCTTTAAATTGTGCAATCTTCAACTCTTTCTCTTTAAATTGAGCAATCTTCAACTCTTTCTCTTTATATTGAGCAATCTTCAACTCTTTCTCTTTAAATTGAGCAATCTTCAACTCTTTCTCTTTAAATTGAGCAATCTTCAACTCTTTCTCTTTAAATTGAGCAATCTTCAACTCTTTCTCTTTAAATTGAGCAATCTTCAACTCTTTCTCTTTAAATTGAGCAATCTTCAACTCTTTCTCTTTAAATTGAGCAATCTTCAACTCTTTCTCTTTAAATTGAGCAATCTTCAACTCTTTCTCTTTAAATTGAGCAATCTTCAACTATTTCTCTTTATATTGAGCAATCTTCAACTCTTTCTCTTTAAATTGAGCAATCTTCAACTCTTTCTCTTTAAATTGAGCAATCTTCAACTCTTTCTCTTTAAATTGAGCAATCTTCAACTCTTTCTCTTTATATTGAGCAATCTTCAACTCTTTCTCTTTAAATTGAGCAATCTTCAACTCTTTCTCTTTAAATTGAGCAATCTTCAACTCTTTCTCTTTAAATTGAGCAATCTTCAACTCTTTCTCTTTAAATTGAGCAATCTTCAACTCTTTCTCGGTCTATTGTAACTGTGACATTTAATTGAGCATGGTTCCCGCTGTCGGTTGCCAAAGGCACCAATTGCAACAAAAAATAAATATTGGCGCTAAATTTTGTGAATTGGCGAAATTATTTGGCGCAACATTTAAAAAAATTGTTGGCACATGTTTTAAATAATATGGCTTCAAATATTTATTTGTGAACTATATGGCTCTTAGTTGGCTCCAAGTTTTTTAAATTGGCTCCAGTGCTTTTCAATTGGCGACAGAAGTGGTGCAGACAAACATTCAGACAGAGGGAACCCAATTAATAAGCAGTAAATGACACCAGATTTCCCTCACTGATCCTGTTCCCTCTATTGATCAACATGTTCAGTGCAGATTAACCTTTAGCAGTTCAGGACAATTTCAATGAAATGTCAAGCCATACTTTATAGGAAAATTAAGAAAAAATATTACACATTTGTTATCTGCCGACCACAACAACAACATTCAGCAATTCAGACCAGTCGCTTCTCACCAATGTAACCCGGGTTCGATCCTCGGACAGGGAAGTATGTGAGATGGTACGGTGGTCGCCAGATCGGACATGTTGGTTTTCTACGAGTTTCCTCCCACACGAATGACCACATTTACGCTTTCAGCCGCGTCAACGAGAGTGATTAATATAAGTTGTTAGAACTTGCTTCGCAATCGTTGTAAAATAAATAAAGTTTAAAAGTGAATATTATAAAAGCAATTCAGACATACAGTAGATCTCACACACAAGTCCGTTACAAAAACCTCCAAGAATCAATTCTGGCATTCTCGGAAGAGTAAATGAATGAATCGCATGAAGAACCAGAATCAGATATGATAACCTACTTCATTCCATGCAAAACAATATTGAACAAGTTTTGAATCATTTATATCACTTGCATGCTTCCATCAGTCACATCAAATTATACGCGGAGATAAACCTGCAAGATACGACGAGGCAATAATACAGAAGCGTGTCAAAACTCGGTCCTACCTCTACTTGAACATTATTTTTTACAATTATAATATGAGCAAATTTCGTTCCAAATTTATCATAATACGAAAATAGAAGATATTTTTTTATCTTTTCGATTTATCTAAGATAGTAGAAAATAATCCTGAATTGTTCCATTTCTCCATAGGTCATGCTGCAAAATGACATCATCACAACATTTTGCATTATGACCTAGGGGGGCAAAAAAGAATTTAATTTATTTACTTCCAAAAGAATAAGATCAATTGAAAAATAAATTTAGCCAGAACTATGAAAAAACCCTGTTTCCAGAGCGCTATGGAAAAAACCATGTTTAGCCAGTGCTGTAAAGATACCATGTTTAGCCTGAGATCAACAATAATACATTACCCTGACAGATTATAAATGCCGATCTGACGCTACAACAGGAGAAGAACTCTGATCTGACGCTACAACAGGGGAAGAACTCTGATCTGACATTACAACAGGGGAAGAACTCTGATCTGACGCTACAACAGGGGAAGAACTCTGATCTGACATTACAACAGGGGAAGAACTCTGATCTGACGCTACAACAGGGGAAGAACTCTGATCTGATGCTACAACAGGGGAAGAACTCTGATCTGACATTACAACAAGGGAAGAACTCTGATCTGACATTACAACAGGGGAATAACTCTGATCTGACATTACAACAGGGGAAGAACTCTGATCTGACATTACAACAGGGGAAGAACTCTGATCTGACATTACAACAGGGGAAGAACTCTGATCTGACATTACAACAGGGGAAGAACTCTGATCTGACATTACAACAGGGGAAGAACTCTGATCTGACATTACAACAGGGGAAGAACTCTGATCTGATGCTACAACAGGGGAAGAACTCTGATCTGATGCTACAACAGGGGAAGAACTCTGATCTGACGCTACAACAGGGGAAGAACTCTGATCTGACATTACAACAGGGGAAGAACTCTGATCTGATGCTACAACAGGGGAAGAACTCTGATCTGACGCTACAACAGGGGAAGAACTCTGATCTGACATTACAACAGGGAAGAACTCTGATCTGACGCTACAACAGGGGAAGAACTCTGATCTGACGCTACAACAGGGGACGAACTCTGATCTGACGCTACAACAGGGGAAGAACTCTGATCTGACATTACAACAGGGGAATAACTCTGATCTGATGCTACAACAGGGGAAGAACTCTGATCTGACATTACAACAGGGGAATAACTCTAATTTGACATTACAACAGGGGAATAACTCTGATCGGGCATTACAACAGGGGAAGAACTCTGATCTGGCATTACAACAGGGGAATAACTCTGATCTGGCATTACAACAGGGGAATAACTCTGATCTGGCATTACAACAGGGGAATCACTCTGGTCTGGCATTACAACAGGGGAATAACTCTGATCTGGCATTACAACAGGGGAAGAACTCTGATCTGACGCTACAACAGGGGAAGAACTGTGATCTGATGCTACAACAGGGGAAGAACTGTGATCTGATGCTACATCAGGGGAACAACTCTGATATGACGCTACAACAGGGGAACAACTCTGATCTGGCATTACAACAGGGGAACAACTCTGATCTGACATTACAACAGGGGAACAACTCTGATCTGACATTACAACAGGTGAAGAACTCTGATCTGATATTACAACAGGGGAAGAACTCTGATCTGACATTACAACAGGGGAAGAACTCTGATTTGACATTACAACAGGGGAAGAACTCTGATCTGAGGCTACAACAGGGGAAGAACTCTGATCTGATGCTACAACAGGGGAAGAACTCTGATCTGACATTACAACAGGGGAAGAACTCTGATCTGACATTACAACAGGGGAAGAACTCTGATCTGAGGCTACACCAGGGGAAGAACTCTTATCTGAGGCTACAACAGGGGAAGAACTCTGATCTGAGGCTACAACAGGGGAAGAACTCTGATCTGACATTACAACAGGGGAAGAACTCTGATCTGACGCTACAACAGGGGAAGAACTCTGATCTGATGCTACAACAGGCGAAGAACTCTGATCTGACATTACAACAGGGGAAGAACTCTGATCTGGCGCTACAACAGGGGAAGAACTCTGATCTGACATTACAAAAGAGGAAGAACTCTGATCTGACATTACAACAGGGGAAGAACTCTGATCTGACATTACAACAGGGGAAGAACTCTGATCTGAGGCTACAACAGGGGAAGAACTCTTAAGAGCATTAATGTTCAAGACAAGTAAATAGTTTCATGTTTTAATTGATTTGACTACTGATACTAATTTTAAAAATGTTTCCGAAACTCCATTAAAGTAGCTCCGAAAAACATATCGTTAAAATCTAACCTAACATTTACAGTTAAATTCTCAACGCGTTCGTTCCATGTTTCCACAGAATTATGGAGCATTAAAAACAGCTACATATTCAACATTTTTGCATTTCCTTGCAAAAAAAAAATGTTATATTTATGACATGATAATATTGATGCGTTGCAAGGCAAACTATCACTGCAGCCTCAACTAGAGCATAACATTCCAAACTTTGGTGTTCGCTTTGCACGTCTGTCTCAAAATTACCGCTTATCTTATCCATAAGAAATTAAATGCTAATCAAAATTCAATTTATGACTTTGCTAAATATATTTTTAGGTGGTAATAGACCTAAACAGTCTGCGGATGAGAAGTTTTTAATGCATACCGATGTGCAAATGGTTGATATAAAATTTAAACTTTTAAGTACCAGATACAATTCTTAAGTCTTTAGGATGAGACTTTAAACCGTTGTGATGGTGCTTTACATTGTGTGCATGTAAAATAATGAGGGAACCCTCTGGAATGTCTGTATCATTGCGCTATCCTCCAAAAACATATATCAACTGACCTCTTCCGTAGGCGTCTCTCACATGGGCAACCGGTAGCGGTGATAAATAATCGTAAAACACACGAAGGATATGCTTCAGTAAGGGCGGAGTATTCTCTATATTTATACAGGGGAGGGTATGACATTGTGTGTATTCGGATGAAATCTGTTGATAGCATTTTTATTTTGCGGTCTATATTTTTATAATATTGCAAAAACGTTTTTTTCTTTACAAAAAATAATCTTGCCAAAAAAACAGGCAATGTCTAGTCACGAGAGGAAGGTAATTTTATTATCAATCATCCATTTATAATGTATCTATAAGACCCAATGAAGCATCACACATTTATCAAATTCATTATAGATTACTAATTCAAACATGTGAAAGTTAATCACACATCAGATAAACAATTATATTTCTCATTTCTATAACAATTTACAATAACTCAACCACGTAAACAAAATGCCCTCTGAACCACAGGTAATGGTAGGCGTGAACACGTACACAGAAAACTAAAATACGATACATTCAGGTGCAATTATTCAAATATCCAAGATCCCATACAATCCGATGGAATAGATTATCCAAACACCAAACTAACATACAATCCGATGGAATAGAGATTATCCAATCACCAAACTACCATACAATCTGGTGGAATAGAGATTATCCAATCACCAAACTACCATACAATCTGGTGGAATAGAGATTATCCAAACACCAAACTACCATACAATCCGATGGAATAGATTATCCAAACACCAAACTACCATACAATCTGGTGGAATAGATTATCCAATCACCAAACTACAATACAATCCGATGGAATAGATTATCCAATCACCAAACTACAATACAATCTGGTGGAATAGAGTTGATCCAAACACCAAACTACCATACAATCTGGTGGAATAGAGTTGATCCAAACACAAAACTACCATACAATCTGGTGGAATAGAGATTATCCAATCACCAAACTACCATACAATCTGGTGGAATAGATTATCCAATCACCAAACTACAATACAATCCGATGGAATAGATTATCCAATCACCAAACTACAATACAATCTGGTGGAATAGAGTTGATCCAAACACCAAACTACCATACAATCTGGTGGAATAGAGTTGATCCAAACACCAAACTACCATACAATCTGGTGGAATAGAGATTATCCAATCACCAAACTACCATACAATCTGGTGGAATAGATTATCCAATCACCAAACTACAATACAATCCGATGGAATAGATTATCCAATCACCAAACTACAATACAATCTGGTGGAATAGAGTTGATCCAAACACCAAACTACCATACAATCTGGTGGAATAGAGTTGATCCAAACACAAAACTACCATACAATCTGGTGGAATAGAGATTATCCAATCACCAAACTACCATACAATCTGGTGGAATAGATTATCCAATCACCAAACTACAATACAATCCGATGGAATAGATTATCCAATCACCAAACTACAATACAATCTGGTGGAATAGAGTTGATCCAAACACCAAACTACCATACAATCTGGTGGAATAGAGTTGATCCAAACACCAAACTACCATACAATCTGGTGGAATAGAGATTATTCAAACACCAAACTACAATACAATCTGGTGGAATAGAGATTATTCAAACACCAAACTACAATACAATCCGGTGGAATAGAGTTGATCCAAACTACCATACAATCTGGTGGAATAGAGTTGATCCAAACACCAAACTACAATACAATCTGGTGGAATAGAGATTATTCAAACACCATACAATCTGGTGGAATAGAGATTATTCAAACACCAAACTACAATACAATCTGGTGGAATAGAGATTATTCAAACACCAAACTACCGTACAATCCGGTGGAATAGAGTTGATCCAAACACCAAACTACCATACAATCTGGTGGAATAGAGATTATTCAAACACCAAACTACAATACAATCCGGTGGAATAGAGTTGATCCAAACACCAAACTACCATACAATCTGGTGGAATAGAGATTATTCAAACACCAAACTACCATACAATCTGGTGGAATAGAGATTATCCAATCACCAAACTACCATACAATCCAGTGTTAATTATTAATTACAAACATACATGGTGACCATGAGATTATCAAAATTGAAGGTAACTCTCAAGCAATTCTCCACATATTTTAAACTTTATTTATTTTACAATGATTGCGAAGCAAGTTCTAACAACTTATATTAATCACTCTCGTTGGCGCGGATGAAAGCGTAAATGTGGTCATTCGTGTGGGAGGAAACTGGAGTACCCAGAGAAAACCAACCTGTCCGATCTGCCGACCACCATACCATCTCACATACTTTCCCGGTCCGAGGATCAAACCCGGGTTGCATAGGTTTGAAGCGAGCGCGCTAACCACTGCGCTAATCGGACAGCTCTACTTATTTACCATGAATTATTCCCAAAATTAACCCTTTCAACACCACAGACCTCTAAATAGGCTTACAAAAAAGTGTAGATCCAGATGAGCCGGCTCGTGACGAGCCGTCTCATCAGGATCTGCACTTTTTGCAAGTAAATTTAATATTTTTAAAAAAAAAAATTACCCATTTTGATAAATGAACTGATCCAAATGTAATTTTCTATTAATTTATTGGTCTAAAAATATCATGGATCAGTCCATGTCAGTTACTTGGTGTTGAATGGGTTAATATGCTCTTTATTCAGTAAGTATATTATTTAAAAAAAAGATTTTAGTATTTGTCTTCATAATAATATTTTTCATAATTCTTATCAGTTTCTTTAATCGTAAATGGCATATTTCTCTCTTGAAAACTGGATATACACCTTTAGCAATTTCTAATGTCTGTTCTAGATGTAATCACACTGATCTGCTAATTAGACGATATACAAGATCTGATTAACCCTTACTGTGCTGGAAATGAGTATATTAGTTTTTTCAAACAGAATAGAGCCAGATTAGATGGCACAGAATGTGCAGAAAACGTGCCAACTGATCAGGCTCTATGCTGTTTGCTATTCGGTGGAGCTGAAAACACGTGGCTGAATAGCAAACAACATAGATCCTGAACACTTGGCTGAATAGCAAACAACATAGATCCTGAACACTTGGCTGCATAGCAAACAACATAGATCCAGAACACTTGGCTGAATATCAAACAACATAGATCCTGAACACTTGGCTGAATAGCAAACAACATAGATCCTGAACACTTGGCTGAATAGCAAACAACATAGATCCTGAACACTTGGCTGAATATCAAACAACATAGATCCTGAACACTTGGCTGCATAGCAAACAACATAGATCCAGAACACTTGGCTGAATATCAAACAACATAGATCCTGAACACTTGGCTGCATAGCAAACAACATAGATCCTGAACACTTGGCTGCATAGCAAACAACATAGATCCTGAACACTTGGCTGCATAGCAAACAACATATACTGAGTCAAAAAAGAAACGATACCTGGTGTTTATGTGTCTATAATTTCAACATTTATTAAGAAAATTCTTTGAAAATTCATAAGATGATAGTCCAACATGTTTGAAAGAGGATCACATAAAGCATAATGAGCCTCCGAAACTGTCTGCTGCGTGATGACGTAATTCGTCGGACAGGGGTCTAATGGAGTTTTCACACAGACGTCAACACCGAGTATGGGCACCATTTGCGTCTCTCACTGCAATGCACCGCCGTCGCATCGAACGGAAGAGTGTCTGAATCTCTTGCTGGTCATTATTTGTCCACTCCTGACGCAAAACATCCCTCAGTTGGTTTAACGTTACCGGCTGACGTCGTCTGACGCGGCGGTCTGACATATCCCACACATGTTCTATGGGTGACAAGTCTGGTGATACAGCAGGCCACGGCAGGGTTTCAATATTGTTCTGCTCCAATAATGTGGTGGAAATCCGAGCAGTATGACACCTGGCGTTGTCCTGTTGGAACAGTGTGACGTTTCTGTTGGCGTTAAAGAACGGCACAACAACTGGCGCAAGGATCTCATCACAGTACCGCTGGGCGTTTAGGTTCCCGTCCACCACTAACAGTTCAGTGCGACTGCCGAAGGTGATACCGCCCCACGCCATAACGCTTCCGCCCCTGAACAGATCGACCTGACGTACACATGCGTCGGCGTAACGTTCACCGCGTCTGCGATATACCCGCTCTCTGCCATCCGCTCGACGCAAACAGAACCGCGATTCATCGCTAAACATCACCGAATTCCACTGTAACCGAGTCCAGCGAGCACGTTCCGTCGTCCATTCCCGTCGTACGTCACGGTGACGTCGTGTCAGGATGGGTCCAACGTATGGCCGATAGGCACGAATGCCACGTTCACCGAGCCGGTTCCTGACTGTTTGTGCACTGATGCGATTGTTGGTCATCCCAGGAGTAACGGCAGCTGTGTGCGTAGCAGGTAGGAACCGGTCACGTAAATGTGACGTCCGAATGTGACGGTCCTGTTCACGCGTCGTCACATGTGGTCGACCAGATCGTGGACGGTCGTCCACCGATCCATGTGTTCGATAACGTCGAAGTAGACGTGTTATCGTGATCCGCGTAACCCCAAGTCGATTTGCGACGTCACGCGGACGTAAACCGCCGCCAATCATGCCAATGGCACGCATTCTCTGATTGCGGTTTAGCCTAGGCATTTTGTTAGAGGTAACAATGGGTATGTAAGGTGTTTTTCCTCGATGATAATGCAATACCAGTACAATAAACCGGTTTTCCGATTTGTACATGTGTAGGAAGTTGTCTTTGTTGAGGAGCACGTGTAAAATCGGAAATTCGGCGTTCCAGGATTATCTGGTGTTTATTTACCTGTGTTAATGGTTGGCTGACGTTGCAATAAGATACCCGGTACTGATACGTAATAATATATTAAACATTTCTATGGTTTTATCCGTTTTACGTCATTTTTAGTTTGGTATCGTTTCTTATTTGACTCAGTATAGATTCTGAACACTTGGCTGAATATCAAACAACATAGATCCTGAACACTTGGCTGCATAGCAAATAACATAGATCCTGAACACTTGGCTGAATATCAAACAACATAGATCCTGAACGTGCTGTCTGATCAGGCTCTATGCTGTTTGCTATTCGAATATTGGAGCTGAAACACTTAATAGCAAACAATATCAGGCGCGGCATCTATGTTGTTTGCACATTCGTTCTGATTTAATCAGCAATTTATGGGTTAATCCTAAGACAATAATAAACAGCAACTAACACTAGATTGTGTGCAGTGCATGTCCACAGCAACATATAGGACCCCAATTTAAGCATTTCCACGGAGGATCACAACAGACCACCCTACATGTCTCTGTGAAGCAATAGATGACGCATTGTCCGCGATATTACAGTCAAACCTGTATTAGTGGCCAACATGTATAACGCAGCCAACCTGTATTAAGCAGCCATTTTTCATATTCCCAATATGTAGTTTTCTTATACATTAAAATATTGACCTCTATTAAGCAGCCACTTGTGCTAAACAGCCACTTTCTGTGATTCCCTTGGCTGGCTGCATAACACAGGTAAGACTGTATATAGCATTTTCAATGAAAAAATGATATGACTGTTAACACTTTGAACACTACAGGCCTCTAAATACTTACAAAAAGTGTAGATCCAGAAGAGCCAGATCGTGACGAGCTGTCTCATCAGGATCTGCACTTTTTGTCAGTAATAATTATTACTATTTTTTAGATAAAATTACCCATTTTGATAATGGTAATTTTCTTATTAATTTATTGGTCTACAAATATTATGCACCAGTGCATGTCAGTTACTTGGTGTTATAGTTTAAACAGTATTTATTTGTTCTATTACATATTTATGTATACATATACAAATGTCATAAAATAATTGTAATACAAAAAGGATCTGAAAACAAGCTTTATACAAAGCTTATATAAATTCATTTCCATGGTAAACATAAAGTCTTGGTATCCGATTAAAGAAATTATGTGTATTATGAAATTATAAATACTTTTTATTGTAAAGTTATGATAACGTTTGTTTCAAACAAAAATATAGTCCATAATTATGTTCTGGTAATAATTGGTGTTGAATGGTGTTGAATGAGTTAAGCCTAAAAGCTGTTCATATGGACAACATTTCAAACTGCAGTGACTGGCACCATAAGTGCAAAGCATTGTTATAACCATAACATAAACATTTATATACTTGTTTCATATCCTCATATAGCTGGCAGCATTCAAATATATCAATTTTAATATCCATGTCTTGGGGTTGAATGGGTTAAAAGTAAGTATAATAATATGTAATCAAATAATATGAAATAGGCACTGCCTATCAATGGGGGAAAGCCAATATGAATTACTCAACTTGATCTGGCTTTATGCTGTTTGCAAACGTGGTTTTATCTGCCGCTAGTGTGCAAAGGGTTACTTATTGAGTAAAGCAAGGATCTACTTGACCTGATAATAATATTCAAGAGCTGCTTGCCAAAACCAGCAACAGATCATAACTAAATTCAATTACAGGTTAGGCTTAATTGGTCTGAAACCGAGCGTCTAATTGGTCCATAATAAAGTGAACAGGTACAATGTAGACATGCACAAAGTGAGCGTGTAAACTAAAAAGGTCTATCCAATCAAAGGAACTAGAGACAGACAGATTTGTAGTCCAGTGGTTAACACCGTTGGACTGGTACTCCAGGGATCGCAGGTTCGATCACCCGTCAGACTGTTAATTTTCCTTAGTCTTTCAGATGGGAGTTTAAACCGAGGTCTCGTGTCGGTGCTTTACACCGTGCACATAAAAGAACAGGAGGAGATTCTGGAATGGGTCTCTGTCTGTATCATTGCACTATTCTCCAAAAATCTAAAATGACTTATCTCTTTAGGAGGCGTCGCTCATATGGGCAACCGGTAGCGACGATAAATAAACGTAAAACCACCACGGCCCACAACAATGTGACTACATATGGAGATGGAGCTAAATCCAAGAACAGACATGGCCGTTTAAAAATAACTTTCAAATTAGATGACAATATCCTAATTAATACGGCCATATCATTTCCACTTGCAATAAACATATTAACTCTTTCAACCCCAAGTAACTGACATGGATTGGTGCATGCTATTTTTAGACCAATAAATTAATAAGAAAATTACCTTTGGACCAGTTCATTTATCAAAATGGGTAATTTTATCTAAAAATAGTAATAATTATTACTGGCAAAAAAGTGCAGATCCTGATGAGATGGCTTGTTACGAGCCGGCTCATCTGGATCTACACTTTTCATAAGCCTATTTAGAGGCCTGTGGGGTTGAAAGGGTTAAGGCTCTCAAACTGAAAGTCTGAAGAGAAGTGAAGTTTGGAAGCGAAAGGCGCGACTGATAATTACTCTACTAGCGACTAGAGCTTCGATCATTTACAATAGAAACTGACGTGAGGAACATAAAACAACACAGCCTGGAGCCATGCTTGTCTCCGCTTTACCACTTACCTATCATCCATAACATCTAAATAACCACTCTACTACACTTCTCATTTTCTGGGAAATATATTTTCAATTTCCTCCACCAAAACTAGTTATTTTCAAGGAGATGTCAGATTCATTATATGTACCCGTACACACTATTTAGCCGTACTGAGAATGAATGTGCCATCTGAGCAGGCTTTATGCTGTTTACTATTCGGATAGTGAAGCTAAAACACTTGTCTGAATAGCAAACAACATAGATCCTGATCAGACGCAGCGTTATGCCGTGGCTGATCTGGATCAATGTTCTTCACACATTCCGTCCACTTTATTCGGCAGGTTAAGGGTTAAACTCACCAAACATCAACGATCATTAACACTATAATTTATTAGCTGTTATTTTCTCTATATTATAAATATCTTGCTTGCTGTTTGATTTATTGTCATGAAGAGAAATACTTTCCTTTATAGTACCTCCTGATCTGTGCATGTATGTTAGTATAGCCTCTCCTTTATTTAGAGTCAACAACATTGTTTTGAGTCTAATAATATTCCCAAATATGTCCACAAATTCGCACCTGGGCAAGTATAATATTTCTTATTTTGTTTCTAAGGTGCAAACAATGGCCAGTCACGGTTCCGTATAACTGAATTTGCTAATCAAGAATGATTAATGCACCGACATTTTGGAGTAAAAAATCGGCGGAAACAACGGAGTTTGGATGTATATAGTGCAGCGTGCACATGGACATAGCAATTCCACATTCAAAACTGTTCAAGATCTGCCAAAATGTGCACCAAAAATCGAGAACAATCGGGTAAATACGCTCGTAAAGATGACAATGGATGTACAAACAATTCCTAAATCTATTCGTTTGAAGAAAAAACAAATCTCATTCATTTTATAAGCAACCTACCTAATCTTGAAGCATTTCAGAGGAAAAACATCAGCATCCAAAGTATAGCATCTTACACCACAGAACATCCATTTTGACAGGAGAACTATTCTAATAGGCTATATCCCCCTCATTAATTAGATGATTAGAAATAGCTGGTATTCCTTGCATACCTAGTCACAGACAGTTGGTAACGTACAAACCATTAAGTTGATGTGATTTGTCCATTTGGTAGATTAGCTAGTTTTGAACAAACTGTGACATTGGTACTTAACCATACCTGAACCATCATTTCAGGAATAACCTCTCTGATAAATGCCTTTTTGCAATATAGCAGCATGAATCTGTAGTGTAATTGTGAGCTTTGTATACATTATCAACAACTATCTCTGATAACCTTTTAGTGGTTTTCCCACAATTTTGGTAAATTGTATTTGAATCATTGGCTTTTTGCAGATTAACAACTGTCTCCTAATATTCGTCTATTTTAACACACCTCTCTCCAAATATTAGTCTATTTTAACACACCTCTCTCCAAATATTAGTCCATTTTAACACACCTCTCCAAATATTAGTCCATTATAACACACCTCTCTCCAAATATTTGTCCATTATAACACACCTCTCCAAATATTAGTCCATTTTAACAGACCTCTCTCCAAATATTAGTCTATTTTAACAGACCTCTCTCCAAATATTAGTCCATTTTAACACACCTCTCTCCAAATATTAGTCCATTTTAACACACCTCTCCAAATATTCGTCCATTTTAACACACTTCTCCAAATATTAGTCCATTTTAACACACCTCTCCAAACTCTCTCCAAATATTCGTCTATTTTAACACACCTCTCTCCAAATATTCGTCCATTTTAACACACCTCTCTCCAAATATTAGTCTATTTTAACACACCTCTCTCCAAATATTAGACTATTTTAACACACCTCTCTCCAAATATTCGTCCATTATTCGTCCATTTTAACACACCTCTCCAAATATTCGTCCATTTTAACACACCTCTCCAAATATTCGTCCATTTTAACACACCTCTCCAAATATTCATCCATTTTAACACACCTCTCCAAATATTCGTCCATTTTAACACACCTCTCTCCATGTCCATTTTAACACACCTCTCCAAATATTCATCCATTTTAACACACCTCTCCAAATATTCATCCATTTTAACACACCTCTCCAAATATTCGTCCATTTTAACACACCTCTCTCCAAGTTCATTTTAACACACCTCTCTCATGCTTCACATAGTGTATTACTTGCACTGAGAAGGGTGTGGTTCCAAGCCTTTATAAGGGGTCCAAACTGACATACTTGGATATATAGGCTCTGTATACTACACCATATTGGACCGATTTTCCAGTGTTGGTGTTCATTGTTGTTCTGATCTTATTCTATATATCTTCTGCGTCGTTCTCCGGAGTAAAGACTTGCAGAACATATTGTAAGATCTTTACTCTACGTTGTCCATCAGGAGACAATGAGTTTATTGATTTAATAAAATCTTGTTTCTTCATTATTCACATCTTTAATGATGTCTGTATTGAGTTCATTGCTAATACTCATATCTTTAGTGGTAGCGAGTTCTTTGTTATCAATGTAGTGAAATCTATGTTATATATTCACGATGTCTGGGATCAGTTTTGTGTTATCATGATTGTGGTGGCCCAGTAGCGGTGAGTTCTGTGTTATTAATCATGTCTGTAGCGAGTTCTGTGTTATTAATCATGTCTGTAGCGAGTTCTGTGTTACCAATCATGTCTGTAGCGGGTTCTGTGTTATTAATCATGTCTGTAGCGAGTTCTGTGTTACCAATCATGTCTGTAGCGAGTTCTGTGTTATTAATCATGTCTGTAGCGAGTTCTGTGTTATTAATCATATCTGTAGCAAGTTCATTGCTCTTATTCATGTCTGAACGATTTGTGGTTCGTTCGTTGTTTTTAATCATATTTATGTTGATTCTTCAAAGAATTCAAAGACAAGAAGTCATGAAAGAATGTATTGAGCAACTTGGTACTTAACACACAAGTATTTAAAGCAGGGCAGGGCAGGGCATGGCAGGGCAGGGCGGGGCGGGACAGGGCAGACAGACAGGCAAACAATCTTATACTAATACATCCAGCTAATACCTCCGATGAGCAAAAAAGATGAGCAAAAATAGGAAATGCACTCAAAGACTGCACTAAAAAGAATTCTTTCTGGTATGTTTAGATATCAAAGACAGATCCAATTCATCTAAAAATATGAAAATTAGTGGGGAAAAAATTCATGTTTCATTTAAGAAACACTCCATCAAGTCTGCTATACACATTTTATCAGCCAAAGTGAAACTAGAAGATAAAACAAGACCTTCATTTCAACAGACACTGTAACACTGTCAAATATGAAATATGACGTAATAAATCATGTTTCCTGATCATTCTCAATAGATTTGGTAGTTTCAACAAAACTCTGATAAGTAACGAGAAAAGAAAGTGATGATGAATAAGAATGTATTACCGAGTATGTAATTTCTAACGCCACTTTCTACTGGGGTATCTGTTGCTCATTATTGTAGTATGCTGTAGAATCATACAGTACCACCAACACTCTAGGTGCTCTGAATACAACAGATGCATGTAATAGAACATCAGGCCTCCCTCATTTGACTCACCTCTCCCTATTTCAAGCTCTATGAGAACCTCTGCCTATTTTGAGCTCTATGAGAAACTCTCCCTAATTTGAGCTCTGGTAGAGTGTCTCACTATTTTGAGCTCTGATAGAACCTCTCCCTACTATGAACTCTGGGAGAACATCTCTATATTATGAGTTCCGGGTGATTTCTTCATTTTGAGCTCTGTAGGAATGTCTCCCTGCTTTGAGCTCTGGTAGAACCTCTCCCTACTATGAGCTCAGGGAGAACATCTCCCTACTTTGAACTCAGGGAGAACATCTCCTACTTTGAGCTCAGGGAGAACATCTTCCTACTTTGAGCTCAGGGAGAACATCTCCCTACTTTGAGCTCAGGGAAAACATCTCCCTACTATGAGCTCTGGGAGAACATCTCCCTACTATGAGCTCTGTCAGAACATCTCCCTACTTTGAGCTCAGGGAAAACATCTCCCTACTTTGAGCTCAGGGAGAATATCTATTATCTCCCTACTTTGAGCTCAGAGAGAACCTCTCCCTACTATGAGCTATGGGAGAACATCTCTATATTATGAGCTCTGGGAGAAAATCTCCCTACTTTGAGCTCAGAGAGAACATCTCCCTACTTTGAGCTCTGGGAGAACATCTCCTTACTTTGAGCTCAGAGAACATCTCCCTACTTTGAGCTCTGGGAGAACATCTCCTTACTTTGAGCTCAGAGAGAACATCTCCCTACTTTGAGCTCTGGGAGAACATCTCCCTACTTTGAGCTCTGGGAGAACATCTCCCTACTTTGAGCTCAGAGAGAACATCTCCCTACTTTGAGTTCTGGGAGAACATCACCATATTTTAAAGGGGTAGCATAAGTGCTGGTATAAGATTTATTTTATAAGCAACTATTTCCCCGTAAATTATGAGATAAATGATGATTACAAGAAGAATAGCCAAACATGAATCACGATTTTAGATATGTCTGAATTGTCTGGAATGTAAACAATTAAAATGGTGCAGAAACTGGTCTAGTTGTATAAGATAAAGTATATAGGCCTAAGCCTATAATGCTATGACAACATAGCTTAATCCCGGTGCCGCTCCCCTCCCCTCCCCTCCCCCACACTCCCCCACAAACATCGCTATGACAACGTAGCTTAAGCCCAGTGCCGCTCCCCTACCACACACTCCCCCTCTCCCACACAAACATCGCTATGACAACGTAGCTTAAGCCTGGTGCCGCTCCCCTTCCCCACACCCCCCCCCACAAACACCGCTATGACGACGGAGCCTAAACTAGGTTTCACCCCAGCACACACCAGTATGACAAGGTAGCGCCCCCCTCTGACATCCATGTATTATTGGCGTTAAAGCTGTACGATAGGAAGCAATATTGGGTATATAAAACAGTATCGGTTACCGGGCTATCAGTAGTTTGGAGTCACTCATATCACACTCTTTTCTTTCATTATGATAACATTAGTGGAATGATGGATGCCGTTCATGTGTGGTGTATATTCTCCTGGCTACCTGTTTCTAACTCTCCGATAATCTACTGCTGCTATGTAAGAGGCACATAATACAGGCAGTTTTCACAGAGGGTAGAATCTTGTACTGTTGCTATGTAAGAGGCACATAATACAGGCAGTTTTCACAGAGGGTAGAATCTTGTAGTGTTGCTATGTTAGAGGCACATAATACAGGCAGTTTTCACAGAGGGTAGAATCTTGTACTGTTGCTATGTTAGAGGCACATAATACAGGCAGTTTTCACAGAGGGTAGAATCTTGTACTGTTGCTATGTTAGAGGCACATAATACAGGCAGTTTTCACAGAGGGTAGAATCTTGTACTGTTGCTATGTTAGAGGCACATAATACAGACAGTTTTCACAGAGGGTAGAATCTTGTAGTGTTGCTATGTTAGAGGCACATAATACAGACAGTTTTCACAGAGGGTAGAATCTTGTACTGTTGCTATGTTAGAGGCACATAATACAGACAGTTTTCACAGAGGATAGAATCTTGTAGTGTTGCTATGTTAGAGGCACATAATACAGGCAGTTTTCACAGAGGGTAGAATCTTGTACTGTTGCTATGTTAGAGGCACATAATACAGACAGTTTTCACAGAGGGTAGAATCTTGTAGTGTTGCTATGTAAGAGGCACATAATACAGGCAGTTTTCAGAGGGTAGAATCTTGTACTGCTGCTATGTAAGAAGCTTGTACTGTTCATATGTAAGCATAGCTATGAAAGAAGCGTGTACTGTTGCTATGTAAGTAGCATGTACTGTTGCTATGTAAGTAGCATGTACTGTTGCTATGTAAGAAGCTTGTACTGTTCATATGTAAGCATAGCTATGAAAGAAGCGTGTACTGTTGCTATATAAGTAGCATGTACTGTTGCTATGTAAGTAGTTTGTACTGCTGCTATGTAAGAAGCTAGTACTGCTGCTATGTAAGAAGCTAGTACTGTTCATATGTAAGTATAGCTATGAAAGAAGTGTGTACTGTTGCTATGTAAGTAGTTTGTACTGTTGCTATGTAAGAAGCTTGTACTGTTCATATGTAAGTATAGCTTTGAAAGAAGCGTGTACTGTTGCTATGTAAGTAGCATGTACTGTTGCTATGTAAGTAGTTTGTACTGTTGCTATGTAAGAAGCTTGTACTGTTCATATGTAAGTATAGCTATGAAAGAAGCATGTACTGTTGCTATGTAAGAAGCGTGTACTGTTCATATGTAAGTATAGCTATGAAAGAAGTGTATACTGTTGCTATGTAAGTAGCTTGTACTGTTGCTATGTAAGTAGTGTGTACTGTTGCTATGTAAGTAGTGTGTACTGTTGCTATGTAAGTAGTGTGTACTGTTGCTATGTAAGTAGTGTGTACTGTTGCTATGTAAGTACTGTGTACTGTTGCTATGTAAGTAGCATGTACTGTTGCTATGTAAGTAGTGTGTACTGTTGCTATGTAAGTAGTGTGTAATGTTGCTATGAAAGAAGCTTGTACTGTTGCTATGTAAGTGTAGCTATGAAAGAAGTGTGTACTGTTGTTATGTAAGTAGCATGTACTGTTGCTATGCAAGAAGATTGTACTGTTCTATTTAAGTGTTGCTATGTAAGAAGCTTGTACTGTTGCTATGTAAGCATAGCTATGAAAGAAGCGTGTACTGTTGCTATGTAAGTAGCATGTACTGTTGCTATGTAAGAAGCTTGTACTGTTGCTATGTAAGATGCGTGTATTGTTGCTATGTAAGTAGCATGTACTGTTGCTATGCAAGAAGATTGTACTGTTCTATTTAAGTGTTGATATGTAAGAAGCTTGTACTGTTGCTATGTAAGTGTTGATATGTAAGAAGCTTGTACTGTTGCTATGTAAGTAGCTTGTACTGTTGATATGTAAGTAGCTTGTACTGTTGCTATGTAAGAAGCTTGTACTGTTGCTATGTAAGTGTTGATATGTAAGAAGCTTGTACTGTTGATATGTAAGAATCTTGTACTGTTGCTATGTAAGAAGTTTATACTGTTGCTATGTAAGAAGCTTGTACTGTTACTATGTAAGAAGTTTGTATTGTTGCTATGCAAGTAGCTTGTACTGTTGTTATGCAAGAAGCTTGTACTGATGCTATGTAAGAAGCTTGTACTGTTGCTATGTAAGAAGCTTGTACTGTTGCTATGCAAGTAGCTTGTACTGTTGCTATGCAAGAAGCTTGTACTGTTGCTATGCAAGTAGCTTGTACTGTTGCTATGCAAGAAGCTTGTACTGTTTGTAAGACACATATAATGAGTACAGCTCACAGAGATAACTACATCTATGATTAACTTGTCCACTTGTTCCATATACAAAGTGTGGTTTTGTGCAATAAGAGGTAATTTCTTTGTATTGTCTGCTAGTTTTGATGATAATGATTGAGCTTATATACCCTTGGCGTCGGCTTTACACTGTGCACGTAAAAGAACCAGAGGAGACTCAGGAATGCCTCTTTGTCTGTATCATTGTACTATCCTCCAAAATCTAAAATGAGGCGTCAATCAAATGTGCAACCGGTAGTGACAATAAATAAACACAAAAATACACACAAACTCGATGAACAAAAACTGAAATTTCATCAAACATCTCAGTTCTTGTAAATATGCCTAAAATTACGATACAAACATTTATATTATTATTATTGGGAGTACATAGTTTACGTGCCCTTGTGTTTACATATAATGTGCTGCACACGGAGATATTCTACGGTGTGAATGACTAGAAATAGTGATTATTGTTTTATATTTTAAAAAAAATTCAATAATAATTTATTATGAATACAGCAAAGCCTCAAAGCGAGCTCAACCAAGTCATTTGGAGTAGTTATCACATAACTAAATAATATGAAATATGCACTACATATCAACGGGGAAAGCCAATGAAAGGTTGAAGTCAAAATCAATTACTGAACTAGACATTATAGAAGAAATATGACTACATCCCAGCAAGAGAATTGACATCTAAGGAAGATTAAGTTTTTCTTGTAGATGGCAAGTTTGCCATGCCCTCGCGTAGCTGCTAAGCGTTCTGTAAACAGAATAAAATTGACCACCATTGTTCAATTCAATTCAACAGACGTTTTTTCAATTGCGATTACGGAAAAAAACTATTTCCAATGATATTCATTCAAGTATTTTATTTGCCGAAAAATGTTTACAGTGTACCATAATATTGTAGATTTTCTAAAACCCATATAAATTAGAACAGGGTAACCCCCCAATGTGCCTCGTTTTCATTTCTTTGCGTCTTGTTTGATTTGAAATGACACAGATTTATTCAATCTAGCTCATAAGAACGCATCAGGACCTCATCTAGATGGAAGCTCTTTCTGGCAAATCAAAGTTCCGGTAAGAGAAAATTAGTTTTTAGATAGCTATCGACACTTATTTTCTCAACTCGCGTTACCGTAAAACTTGTTAAGCGAGCGTGGGTCTGCTAGCAATTAAAATTTCAATCACAACATGTTTGAAACTCTCCCCACAACTGAACAGTTTTTTTTCTGAAATAACTATTATGCAAATTACCCCCCATTATTGATATTTATAAATATTTATTAAATTTATAAAATCACGTTTAAAGATGCTTTATTAAAACCACTATGATTAATTTGCATATGAATTATACCATTATATCTTTCCATGCGAAGAAACACATACAGAGCGGTTACGTGCAACAGTCCAGACCTGCGTCATGTCTAACTATTTAATTGACAAGACAGACATAAATGCTCTGTTTCATTATTCCCTGGATCACCAAACACACATAAAAGTCAAACCCAGGCTGAGATTTAATTTTTTACTCTTGATAAACCAACATTGAAAGCTTTAGATTTATTTACAGGTCAATTGTATCATAGTATTGAATGTGGGTGTACCTTGTACATGGGGCTAGAGCAGTAAGAAGAAAATGGAAAGAATTTCTCCATTGCATATATAATGTTGTGCACAAATGGCAATTATGAGATAAACATATAATGTAGTAATACCAAAATATATAATAAGTATTTGAAAATATAGCTTGTTATCAGGTGAAAAGCTAACAGTAAAAGGGAGGTTGGGGAGGGTGGGTAGAAAGCGATGAAACCATACGTAAGCACACTGTTTGAAGTGAATCACTCTGCTAGTGCGTCAGTCTCTGTTCACAGAATACTAAAAACGTTTAGACTTTTCTATGAATTTGTGGACAGCTAAGACTATTATTTTATTATGTTCAGATGGCAAAGAAATATCACCGAATAGGATCACATTTAGGGTTATATGACAGAGATGAGAAATAGTGTTAACTAGTTCAGGGCGTATATTGTAGTACTTGTGACATTCAAAGAAATAATGGTAAGTTGACTCGATTTGACCACATGTGCATAGTGGTGAATCAATTATGTTTTTGGAGAAGAGATCATGTTTTAAATAACTACAATTTGTTCTCAATCGAGCAAGTAGTATCTGGTTCTTACGTATACCAGAAAAGTAGAATTCGGGAATAGGACAAGAGTCGCTTTTAAGTTGCATCTTGAACGATGAAACAGATGGTGCATGCAATCCGTATGCCCCTTCTTGCTGTAGATTTGATTCCCGCTAGGTGTCAAATTTGTCCATTAGAGTAACCTATCCAGCTTACTTGTGGAAGGTCAGTGGTTTTACTCGGGTTCCTGCACATGCCAAAAACAATGCTCGGAAGGTGTCTTCCTCAACCACGGAACACTTTGCACGCCAGCGGCAGATAAAATCACTTGCAAAACAGCATGGAGCCTGATCAGACGCATTAGATCAGACGGTACAGAATGTGTCTGATCAGACAGTACAGAATGCGTCTGATCGGGCTCTATGCTGTTTGCTATTAAGATAGTCGAGCTAACACATTTGGCTGAATAGCAAACAACATAGATCCTGATCCGACTGATCTGGATCTCTGTTGTTTGCAAATGTGATTTTATTTACTCAGCAAGCAAAGGGTAAAAGTTTCTATATAGCACTAGCTGTTGGTGCAACTCTAAATCTAAATAACAGGTTCATAACCTTGGGGCATGGCAAGGTTAATGCTGGGACCAGCATATTAAGCAGCTGTCATTTGTAACAGCAGCCCCACCTTGGGACAGCAAAGGACATTTGAATTTTACCTTCATTCATTTTTGTGATTTTGTATATATCCACAAAAAGAGGACATTTTCAAACAATAATTTAACAAAATCAAGTTCATTTGAGTGCAGATCTTCAAACGTTACTTAAGATCTGAATTAATTTGTTATTTACTATAATTGGATTCTCTATATATAAGTTATGTTATGCTATATTTCGGGTTTTATGCCTGCATCAGCACCATTTTGGGCTATATCGCCGGTGGGCAGTTTACCTAACAACACCTTTCCTGGGCAGGCTCCAGCGGTTAACCAGTACTTGGGTGCACCAACCTCCGTAAGAAACTGCCAACTTTTTCATATAAATGAGACATGGTCTGAGCGGGGCTCGAACCCGTGACCATCAGTGATGATAGGTTACAGTGGTATACAAGTCAGCGACCGTAACCACTCGACCTCTATATACAAGGCATACATCATTAGCGAAAACAGAAAGAAACATGTTAATACAATGAACATAATGAAGTATGAAATAGCAGCTACAATTATAACAAATACTCGTTATTTAAAAGAATAAATAACATATTTAATTCTCGTTTATAAATATTGATATATGCGTACATGTACATTACTAACTAAATCCTAGTAGTATTTCCTATCATGTATGTATTTATCATCCATAATCATGTATTATTCTTGTAAATATTTGTAAATAAATGAGTGGAAGTCGTGATAGCTCAGTGGTAGCGCGTTCGCTTCACGTGCGAAAGGCCCGGAGTTCGAGCCCCGCTGGAGCCGTTACGATTGTGTCCTTAGGCAAGGCATTTAAATTCCACGTTGCCTCTTCTCTCGCCCTCATGGCGATGGATTCCATCAGGAATGAGGTCTCGAGAGTGATTAGTATAAGTTATAAGAACTTGTTTCGCAATCGAGCTAAAATAAATTTGTATAAACTAAATAAATGAGTATATAAAAAAAGAATAACTAGAAAAAAGAGAGAAAAAGATCTGAATAAATTATTCATGCAAAATGGAAGTTGAGGTAGTGAATACGCCTTGCACTGCACCTGGAATGATGTGCTAATGTTGGAATACCCCCGAGCTCTGCACTTGAAATGATGTGCTAATGTTGGAATACCCCCGAGCTCTGCACCTGGAATGATGTGCTGATGTTGGAATACCCCGAGCCCTGCACCTGGAATGATGTGCTGATGTTGGAATACCCCCGAGTTCTGCACCTGGAATGATGTGCTGATGTTGGAATACCCCCGAGCTCTGCACCTTCATTGTGCACATCATCTTAAAATTGACACAATTTGTGCTAAATTATTTAAAAATTCCACAAGCAGTGAGTGAATGATGCTCAATGGTGCTTGATTCACCGCAAATGGGCTTTAAGAATAGACTCGGGTTAATTACTTTGACGAGCTTGATATGCTGTTACTTGATTTCATGCACTCTTGAAACAGCAAATACAATGTTTAACGAATGTCAATGTTTAACGAACGTCTTGAAACAGCAAATACAATGTTTAACGAATGTCAATGTTTAACGAACGTCTTGAAACAGCAAATACAATGTTTAACGAACGTCTTGAAACAGCAAATACAATGTTTAACGAACGTCTTGAAACAGCAAATACAATGTTTAACGAACGTCTTGAAACAGCAAATACAATGTTTAACGAACGTCTTGAAACAGCAAATACAATGTTTAACGAACGTCTTGAAACAGCAAATACAATGTTTAACGAACGTCTTGAAACAGCAAATACAATGTTTAACGAACGTCTTGAAACAGCAAATACAATGTTTAACGAACGTCTTGAAACAGCAAATACAATGTTTAACGAACGTCTTGAAACAGCAAATACAATGTTTAACGAACGTCTTGAAACAGCAAATACAATGTTTAACGAACGTCTTGAAACAGCAAATACAATGTTTAACGAACATCTTGAAACAGCAAATACAATGTTTAACGAACGTCTTGAAACAGCAAATACAATGTTTAACGAACGTCTTGAAACAGCAAATACAATGTTTAACGAACCTCTTGAAACAGCAAATACAATGTTTAACGAACGTCTTGAAACAGCAAATACAATGTTTAACGAACGTCTTGAAACAGCAAATACAATGTTTAACGAACATCTTGAAACAGCAAATACAATGTTTAACGAACGTCTTGAAACAGCAAATACAATGTTTAACGAACGTCTTGAAACAGCAAATACAATGTTTAACGAACGTCTTGAAACAGCAAATACAATGTTTAACGAACGTCTTGAAACAGCAAATACAATGTTTAACGAATGTCAATGTTTAACGAACGTCTTGAAACAGCAAATACAATGTTTAACGAACGTCTTGAAACAGCAAATACAATGTTTAACGAATGTCTTGAAACAGCAAATACAATGTTTAACGAACGTCTTGAAACAGCAAATACAATGTTTAACGAATGTCTTGAAACAGCAAATACAATGTTTAACGAACGTCTTGAAACAGCAAATACAATGTTTAACGAACGTCTTGAAACAGCAAATACAATGTTTAATGAACGTCTTGAAACAGCAAATACAATGTTTAACGAACGTATTGAAACAGCAAATACAATGTTTAACGAACATCTTGAAACAGCAAATACAATGTTTAACGAACGATATAAGCAACGGAAAAAGAAAAAACCGAGTTATATATCCTGATTCATTGTATCAGACAGATGCAGCTAACATCTTACTGTTTAACAAGACAATATCTATATGAAATCAGAACAACCTATTGCCAGGCATCATAAAGCACAGTCAGCGCATCAAATTAATGGGACTTTAAACAAAGGAAAGATTTAATGAGCAGAAAATATGAAGACAATTGTCTGAGATTAAAGCAATAACGCTCACTGGCAGTAAATAAACAACTAATTCGGAGATAAAATCATTCACATATTATTTATTTTATGTTTTATTGATAATCGTCTCACAACAGTAAAGAGAAGGTAATTTATTGCCCTCATTGGGAATGTTACCAACCTAGGCTTAACAGAGTTATTTCCCCTGTATATAGAAGTTATACACAACAGGAAGGATTTTTTCTTGATAATGTAGTCCAGTGGTAACACGCTGGACTAGTACTCCAGGGATGGCAGGTTCGATCCCCCCTGTCTGACCCTAATAAAATTAACAGTCTTTCAGATGGGACTTTAAACCATGGTCTTGTGTCGGTGCTGTACACCGTGCACGTACAAGAACCAGAGGAGACTCTGGAATGGGTCTCTGTCTGCATCATTGCACTATCCTCCAAAAATCTAAAATGACTAATCTCTTCAGGAGGCGTCGCTCATATGGGCAACCGGTAGCGACGATAAATAAACGTAAAACACACTTGATAATGTAGTCCAGTGGTAACACGCTGGACTGGTAATCCAAGGATGGCAGGTTCGATCCCCCCGTCTGACCCTAATAAAATTAACAGTCTTTCAGATGGGACGTTAAACCGAGGTCTCGTGTCGGTGCTTTACACCGTGCACGTAAAAGAACCAGAGGAGACTCTGGAATGGGTTTCTGTCTGTATCATGCACTATCCTCCAACATCTAAACTGACTAATCTCTTCAGGAGGCGTCGCTAATATGGGCAACCGGTAGCGACGATAAATAAACGTAAAACACACAAAATTGATAATGTGAGTGGCAAGTCCAATTACCCACCAATCAAAAAGGGCTTCAAATTTAAACTAGATCTGGTTATAGAAAATCCAATACAATGGACAAGAAAACGGTATATGGACACAATCCCCCACCACAGTATTAGGCAGAGAGCCGTTTAAACTAAGTTTCACCAGACAAGCATCTGCGACGCAGTTAATATGCATAAATTAAATTGCAAGCATTATGCAAGCAAATATGCAAGCATTATCAGTTCACATTTATCTTGGTTTTCCTACAATGTACCTCGTATCAAGATTAAATTATTAGGTTGAACTCAGTACAGATATGACATGCCCCAAAATGTACTTGTAGGAAATACTGGAGTTAGTTTTCGGGAATCTTGAGGACATAAAGTATTGTTTGAGCATTGGCTAATTTTAATTCTATCTTGCTTAATCTTGATGTTATTATTCTGCTTCAATGCACCAATCATTGTTAATTTATAACATTAGTAGAACAAAGTAGGTACTGTCTCACATGCTGCGTAGATTCTTCTTTTAATCAGGTCCGGGAGATATTTTTTAAAAAGTTTATTTAACGTCGCTACTGGTTGCCCATATGAGCGACGGACAGTTTACCTAACAACACCTTTCCTGGGAAGGCTCCAGTGGTAAACCAGTAGTTGGTTCACCAACACTGTCAACTTTTTCATATTCAGAGAGATACGGTCTGAGCGGGGCTCGAACCCGTGACCATCAGTGATGATAGGTTACACTGGTATACATGTCAGCGACTTTAACCACTCGACCATGGAGGCGGCTATTTACCTGCCCTTCAGTAACATTGCACATCATAATTATAGTCAATAAATAAATACCCACATAGTTATAGGCTTCCTGGGACTTCCACCCAGCAATGTTTGACATTTATAAATACTCATATACAGTTTGAGAACTCGGGACAATATTATATAGTCTTTAATAAATTATTTTATATTCCTACGCCTCGTCGCCTCGTCGCCTTGCGCCCAACGATGGTCGATGGTCAAACCAACTGCACACAACAATTTGTTTTGTTTTTTTGGTTTTTCGCCTTCATCAGCACCATTTTGAGCTATATTGCCGGCGGGCAGTTTACCTAACAACACCTTTCCTGGGCAGGCTCCAGCGGTTAACCAGTACTTTGTGCACCAACCTCCGTAAGAAACTGCCAAATTGTTCATATAAACAGAAACGGCCTGGGCGGTCCCTGCACACAATAAACAAGAGATAGATAGAGATCTATCTCTACCTAGAGAGTTCCATCTCCATCTTTAGCGGCTCAGTGAATGAAAAGTGGTGCCTATGGGGATTTGGTGTGTATACTCAAACAAACATATTCACAAGCATTGGATCTTGAGCTCACAATATATGCATCAGGTCCCACTCTACACACGTCCCACTCTACACACATCCCCACTCTATGCATGTCCCCACTCTACATATGTCCCACTCTACACACGTCCCATTCTACACACGTCCCCACTCTACACACCTCCCAGTCTACACACGTCCCCACTCTACATACATCCCATTCTACACACATTCCCACTCTACACACCTCCCCACTCTACACACGCTCCCACTCTACACACGTTCCCCACTCTACACACGTCCCCACTCTACACACATCCCCACTCTATACACATCCCACTCTACACATGTCCCCACTCTACACACGTCCCACTCTACACACGTCCCAGTCTACACACGTCCCACTCTACACACGTCCCCCCTCTACACATGTCCCACTCTACACACGTCCCACTCTACACACGTCCCACTCTACACATGTCCCACTCTACACACGTCCCACTCTACACACGTCCCACTCTACACACCACGTTAATGCAAACAGCGCTAAGACATATAGTTACATTATACAAATTTATTTTAGCTCGATTGCGAAACAAGTTCTTACAACTTATATTAATCGCTGTCAAGACCTCATTCCTGATGTAATCCATCGCCACGAGGGAGAGAGGAGGCAACTTGGAATTTAAATGCCTCGTCTAAGGGCACAATCATAACGGCTCCAGCGGAGGCTCAAACGCGCTACAACTGCGCTACTACGACTTCCACAAAATATATAGAAAAATAGTTAACCTTATTTTGGTCATCTTATGTTGTTCTCGCTTCCATGTGTCCTTGAAATCCTGACTGAATGTGCACCAGAGGGAGAAGAAATACCCCGGAGTCACATCCTTATCTCCAGATTTTGGTTTAATACAGAAAAATATCACAGTTTCTTGAAATCTGAAAACAACAAAGAAATATCAGTTTCTTGAAATTTGAAAACAACATAGAAATATCAGTTTCTTTTTATATGAAAACAACAAAAAATATCACAGTTTCTTTTTATATGAAAACAACAAAAATAATATCAGTTTCTTTAAATCTGACAACCTCAAAAAAATATCAGTTTCTTGAAATCTGAAAACTGAAACAAATATTACAGTTTCTTGAAATTTGAAAACAACGAAAAATATCAGTTTCTTGAAATATGAAAACAAAAAATATCAGTTTCTTGAAATATGAAAACAAAAAATATCAGTTTCTTGAAATATGAAAACAAAAAATATCAGTTTCTTGATCTGAAACCACAGACATAAACTTTAATTCACTAAAGACCTCATTCCTGATGCAATCCATCGCCATGAGGGAGAGAGGAGGCAATGTGGAATTGAAATACCTTGCCTAAGCGCACAATCGTTAATGGCTACAGCTGGGCTCGAACTCCAGACCTTTCGCACCTGAAGTGAACGCGCTACCACTGCGTTACCACTGCCTTGGGTTAATATCTAGTATTTCTTAGAATATTATTTACATACGCTATTGAGAAGGAGGATATATTCACTGATAACATGTTTGACCGCGGTTAGTTTTGAGCAAACTATTAGCATAAACCATTTGATAACACGGCTATTATATTCACGACATGCTGGTTTTAGATTTTCACGATCAACATGGATTAATACAAAGAAGTTCTGGTCTTATGGCCAACGAGTGATCCGACGGCATTAGTGTTACATAAGTGTTATACATTTGTGCACTTTGTTTGCTGAAACCATTGTACATCTAATAGCATCATGAAATTAGCTTGTTTTTTTTAAGCTTTATTTTGTTTACAACGATTGCGAAGCAAGTTTTAACAACTTATATTAATCACTCTCGTTGGCTCGGATGAAATGGATATGGTGGGCGTAACCGAGGGGTTGCGAGTGTGAGCCCTGCCAGGACTACGGCACCTCAGTGGTGCAATGGATACGGTGGCTGCCTTGTAAATGAGGGGTTGTGAGTGTGAGCCCTGACAGGACTACGGCTCCTCAGTGGTGCAATGGATACGGTGGCCGCCTCATAAACGAGGGGTTGTGAGTGTGCACCCTGCCAGGACTACGGCTCCTCAGTGGTGCAATGGATACAGTGGCTGCCTCGTAAACGAGGGGTTGTGAGTGTGAGCCCTGACAGGACTACGGCTCCTCAGTGGTGTCCATAGACAAGACATTTAAACTACATTGTGTATCTTCTCTCTACCTAATGGTGATGAATACCATCAGGATTGAGGTCTCGAGAATGAATAAACTAATGTTTTAAGAACCTGTTTCACAATCGATCTAATCAATACAGTATTATAGCATTATACATACTCATATATTCATACTATTTCTAGAGCCCAAAGCAGACACCTCTCATTTCCAAGACAGACTTTATACAGAACATAAAAAGATCAGTTAGAGGTTTCCAGGGAAACGTGTATTCATCTTGCTCATCGTGAGGAAATGTGGACACTCACAAGGTGGACGACATTCCTCTCTGAACTTCCTCTCTCAATTTCCCATGTAAGAAATACATAGAGTGGTGGAACCTATGCTCGGCGTATTCCTATGCTCGGTGTATTTGTCCATTTACATCCATATTTAAAATATTTATATAGTTCTAGGCTATTTTCGCTGACAGAGCTGAAGCATGGTTCAATAGCATTCCGTTACATGTATCGGTAGCCTGATGCAACTGTCACGTGACGAATATAAACAAACAAATCATTGGGAGAATATTTCCACCGAAACTGATGCAATTCAGGTAGCTCTCCGAATTTAAAAAATCTACACCTAACCGAAAAATAGTTTCTATACAATTTCTGATTAAGACCAATAAGTGTTTATATTCAATGATGTACTATATATCAAAATAAGATATTCAACAAGTTATGATGGATAAATAAAAAATAACAAGTATGCCGTGCATAGGTGCCCTGAAGTATTGAATTCCCCATGTAAATGGGTGCCGACCCAACACCGTTGCGATAACTATATTGAGCAGCAAGGTCAAGTGATGAAGCTAAAACTGTCAAAAGAGATTTTTGAAAGTTGTTTTTATGACTTAAGAAAATAATAATATACGGCAAGTGCAATTAACATTTTATACTGGTCATTATATGTGGGATTTACCCGAGCATAGGTTCCACCACTCTACTAGTGCAAATACAAGCAGACCCTGCAGCACATGTAATGCTCGTTCACTGAGTTGAACATGATTTTGTACTGGTTTTCTAGGCCTAAATCAATGGGGAAAAAACAACCACGACACTGGAAACTTCGACTTACTTTTTCAATTTTGATCAGATTCTTGGTCACAGGTTGTGTGGATATATTTGTATTCATGTTATTTAGATATTTTTCAGCAGAAGCTACCACTGCTGTGTTTTTTACGTTTATTTATCGTCGCTACCGGTTGCCCATATGAGCGACGCCTCCTGAAGAGATTAGTTATTTTAGATTTTGGAGGATAGTGCATGATACAGACAGAGACCCATTCCAGAATCTCCTCTGGTTCTTTTATGTGCACGGTGTAAAGCACCGACACGAGACCTCGGTTTAACGTCCCATCTGAAAGACTGTTAATTTTTGGTCAGATGGGGGATCGAACCTGCGATCCCTGGATTACCAGTCCAGCGTGTTACCACTGGACTACATATCCGTCTGTATAAAACACTGCTGTATTATAATGCTTTCATTTATACTCACAATTTTTTGCCGTCTGCAAGATTTTCTTCCTGCTCAACAAATTCCAGTTTTCCTAGAAATAAAACATGGCATAAATTTACAATCTCCTCGAAATAATAATAAAACAAATATAAGGAAAGTTTCATTTATGGCGGCTACCACGGTTATGCCGAGTGGTTGACATTGTTGATTTCACTTGCCCCTCACTGCTGTAGGTTGGAAGCCTAACTAGCTATCTAGTTGGCTAGCAGAAGGTTGCTGGTTCTACCCATCCATACCTGAATTACTGCTAAAATAAATATAACAATTGGCGTAGATATTTCACATTACAAACCATAGTAACAGCTGATACACAAACTTCATATATTATTGTTGTGCTTATTTGATTTGTAATGGAATAAAGCCATCCAGATATCTCAAATTGAGCCCAGTGTTTTACGTTTATTTATCGTCGCTACTGGTTGCCCATATGAGCGACGCCTCCTGAAGAGATTAGTCATTTTAGATTTTGGAGGATAGTGCAATGATACAGACAGAGACCCATTCCGGAGTCTCCTCTGGTTCTTTTACGTGCACGGTGTACAGCACCTCGGATTAACGTCCCATCTGAAAGACTGTTAATTTTTATTACGGTCAGACGGGGGATCGAACCTGCGATCCCTGGATTACCAGTCCAGCGTGTTACCACTGGACTACAGATCCGTCTGTTAAAAAACTATTGTTGTAACGAGTGAAGTAAGTCTAAAAAGTACCATCGACTTCTGGAAGAATCCAGCTTATAATCAGTTTTTTCAAGCCAAAGTTTTACCTCGACTTTTGGTCAAGATTGACTTATGGAAGAATCCAGCTTATAATCAGCTTTTTCAAGCCAAAGTTTTACCTCGACTTTTGGTCAAGATTGACTTATGGAAGAATCCAGCTTATAATCAGCTTTTTCAAGCCAAAGTTTTACCTCGACTTTTGGTCAAGATCGACTTATGGAAGGATTCAGCTTATAATCAGCTTTTTCAAGCCAAAGTTTTACCTCGACTTTTGGTCAAGATCGACTTATGGCAGGGAATATACTAAACTTTTCTATGAGAAAATAATCTGTTTTCTGTGGCATCAGCCATTTCGAACTACGAGATGGTCAGATTTACTCGACTCAATGGTCAGATTTACTCGACTCAATGTACTTACCTTTCTCGAAGAATCGTGTCATGATATCTTTGAATGGTTGAAGATACACATGCTCCTGTGCAGAGTCTATCACCTTGGCTGCTCTCTCCTCCGCCGCTGAAGGTTAAACAAATCAAGGGTTACCAGGAGAAGACCTTTATAAGCTAATCTAGCATTCGGATCGTAATCCTTTTTCAAAACATAAAATATTATATTGTAATGTAATTGCTATATGTATATATGTTACATTGTTTGAAATAAAATATGTTTAAACTAAGTGTTAGCAGTTGTGTATCACACGTTTAAATGTTCTAAATCTTTTGTAAACGGTGTGATCATTAATTTATACAAATTTATTTTAGCTTGATCGCGAAACAAGTTCTTACAACTTATATTTATCACTCTCGAGACCTGATGGAATCCATCGCCGCAAGGGAGAGAGAAGAGGCAACGTGGAATTTAAATGCCTTGCCTAAGGGCACAATCGTTATGGCTCCAGCGGGGCTCGAACTCCAGACCTTTCGCACCTGAAGCGAATGCGCATCCACTGCGCTATCACGACTTCCACAGGTGTGATCATTAATATGGATCCAGAGACATTTTCAAATTATTCCATTAATATTTGCAAGAGCATTCAAAGACGTTGAAGCCAACTTCTGGCGCCGTTATCATCATCAGTCATTTTTACTAATCATAGCATATTTTGAAACATGCTGATTAAACGTAAATTAAAACTAAATAATCTTGCTATAAAACAAGTGGAAAGTTTAACAGTATATTAACTATCATTGTATACATGACAATTTCTACAGACGGATCTGTAGTCCAGTGGTAACACGCTGGACTGGTAATCCAGGGATCGCAGGTTCGATCCCCTGTCTGACCGTAATAAAATTAACAGTCTTTCAGATGGGACGTTAAACCGAGGTCTTGTGTCGGTGCTTTACACTGTGCACGTAAAAGAACCAGAGGAGACTCTGGAATGGGTCTCTGTCTGTATCATTGCACTATCCTCCAAAAATCTAAAATGACTAATCTCTTCAGGAGGCGTCGCTCATATGGGCAACCGGTAGCGACGATAAATAAACGTAAAACACACATGACAATTTCTAATGAGAGACATCGCTGGCTTTACCTCCCTTGGCAAATAAAGTCTGATATATCCCGAAATGTATATCGTCATTTTAGTTGGAATCCTTTGTTTTTACTGTTGTTCCCTAACCAGATGTTGTGGTATGATCAATGTGATTTTATCCAAATCGTGTTAATTAATTGATAATAAATTACAGATAAGTACCCATTGGATATACTGTAGGATATCTGTCGAGATAGTGATTTAATAATTATAAGATGAGAAAGTGGATGAAAATTAATAGCATTTTGTGCAAAGAAAACAACGATAAAAACAAGAGGAAACCACTTAAGAGGATCTACATACTAGAGAGTATTCAGGGGCAGTAACTGATCGATGTCTCTCATTACACCCCATATTTCTATGACCTGGTTTTAAATCATGTGAGATGGTATGGTAGTCGCCAGATAGGACTGGTGGGTTTTCTTCGGGTACTCCGGTTTCCTCCCACATGAATGACCACATATACGCTTTCATCCGCGCCAACGAGAGTGATTAATATAAGTTGTTAAAACTTGCTTCGCAATCGTTGTAAAATAAATAAAGTTTAAACTAAATCATATTTTTAGATATTAAAAATCATTTAATTAAATACCCACAAACAGAGTTTAGAACATGCATCACCATGGCGATATCAACTAGTAAATATATGGATCAATGAGGTCAAGAATCGAAGACAGTCATCCATATTTGCATTCTGTCATCAAAGATACTGAAGTGGAAGTCATGATAGTGCAGTGGATGCGCATTCGCTTCAGGTGCAAAAGGTCCGGAGTTCGAGCCCCACTGGAGCCGTTATGATTGTGCCATTAGGCAAGGCATTTAAATTCCACATTGTCTCTTCTTTATCCCTCGTGGCGATGGATTCCATCAGGAATGAGGTCTCGAGAGTGATTAATATAAGTTGCAAGAACTTGTTTCGCAATCGAGCTAAAATAAATGTGTATAAACTAAAGATAATGAACTTGCTTTATTGCCAACATTTATTATCGGATTTATTATTTCAATATTTTGCAGCTGTTGAAACTTTAACATAATGAATATAACAACATAATGAAAACAATGAGAGTCAAAATATTACATAATATCTGTGCGACATTTACCACTATTTCAGGTTTTTGTAACCCATTTCATTCTGGATACATTTAAAGGCATTTGCAAACAACATAGATCCAGATCAGCCGCAGTGTGACGCTGCGTGCTGATCAGGATCTATGTTGTTTGCTACATAGCCATGTGTTAACAAGATCATCTGAATAGCGAACAGCATAGAGCCTGATCAGACGGAACGTTCCATGGCGGCTGATCTGGCTCTATGTTCTTTGCAAATACTGTTTGAACAGTATCCAGATTCAAATGGGTTAAGAGAATGTCAGCTGGCATGAACGTAATAAAAACAAAGACATAAACGAGCACACTATGACCAAACTAACCTTCGAAGTCTTTTTTAATTCTGCGTAGTTCTTTATTGAGTTCATCAAAACAGACTTGGCATCCCTGACTGAGATCACTGGGGTCGGGAAGTGGGAATTTCGCCTTATCCGTGCCCGCCTCCTGACCCTCGAACTTCTTGATGTACTGCTGGACTGTGTAGTGTAACAGACTGGTTGCATTGTCCTACAAATATTCCGTATCAATATAATGTGCCATATCATACGCACGCTTGCAAAATTGCGAGTTTTGACAAGAGAATCAATATCGGGAAGATACAGGAAGATACAGTTTAATAAGAAGGAATTTCTGAGGTCATGTATTCATACACTAAAAGTAACGCGAGCATTGGTAATTGAGGTGGCATGACAGTGAGAGAGATTAAATTTGTGCTGAAGGGTTTGCAGGAGTCGGATCTGGATGTTACAATTGCAAACCCATCAATGTTGCTGCCTCAAAATCGTGGTAGTCTTCTGCCTAACTTTGGAAAGTTGTGGTAGTCTGCTGCCTAACTTTGGAAAGTCGTGGTAGTCTTCTGCCTAACTTTGGAAAGTCGTGGTAGTCTGCTGCCTAACTTTGGAAAGTCGTGGTAGTCTTCTGCCTAACTTTGGAAAGTTGTGGTAGTCTGCTGCCTAACTTTGGAAAATCGTGGTAGTCTTCTGCCTAACTTTGGAAAGTCGTGGTAGTCTTCTGCCTAACTTTGGAAAGTTGTGGTAGTCTGCTGCCTAACTTTGGAAAGTCGTGGTAGTGTGCTTTTGCATTCTGTTCCGTCTGATCTGGCTCTATGCTGTTTGCTATTTGGATAGTGGAGCTAAAACACTTGGCTGAATAGCAAACAACCTAGATCCTGATCAGACGCAGCGTTACGCCGCGGCTGATCTGGATCTATGTTGTTTGCACATTCCGTCCAATATATTCGGCATTTTAAGGGATACAAGTAGTTTATGGCATCGTACATAAGACCAAGTAGAAATACACTACAATCAATATATGAGGCAACAGTTTACCTTGCTTTTGACATCTTTGAGCTTTGGAAGAATATCTATACCAAATCCATCTGCCTGGCCTCGAGATTTGCTGCCTGAAAATATACAAACATATAAATTTTTCAATTTCAAGATTTGTTGCCTGAAAATATACAAATATATAAAAAATTTAATTTTCGAGATTTGCAGTCTGAAAATATACAAACATATATATAAAGTTTTTAAATTCGTAAACTGAATCAATTGATCATACAGGCTAACAAAATTAATACGAAAACTTCCCGAACTCTTTATTGTTTTCTTTTTTCTCCTTAATATATTTTAGCTCAATTGCGAAACAAGTTCTTACAACTTATATTAATCGAGAGAGAGAGAGAGAGAGAGAGAGAGAGAGGAGAGAGAGAGAGAGAGAGAGAGAGAGACCTCATTCCTGATGGAATCCATCACCACGAGGAAGAGAAAAGAGGCAACGTGGAATTTAAATGCCTTGCCTAATGGCACAATCATAACGGCTCCAGCGGGGCTCGAACTCCAGGCCGTTTGCACCTGAAGTGAACGCGTTATTATTTTGAGACCGTTTTGAAATTTGGTTTTATTTGCAAGTTACTATATCTGTGATTTTTAAAAATTTCCAAATTTAACCATGTCACCCAACTCAATGATCTATCTCCTTAACCCTAGAATCCCACATACACTGCAAACACAACATATACTGTAATATTACAGATGACAGGAATAAAGAAATGCAAACACTAATTTTGCATGTTTTCTTAACAATGTTTTATCTTATTACATAGATGTTTATACGGTTACAATAATCTACTTTCGTTTTCTAGAAACATGGTAATCTTTGCTTATATTTTCATAACCACTGTGCTAATTCAATACTTACTTACTTCCCTTTATTAAGGAATTAATGACCAACATTATGTAGTAATAGGCACAGTGTATTGAGGCGATAAGTCTATATTGTGTGTATATAATTGCAATTCCACTAGGTTCCTACATGCAATTAGGTGAGGTGTGACTAAATGTTTACCTCCATTCATATAGTTTCCCAACGCAAGAACCAAGCCAAGTATTCTCTTCACATGTATACTGGTCATCAAACTCTGAAACACAACAAGAAACTACATCAATAGTTCATTGATAAACAATAGACAACCAGTCGCAATTCACAACAAGAAACTACATCAATAGTTCATTGATAAACAATAGACAACCAGTCGCAATTCACAATAAGAAACTACATCAATAGTTCATTGATAAACAGTAGACAACCAGTCGCAATTCACAACAAGAAACTACATCAATATTCATTGATAAATCATAAACAACCAGTCGAAATTCACAACAAGAAACTACATCAATATTCATTGATAAATCATAGACAACCAGTCTCAATTCACAACAAGAAACAAGAAACTACATCAATAGTTCATTGATAAACAATAGACAACCAGTCGCAATTCACAACAAGAAACTACATCAATATTCATTGATAAATCATAGACAACCAGTCGCAATTCACAACAAGAAACTACATCAATATTCATTGATAAATCATAGACAACCAGTCGCAATTCACAACAAGAAACAAGAAACTACATCAATAGTTCATTGATAGACAACCAGTCGCAATTCACAACAAGAAACTACATCAATAGTTCATTGATAAACAATAGACAACCAGTTGCAATTCACAACAAGAAACTACATCAATATTCATTGATAAATCATAGACAACCAGTCTCAATTCACAACAAGAAACAAGAAACTACATCAATAGTTCATTGATAAACAATAGACAACCAGTCGCAATTCACAACAAGAAACTACATCAATATTCATTGATAAATCATAGACAACCAGTCGCAATTCACAACAAGAAACTACATCAATATTCATTGATAAATCATAGACAACCAGTCGCAATTCACAACAAGAAACAAGAAACTACATCAATAGTTCATTGATAAACAATAGACAACCAGTCGCAATTCACAACAAGAAACTACATCAATAGTTCATTGATAAACAATAGACAACCAGTTGCAATTCACAACAAGAAACTACATCAATATTCATTGATAAATCATAGACAACCAGTCTCAATTCACAACAAGAAACAAGAAACTACATCAATAGTTCATTGATAAACAATAGACAACCAGTCGCAATTCACAACAAGAAACTACATCAATATTCATTGATAAATCATAGACAACCAGTCGCAATTCACAACAAGAAACTACATCAATATTCATTGATAAACAATAGACAACCAGTCGCAATTCACAACAAGAAACTACATCAATAGTTCATTGATAAACAATAGACAACCAGTCGCAATTCACAACAAGAAACTACATCAATATTCATTGATAAATCATAGACAACCAGTCTCAATTCACAACAAGAAACAAGAAACTACATCAATAGTTCATTGATAAACAATAGACAACCAGTCGCAATTCACAACAAGAAACTACATCAATATTCATTGATAAATCATAGACAACCAGTCGCAATTCACAACAAGAAACAAGAAACTACATCAATAGTTCATTGATAAACAATAGACAACCAGTCGCAATTCACAACAAGAAACTACATCAATATTCATTGATAAATCATTGACAACCAGTCGCAATTCACAACAAGAAACAAGAAACTACATCAATAGTTCATTGATAAACAATAGACAACCAGTCGCAATTCACAACAAGAAACTACATCAATAGTTCATTGATAAACAATAGACAACCAGTCGCAATTCACAATAAGAAACTACATCAATAGTTCATTGATAAACAATAGACAACCAGTCGCAATTCACAATAAGAAACTACATCAATAGTTCATTGATAAACAGTAGACAACCAGTTGCAATTCACAACAAGAAATTACATTAATATTCATTGATAAATCATAGACAACCAGTCGCAATTCACAACAAGAAACTACATCAATATTCATTGATAAATCATAGACAACCAGTCACAATTCACAACAAGAAACTACATCAATAGTTCATTGATAAACAATAGACAACCAGTCGCAATTCACAACAAGAAACTACATCAATATTCATTGATAAATCATAGACAACCAGTCGCAATTCACAACAAGAAACTACATCAATAGTTCATTGATAAACAATAGACAACCAGTCCCAATTCACAACAAGAAACTACATCAATATTCATTGATAAATCATAGACAACCAGTCGCAATTCACAACAAGAAACAAGAAACTACATCAATATTCATTGATAAATCATAGACAACCAGTCGCAATTCACAACAAGAAACTACACCAATATTCATTGATAAATCATAGACAACCAGTCGCAATTCACAACAAGAAACAAGAAACTACATCAATAGTTCATTGATAAACAGTAGACAACCAGTCGCAATTCACAACAAGAAACTACATCAATAGTTCATTGATAAACAATAGACAACCAGTCGCAATTCACAACAAGAAACTACATCAATATTCATTGATAAATCATAGACAACCAGTCACAATTCACAACAAGAAACTACATCAATAGTTCATTGATAAACAATAGACAACCAGTCCCAATTCAAAACAAGAAACTACATCAATATTCATTGATAAATCATAGACAACCAGTCGCAATTCACAACAAGAAACTACATCAATATTCATTGATAAATCATAAACAACCAGTCTCAATTCACAACAAGAAACTACATCAATAGTTCATTAATAAACCTGACAGGGATCATTCTAGAGGGTGATGTGGCGCCCTAGGGACCCTGGCTTGAGACCACACTTCTCCCTAAAATATATATATATATTTTTTTTTTTTTACAATTTTCATACAATATTTTGGCCAGTAAGCACTCCTATTCAAATGTTCTATTTAATGGTCATACTGTGCATTTTAACCATATTTTGTTGACATTTATTAAATAACACCATTTAAGGACACGATCGCACGCTTTCTCACTTCTCCCAAAAATTCTGACCTAGAATGAACCCTGTAAACCAGGGACAACAAGTCTCAATCCACAACAAGAAACTACATCAATAGTTCATTGATAAAACGTATTGCAATACTTACCATGATATATTACAATATTTTCCTGACATTGCAATACGTACCATGATATATTACAATATTTTCCTGACATATTGCAATACGTACCATGATATATTACAATATTTTCCTGACACATTGCAATACTTACCATGATATATTATAATATTTTCCTGACATATTGCAATACTTACCATGATATATTACAATATTTTCCTGACATATTGCAATACTTACCATGATATATTACAATATTTTCCTGACATTGCAATACTTACCATGATATATTACAATATTTTCCTGACATATTGCAATACTTACCATGATATATTACAATATTTTCCTGACATTGCAATACTTACCATGATATATTACAATATTTTCCTGACATATTGCAATACTTACCATGATATATTACAATATTTTCCTGACATTGCAATACTTACCATGATATATTACAATATTTTCCTGACATATTGCAATACTTACCATGATATATTACAATATTTTCCTGACATTGCAATACTTACCATGATATATTACAATATTTTCCTGACATATTGCAATACTTACCATGATATATTACAATATTTTCCTGACATTGCAATACTTACCATGATATATTACAATATTTTCCTGACATATTGCAATACTTACCATGATATATTACAATATTTTCCTGACATTGCAATACTTACCATGATATATTACAATATTTTCCTGACATATTGCAATACTTACCATGATATATTACAATATTTTCCTGACATTGCAATACTTACCATGATATATTACAATATTTTCCTGACATATTGCAATACTTACCATGATATATTACAATATTTTCCTGACATTGCAATACTTACCATGATATATTACAATATTTTCCTGACATATTGCAATACTTACCATGATATATTACAATATTTTCCTGACATTGCAATACTTACCATGATATATTACAATATTTTCCTGACATATTGCAATACTTACCATGATATATTACAATATTTTCCTGACACATTGCAATACTTACCATGATATATTACAATATTTTCCTGACATATTGCAATACTTACCATGATATATTACAATATTTTCCTGACATTGCAATACTTACCATGATATATTACAATATTTTCCTGACATATTGCAATACTTACCATGATATATTACAATATTTTCCTGACATTGCAATACGTACCATGATATATTACAATATTTTCCTGACATATTGCAATACGTACTACGATATACATTTATATTGCCATACTTTCAACATATTGCAATATGTACCACGATATATTGCTGCAGATGTTATTTGTAACACTGTTATTCAACTATAAACTACTGCATAGCATAAACATAAGCTAAAATAAAACAGTTATCAATCTCGTTTAAATTTTTGACTAGTACTATCGCTAGAAAGTTTACTAGTATGATGCATGTGTGAATTCTGATGAATTATTCGATTAAAGTTTGGAACTAAATTCTTTTAATCAAAGATCAATAAAAAGACCATTAGCCTCACGAAAGTGGAAAATATGAAATATATCGTCGGAAACTCGTTCGTAAATTTCATATCACGGTACAATAGAGTTCGGCAACATATTGCAATATAACGATATGTCGGTATATCATGGCACCCCAAGTAATAAGCTTGCTACCCTTTCAGATATTGGGATGGATTGTTGATTGGCACAAACAGCCACGGTCGTAGGTCAAAGGTGATGATGGAGAAAGACCATATGTGTCTCTCTGCATTGGTTGACGCACGGCCAAGCATCTGGGTAGAACCACTGGCCTTCCACAAGCAAGCTAGATACATTCCTCGCTCAAACCCGCAGAAGTGAGAGACAATTGATTCACACACCATGATGCTAACGACTCTGCCATGGTGCCCACCTGGTTGAAAACTAAAACAGGCACATGTTCTGCTGGCAATGAACTGTGACATATGTTTTTATAAAGAAGAAACAAGAAAGAGTGGTGAATGCAGCATGCTGGTATAATTCCGGGCGTACCTGGCAAGTCATTCTTAGATTGGTCATCTTCGTTTCTATCACAGATATGCTTTCTTGGAATGCCTCTCGAAAAATGAAGCAAAATATTCTCTCTGCATAGTCAGGTATTAATGAAAGATCGTACAAAAATCTGAAACAGAAAAAATAGAATAAACTTTATTTATTTTACAACGATTGCAAAACAAGCTTGAGCAACTTATATTAATCGTATATGTGGGAGGAAACCAGAGTACCCGGTGAAAGACCACCAGTGCGATTTAGCTACAACTATACAATCTCACTTACTTCAGAGGATCAAACCAAGCCGGGTTGCATTGGTGAGAAGCGAGCGTGCTAACCACTGCGTGAATCCGATCAAAAATGATGCAAGGTATTACAATATTCTGACTTTAATGTGTCCAGATATGAATCGACCACCACAAAAACGTTAGCAGGCCAGAAGGAATGCTTACTAAGCAGTTGGGCTCAAACCCACAGTGTTCACGGGCAAGAGATTGTCAGTCCACGATGTTAATACATGGCCATTGAATCCACAACTAATTATAACTTACTGGTCCGGTTTATCGAGGAGAGCGTCTGGGTGTTTCTTCACATACTCCTTAATCTTCTTCAACTCATCCCCGTCTCCCCTCTGTAACATACAAGCGATTGATAAAAGCAAAGTAGTTACTGATAGATACAAAGAAGCTACTGATAGATACAAAGAAGCTACTGATAGAAGCAAAGAAGCTACTGATAGATGAAAAGAAGCTACTGATAGATGCAAAGAAGCTACTGATAGATACAAAGAAGCTACTGATAGATACAAAGAAGTTACTGATAGATACAAAGAAGCTACTGATAAATACAAAGAAACTACTGATAGATGCAAAGAAGCTACTGATAGAGACAAAGAAGCTACTGATAGATGCAAAGAAGCTACTGATAAATACAAAGAAGCTACTGATAGATGCAAAGAAGCTACTGATAGATGCAAAGAAGCTACTGATAGATGCAAAGAAGCTACTGATAGATACAAAGAAGCTACTGATAGATGCAAAGAAGCTACTGATAGATACAAAGAAGCTACTGATAGATGCAAAGAAGATACTGATAGATACAAAGAAGCTACTGATAGAAGCAAAGAAGCTACTGATAGATACAAAGAAGCTACTGATAGATGCAAAGAAGCTACTGATAGATACAAAGAAATACCAGGGCTCATTCTAGGTCAGACATTTTGGGAAAAGTGAGAAAGCGCGCGATTGCGTCCATAAAATGCTGTTTGTTATTCAATAAATTTCTGCAAAATAGGGTTAAAATACACAATATGACCATTAAATAGAACACATGAATAGAAGCAGTGCTTTATAATGAATGGGTCAGTGTATCTTACTGGACAAAATCTTGCATGAAAATTTGTAAAAAAAGGAGAAGTGGGGCCCCTAAGTCAGGGTTCCTAGGGCGACTATTTTGCCAAAGTAGCACTCTAGAATGAGCCCTGAATACGACAGCCCAACAATATAATATGAAATAGGCACTAGGCCTACCTATAAACGAGGAATAAATGGTTAAAGTCAAAATCAATTACTGAAATAGACATTATAGAAGGGACATGACTACATCTCCACGATACTAGCGAGGGATTTGACATCTAAGGAAGATTAAGAGGACATTTGTTTGTTTCAGTGTATGATCAAATTATATTTTATTCCACTGATAAATTGCTAAATTTCACTAGACAGCATAAAATAAATACTCTATACACACACAACTTACATTTTCATATATTTGGCGTAGTTTCTCCTCCGCTAGCTGCGATGTATCAAACGTCAATATTGCTGCAAATATAGAGCACACAAACTACAGTCTACATCCACTATGTCAAAGTCGAATTCTCCGGTTATCTCAAAGTCGGATCAATGTCCCATTTCAAACACTATCATTGTACATATAACGGATTCTGTTTATATCGAATTTCGTTAAGTCAATCTTCGGTTATGTCGAAGTATTTTGTTCGGTCCAACGGAATTCGACATAACGGATGTAGACTGTAATTACACACAGTCTCCTTCACTAACATAGCATTACAATGTATTATTTCTTAGACATTCATTTGTAGCGTAGCATCTTTCGCAAGGTCATAAGTGATGGAAGAAGACTCCAGGTCCACGACGTACACTACTCGGCAATCGAGATCCCACGTAAAAATTACAACTATAAATTTACCAACACTTTTTTCGTCTTATAATACTACTACTATATGGCAGTTTCTTATGGAGGTTGGTGCACCAAGTACTGGTTAACCGCTGGAGCCTGCCAAGGATAATGCACCAAGTACTGGTTAACCGCTGGAGTCTGCCCAGGATGGTGCACCAAGTACTGGTTAACCGCTGGAGCCTGCCAAGGATGGTGCACCAAGTACTGGTTAACCGCTGGAGCCTGCCAAGGATGGTGCACCAAGTACTGGTTAACCGCTGGAGCCTGCCAAGGATGGTGCACCAAGTACTGGTTAACCGCTGGAGCCTGCCAAGGATGGTGCACCAAGTACTGGTTAACCGCTAGAGCCTGCCAAGGATGGTGCACCAAGTACTGGTTAACCGCTGGAGCCTGCCAAGGATGGTGCACCAAGTACTGGTTAACGCTGGAGCCTGCCAAGGATGGTGCACCAAGTACTGGTTAACCACTGGAGCCTGCCAAGGATGGTGCACCAAGTACTGGTTAACCGCTGGAGCCTGCCAAGGATGGTGCACCAAGTACTGGTTAACCGCTGGAGCCTGCCAAGGATGGTGCACCAAGTACTGGTTAACCGCTGGAGCCTGCCAAGGATGGTGCACCAAGTACTGGTTAACTGCTGGAGCCTGTCAAGGATGGTGCACCAAGTACTGGTTAACCGCTGGAGCCTGCCAAGGATGATGCACCAAGTACTGGTTAACTGCTGGAGCCTGTCAAGGATGGTGCACCAAGTACTGGTTAACCGCTGGAGCCTGCCAAGGATGGTGCACCAAGTACTGGTTAACCGCTGGAGCCTGCCAAGGAAAGGTGTTGTTAGGTAAACTGCCTAATGCAGATGCAGGCGTAAAACCCAAAACAAACAAACAATATATTTGGATATGATCCTGGTAGTATAGCATCTGGATATAAGCATACAGATATATTCCTGTTAAATAACGAAAAGTGCATTATATATGCTTAGCAACCATTTGCATGCTCCAAGAGGGAGATATTGCTTTCTATCTAAAGAGCGAGGTTTCACTTTCTCATAATGGAGATAAAGGAATATCAGAGAAAGAAATGTTTAAGAATGAGGCGACTCCCTCTTGAAGGAATGAATGAAGGGGACTTTCCCTTGCAAGAATGAGGTGACTCCCCCTTGAAGGAATGAATGAAGGGGACCTCCCCTTGCAAGAATGAGGTGACTCCCTCTTGAAGGAATGAATGAAGGGGACCTCCCCTTGCAAGAATGAGGTGACCCCCCTTGAAGGAATGAATGAAGGGGACTTTCCCTTGCAAGAATGAGCTGACCCCCCTTGAAGGAATGAATGAAGGGGACTTTCCCTTGCAAGAATGAGGTGACCCCCCCTTGAAGGAATGAATGAAGGGGACCTCCCATTGCAAGAATGAGGTGACTCCCCATTGAAGGAATGAATGAAGGGGACCTCCCCTTGCAAGAATGAGGTGACTCCCTCTTGAAAGAATGAATGGGACCTCCCCTTGCAAGAATGAGGTGACTCCCTCTTGAAGGAATGAATGAAGGGGACCTCCCCTTGCAAGAATAAGGTGACTCCCCATTGAAGGAATGAATGAAGGGGACTTTCCCTTGCAAGAATGAGGTGACCCCCCTTGAAGGAATGAATGAAGGGGACTTTCCCTTGCAGAATGAGGTGACTCCCTCTTGAAGGAATGAAGGGGACCTCCCCTTGCAAGAATGAGGTGACTCCCTCTTGAAGGAATGAATGAAGGGGACCTCCCCTTGCAAGAATGAGGTGACTCCCCCTTGAAGGAATGAATGAAGGGGACTTCCCCTTGCAAGAATGAGGTGACTCCCCCTTGAAGGAATGAATGAAGGGGACCTCCCTTGCAAGAATGAAGTGACTCCCCCTTGAAGGAATGAATGAAGGGGACTTTCCCTTGCAAGAATGAGGTGACTCCCCCTTGAAGGAATGAAGGGGACCTTCCCTTGCAAGAATGAGGTGACTCACCCTTGAAGGAAGGGGACCTTCCCTTGCAAGAATGAGGTGACTCCCCCTTGAAGGAATGAATGAAGGGGACCTCCCTTGCAAGAATGAGGTGACTCCCCCTTGAAGGAATGAATGAAGGGGACCTTCCCTTGCAAGAATGAGGTGACTCCCCCTTGAAGGAATGAATGAAGGGGACCTTCCCTTGCAAGAATGAGGTGACTCCCCCTTGAAGGAATGAATGAAGGGGACTTCCCCTTGCAAGAATGAGGTGACCCCCCCTTGAAGGAATGAATGAAGGGGACCTCCCATTGCAAGAATGAGGTGACTCCCCATTGAAGGAATGAATGAAGGGGACCTCCCTTGCAAGAATGAGGTGACTCCTCTGAAGGAATGAATGGGACCTCCCCTTGCAAGAATGAGGTGACTCCCTCTTGAAGGAATGAATGAAGGGGACCTCCCTTGCAGAATAAGGTGACTCCCATTGAAGGAATGAATGAAGGGGACTTTCCCTTGCAAGAATGAGGTGACCCCCTGAGGAATGAATGAAGGGGACTTTCCCTTGCAAGAATGAGGTGACTCCCTCTTGAAGGAATGAAGGGGACTCCCCTTGCAAGAATGAGGTGACTCCCTCTTGAAGGAATGAATGAAGGGGACCTCCCCTTGCAAGAATGAGGTGATCCCCCTTGAAGGAATGAATGAAGGGGACTTCCCCTTGCAAGAATGAGGTGACTCCCCTTGAAGGAATGAATGAAGGGGACCTCCCTGCAAGAATGAAGTGACTCCCCCTGAAGGAATGAATGAAGGGGACACCTTTCCCTTGCAAGAATGAGGGACTCACCCTTGAAGGAAGGGGACCTTCCTTGCAAGAATGAGGTGACTCCCCTTGAAGGAATGAATGAAGGGGACCTCCCTTGCAAGAATGAGGTGACTCCCCCTGAAGGAATGAATGAAGGGGACTTTCCCTTGCAAGAATGAGGTGACTCCCCCTGAAGGAATGAATGAAGGGGACTTTCCCTTGCAAGAATGAGGTGACTCCCCCTTGAAGGAATGAATGAAGGGGACCTTCCCTTGCAAGAATGAGGTGACTCCCCCTTGAAGGAATGAATGAAGGGGACCTTCCCTTGCAAGAATGAGGTGACTCCCCCTTGAAGGAATGAATGAAGGGGACCCCACCTTGCAAGAATGAGGTGACCCCCCCTTGAAGGAATGAATGAAGGGGACTTTCCCTTGCAAGAATGAGGTGACCCCCTTGAAGGAATGAATGAAGGGGACTTTCCCTTGCAAGAATGAGGTGACTCCTCTTGAAGAAAGTTGGAGACTCCCTCTTGACGGAAGTAATGTTGGTACGCATGCAAGCTTGTTACTCACCATGTTCAATATCGGACATTTCGAGGCGAAGACTAGATAACAAGATCCCAATAACCTGGGATCGTTTTGGCGATATTACTTTGGCAACCTGAAATACGAGGCACAACTGTCCTGATAAGTTTGGTTTAAACATATTTATTCCACTATATACATTCACAAAACAATACATGCACACAAAATCAAAGAATCGGAAAGGATCAAAACGGAAGCAGAACTTATATAGTTTCTCTCCTTGCAGTTCAAAATACACAGTAATATATTGGACGGTGTGGAACTAATACATGTATACCAAATGTGCATATTGCTTAGAAATGACAGAAATATAATACCGGTAAGAATGCAGAAGAGAAGATATTTGAGAATGTAGCGCAGGCAGACATGGGTAAAGTGCACGTCCTATATACATGGGGTCTTATATGCATGGGGTTTCACTCAAAGAATCGTTTTGTATCACGGAATGAAGTTATGGACATATTCAAATATTATTTTGTTAATGATATGTTTATTAGATATACAACAAATATTGTGGTACCAACAAAACTTTCCATTCAAAGTTTTTTTTGTTTGGTTTATGACCATTCAGCACTATTATGGTTATATAGAGCGATCCCAGGAAGAGAGAAATGGTTTAAAATTTGCACAGACAGCTTAGGTAGTATGTCGACTGTCTAGCTAGCTGTTTATGTTGGAGGACGACCCTGGGCGAACATCCGAGAATTTCAGACACATAGAGAAGTTCTGTCAATGAACTGATAGTTGCTTGAGATGAGCTCAAAATGGTGGTCTGAAGAGACATGTTATTTAACAGGTGGTCTGCAGACAGGTTATTTAACAGGTGGTCTGCATCGTGAGGTTATTTAACAGGTGGTCTGCATCGTCAGGTTATTTAACAGGTGGTCTGCAGACAGGTTATTTAACAGGTGGTCTGCAGAGACAGGTTATTTAACAGGTGGTCAGCAGAGACAGGTTATTTAACAGGTGGTCTGCAGAGACAGGTTATTTAACAGGTGGTCAGCAGAGACAGGTTATTTAACAGGTGGTCTGCAGAGACAGGTTATTTAACAGGTGGTCAGCAGAGACAGGTTATTTAACAGGTGGTCTGCAGAGACAGGTTATTTAACAGGTGGTCAGCAGAGACAGGTTATTTAACAGGTGGTCTGCAGAGACAGGTTATTTAACAGGTGGTCAGCAGAGACAGGTTATTTAACAGGTGGTCTGCAGAGACAGGTTATTTAACAGGTGGTCAGCAGAGACAGGTTATTTAACAGGTGGTCTGCAGAGACAGGTTATTTAACAGGTGGTCA
>CM026404.1:72639140-72668314 GCA_014843695.1 Archivesica marissinica
AGGTGACTCCCCCTTGAAGGAATGAATGAAGGGGACCTTCCCTTGCAAGAATGAGGTGACTCCCCCTTGAAGGAATGAATGAAGGGGACCTTCCCTTGCAAGAATGAGGTGACTCCCCCTTGAAGGAATGAATGAAGGGGACCCCACCTTGCAAGAATGAGGTGACCCCCCCTTGAAGGAATGAATGAAGGGGACTTTCCCTTGCAAGAATGAGGTGACCCCCTTGAAGGAATGAATGAAGGGGACTTTCCCTTGCAAGAATGAGGTGACTCCTCTTGAAGAAAGTTGGAGACTCCCTCTTGACGGAAGTAAAGTTGGTACGCATGCAAGCTTGTTACTCACCATGTTCAATATCGGACATTTCGAGGCGAAGACTAGATAACAAGATCCCAATAACCTGGGATCGTTTTGGCGATATTACTTTGGCAACCTGAAATACGAGGCACAACTGTCCTGATAAGTTTGGTTTAAACATATTTATTCCACTATATACATTCACAAAACAATACATGCACACAAAATCAAAGAATCGGAAAGGATCAAAACGGAAGCAGAACTTATATAGTTTCTCTCCTTGCAGTTCAAAATACACAGTAATATATTGGACGGTGTGGAACTAATACATGTATACCAAATGTGCATATTGCTTAGAAATGACAGAAATATAATACCGGTAAGAATGCAGAAGAGAAGATATTTGAGAATGTAGCGCAGGCAGACATGGGTAAAGTGCACGTCCTATATACATGGGGTCTTATATGCATGGGGTTTCACTCAAAGAATCGTTTTGTATCACGGAATGAAGTTATGGACATATTCAAATATTATTTTGTTAATGATATGTTTATTAGATATACAACAAATATTGTGGTACCAACAAAACTTTCCATTCAAAGTTTTTTTTGTTTGGTTTATGACCATTCAGCACTATTATGGTTATATAGAGCGATCCCAGGAAGAGAGAAATGGTTTAAAATTTGCACAGACAGCTTAGGTAGTATGTCGACTGTCTAGCTAGCTGTTTATGTTGGAGGACGACCCTGGGCGAACATCCGAGAATTTCAGACACATAGAGAAGTTCTGTCAATGAACTGATAGTTGCTTGAGATGAGCTCAAAATGGTGGTCTGAAAAGACAGGTTATTTAACAGGTGGTCTGCAGACAGGTTATTTAACAGGTGGTCTGCATCGTGAGGTTATTTAACAGGTGGTCTGCATTGTCAGGTTATTTAACAGGTGGTCTGCAGACAGGTTATTTAACAGGTGGTCTGCAGAGACAGGTTATTTAACAGGTGGTCAGCAGAGACAGGTTATTTAACAGGTGGTCTGCAGAGACAGGTTATTTAACAGGTGGTCAGCAGAGACAGGTTATTTAACAGGTGGTCTGCAGAGACAGGTTATTTAACAGGTGGTCAGCAGAGACAGGTTATTTAACAGGTGGTCTGCAGAGACAGGTTATTTAACAGGTGGTCAGCAGAGACAGGTTATTTAACAGGTGGTCTGCAGAGACAGGTTATTTAACAGGTGGTCAGCAGAGACAGGTTATTTAACAGGTGGTCTGCAGAGACAGGTTATTTAACAGGTGGTCAGCAGAGACAGGTTATTTAACAGGTGGTCTGCAGAGACAGGTTATTTAACAGGTGGTCAGCAGAGACAGGTTATTTAACAGGTGGTCTGCAGAGACAGGTTATTTAACAGGTGGTCAGCAGAGACAGGTTATTTAACAGGTGGTCTGCAGAGACAGGTTATTTAACAGGTGGTCAGCAGAGACAGGTTATTTAACAGGTGGTCTGCAGAGACAGGTTATTTAACAGGTGGTCAGCAGAGACAGGTTATTTAACAGGTGGTCTGCAGAGACAGGTTATTTAACAGGTGGTCTGCAGAGACAGGTTATTTAACAGGTGGTCTGCAGAGACAGGTTATTTAACAGGTGGTCTGCAGAGGCAGGTTATTTAACGGGTGGTTTTTATTCAGTGGTGGTCTTCAGCAACAGGTTAGACTGTATATAAAATATGCTTTTAATTAAGGAATGAATCCTGGGTTAATAGTTTCCATCTGGGTATGAACTACATTGGGTGTGATTAAAGTGTGTGGCAGGGGAAGGCATCCACGGCTTTCCACACTACCTTTAAACACGCCCAATGTAGTTCGTACCCCGATGGAAATTATTAAACCGCAATTCATTACTTATATTTACATTAATGATTCTTAACAATGATACAAAGAAAAAATATCACACAGATTTGTGATTTACCGCCGTGCCGGACCTGGTATTAGATCATCCTTAGAACAAGGTAGTCTGTAAGACACGCCTTTTCTTGCGAGGAACGCAGCTCAACACTGCGAATACCTTCAAGTGTGCAAGTCAGCTGCATATCATTAGTGAGGAAATTCATACGTAAATGGAAACAAACAGGGCATGCACGTTCATCGCAGGAATTGCAATAGCGATGTAAATATTATAGCATAAAGTTAACAAATACACCAGTTGTAAATGCATGTTGTTCCAGCACTATAACAGTGTAAATTGCCACTCGGAGCACAACTGTTGTAAATGCAGGTTGTTCCAGCACTATAACGGTGTAAATTGCCACTCGGAGCACAACTGTTGTAAATGCATGTTGTTCCAGCACTATAACAGTGTAAATTGCCACTCGGAGCACAACTGTTGTAAATGCAGGTTGTTCCAGCACTATAACGGTGTAAATTGCCACTCGGAGCACAACTGTTGTAAATGCATGTTGTTCCAGCACTATAACAGTGTAAATTGCCACTCGGAGCACAACTGTTGTAAATGCAGGTTGTTCCAGCACTATAACGGTGTAAATTGCAACTCGGAGCACAACTGTTGTAAATGCAGGTTGTTCCAGCACTATAACGGTGTAAATTGCCACTCGGAGCACAACAGTTGTAAATGCAGGTTGTTCCAGCACTATAACGGTGTACATTGCCACTCGGAGCACAACAGTTGTAAATGCAGCTTGGTCCAGCACTATAACAGTGTAAATTGCCACTCGGAGCACAACAGTTGTAAATGCAGGTTGTTCCAGCACTATAACGGTGTAAATTGCCACTCGGAGCACAACAGTTGTAAATGCAGGTTGTTCCAGCACTATAACGGTGTACATTGCCACTCGGAGCACAACAGTTGTAAATGCAGGTTGTTCAGCACTATAACAGTGTAAATTGCCACTCGGAGCACAACAGTTGTAAATGCAGGTTGTTCCAGCACTATAACGGTGTAAATTGCCACTCGGAGCACAACAGTTGTAAATGCAGGTTGGTCAGCACTATAACAGTGTAAATTGCCACTCGGAGCACAACAGTTGTAAATGCAGGTTGTTCCAGCACTATAACGGTGTAAATTGCCACTCGGAGCACAACAGTTGTAAATGCAGGTTGGTCAGCACTATAACGGTGTAAATTGCCACTCGGAGCACAACTGTTGTAAATGCAGGTTGTTCCAGCACTATAACGGTGTACATTGCCACTCGGAGCACAACAGTTGTAAATGCAGCTTGGTCTTCACTATAACAGTGTAAATTGCCACTCGGAGCACAACAGTTGTAAATGCAGGTTGTTCCAGCACTATAACGGTGTACATTGCCACTCGGAGCACAACAGTTGTAAATGCAGCTTGGTCTTCACTATAACAGTGTAAATTGCCACTCGGAGCACAACAGTTGTAAATGCAGGTTGTTCCAGCACTATACCGGTGTAAATTGCCACTCGGAGCACAACTGTTGTAAATGCAGGTTGTTCCAGCATTATAACGGTGTAAATTGCCACTCGGAGCACAACAGTTGTAAATGCAGGTTGTTCCAGCACTATAACAGTGTAAATTGCCACTCGGAGCACAACAGTTGTAAATGCAGGTTGTTCCAGCACTATAACAGTGTAAATTGCCACTCCAAGCACAACTGTTGTAAATGCAGGTTGGTCTTCACTATAACAGTGTAAATTGCCACTCCAAGCACAACTGTTGTAAATGCAGGTTGTTCCAGCACTATAACGGTGTAAATTGCCACTCGGAGCACAACAGTTGTAAATGCAGGTTGTTCCAGCACTATAACAGTGTAAATTGCCACTCGGAGCACAACAGTTGTAAATGCAGGTTGTTCCAGCACTATAACAGTGTAAATTGCCACTCCAAGCACAACAGTTGTAAATGCAGGTTGTTCCAGCACTATAACAGTGTAAATTGCCACTCCAAGCACAACTGTTGTAAATGCATGTTGTTCCAGCATTATAACAGTGTAAATTGCCACTCGGAGCACAATAGTTGTAAATGCAGGTTGTTCCAGCATTATAACAGTGTAAATTGCCACTCGGAGCACAACAGTTGTAAATGCAGGTTGGTCCAGCACTATAACGGTGTAAATTGCCACTCGGAGCACAACTGTTGTAAATGCAGGTTGTTCCAGCACTATAATGGTGTACATTGCCACTCGGAGCACAACAGTTGTAAATGCAGCTTGGTCTTCACTATAACAGTGTAAATTGCCACTCGGAGCACAACAATTGTAAATGCAGGTTGTTCCAGCACTATAACGGTGTACATTGCCACTCGGAGCACAACAGTTGTAAATGCAGCTTGGTCTTCACTATAACAGTGTAAATTGCCACTCGGAGCACAACAGTTGTAAATGCAGGTTGTTCCAGCATTATAACGGTGTAAATTGCCACTCGGAGCACAACAGTTGTAAATGCAGGTTGTTCCAGCATTATAACAGTGTAAATTGCCACTCGGAGCACAACAGTTGTAAATGCAGGTTGTTCCAGCATTATAACAGTGTAAATTGCCACTCGGAGCACAACAGTTGTAAATGCAGGTTGTTCCAGCATTATAACAGTGTAAATTGCCACTCGGAGCACAACAGTTGTAAATGCAGGTTGTTCCAGCACTATACCGGTGTAAATTGCCACTCGGAGCACAACTGTTGTAAATGCAGGTTGTTCCAGCATTATAACGGTGTAAATTGCCACTCGGAGCACAACAGTTGTAAATGCAGGTTGTTCCAGCACTATAACAGTGTAAATTGCCACTCGGAGCACAACAGTTGTAAATGCAGGTTGTTCCAGCACTATAACAGTGTAAATTGCCACTCCAAGCACAACTGTTGTAAATGCAGGTTGTTCCAGCATTATAACAGTGTAAATTGCCACTCGGAGCACAACAGTTGTAAATGCAGGTTGGTCTTCACTATAACAGTGTAAATTGCCACTCGGAGCACAACAGTTGTAAATGCAGGTTGTTCCAGCACTATAACGGTGTAAATTGCCTCTCGGAGCACAACAGTTGTAAATGCAGGTTGTTCCAGCACTATAACAGTGTAAATTGCCACTCCAAGCACAACTGTTGTAAATGCAGGTTGTTCCAGCATTATAACGGTGTAAATTGCCACTCGGAGCACAACAGTTGTAAATGCAGGTTGTTCCAGCACTATAACAGTGTAAATTGCCACTCCAAGCACAACTGTTGTAAATGCAGGTTGTTCCAGCATTATAACAGTGTAAATTGCCACTCGGAGCACAACAGTTGTAAATGCAGGTTGGTCTTCACTATAACAGTGTAAATTGCCACTCGGAGCACAACAGTTGTAAATGCAGGTTGTTCCAGCATTATAACAGTGTAAATTGCCACTCCAAGCACAACAGTTGTAAATGCAGGTTGTTCCAGCACTATAACAGTGTAAATTGCCACTTGGAGCACAACAGTTGTAAATGCATGTTGTTCCAGCACTATAACATTGTCACTCCGAGCACAACAGTTGTAAATGCAGGTTGTTCCAGCACTATAACGGTGTAAATTGCCACTCAGAGCACAACAGTTGTAAATGCAGGTTGTTCCAGCATTATAACAGTGTAAATTGCCACTCGGAGCACAACAGTTGTAAATGCAGGTTGTTCCAGCATTATAACAGTGTAAATTGCCACTCCAAGCACAACAGTTGTAAATGCAGGTTGTTCCAGCACTATAACAGTGTAAATTGCCACTCGGAGCACAACAGTTGTAAATGCAGGTTGTTCCAGCACTATAACAGTGTAAATTGCCACTCGGAGCACAACAGTTGTAAATGCAGGTTGTTCCAGCATTATAACAGTGTAAATTGCCACTCGGAGCACAACAGTTGTAAATGCAGGTTGTTCCAGCATAATAACAGTGTAAATTGCCACTCCAAGCACAACTGTTGTAAATGCATGTTGTTCCAGCATTATAACAGTGTAAATTGCCACTCGGAGCACAACAGTTGTAAATGCAGGTTGTTCCAGCACTATAACAGTGTAAATTGCCACTCGGAGCACAACAGTTGTAAATGCAGGTTGTTCCAGCACTATAACAGTGTAAATTGCCACTCGGAGCACAACAGTTGTAAATGCAGGTTGTTCCAGCACTATAACAGTGTAAATTGCCACTCGGAGCACAACAGTTGTAAATGCAGCTTGGTCTTCACTATAACGGTGTAAATTGCCACTCGGAGCACAACAGTTGTAAATGCAGCTTGGTCTTCACTATAACGGTGTAAATTGTCACTCCGAGCACAACAGTTGTAAATGCAGGTTGTTCCAGCACTATAACGGTGTAAATTGCCACTCGGAGCGGCGCATGTACAAGTGACCATATGCGACTAATAAAACAATGAATAACAAAAACAACGAATCACAATTAACATTAATAACGATGAACACATTTTGCCAATTAAATTTACATAATAGCTGACAAAATAGACCGGTAACGCATCAACGAGTGTGCATCTAACAAGTCCGACCTTCACATTTATAATGTCAAGCATCTATCAACAAAACCCTGCATTATACACAAATAAAACGGCAAGTGCTCACCGGGCTCGTATTTCAAGTCAAATGTCAATATTTTTGCTATATTTTAAATTAGCATGTAACATGCATTTGTAACCAACTAATCAATCTCTATTCACCTTCTGTACAAACAGAGACAAGGTTCTGGCAAAGAAGACAAATGATTATTTATCATACATAGTGTACATAACATAGTTGACTCTATGTTCTCAGAAGCGTGCATTTCCTTTGCTTGTCATGAGTAACAAATTTCTATCTAAATAAAAGTAGGTGCAAATTAATTTCCTTCACATACCGTCTCCGTGGCCTAGTGGTTAAGGCATCCGCAATGGGAGCGGGAGAAAAAAAACACCCAGGTGCAGTATTTCAGACACAGGCAAGCACCCGGGTGGAACTATTAAACTTTATTTATTTTACAACGATTGCGAAGCAAGTTCTAACAACTTATATTAATCACTCTCGTTGGTGCGGATGAAAGTATGTGGTCATTCAGGGCCCACACTGGGCCGAAAAAAGTTGGGGCCACTTATCTGTTTGAAAGATGGGGTGTGTGCGGGAGCGGTATCGTCCCGTCCCTAGTTTGATTTTTTTTGGTATTTTTATTTGTAAATGGTGAGATTCTAGCCCGTTTTTTTCTGGAAGAAGTATTAATATAGAAATTAGAATGAAAGAATGCATACCTGTTATGGCTAAAAGTTTATTTTACAATGTAGCCCTGTGACAATGATTAATAATGGAAGCCAACACAGGACTACATTTCAAATGAACTTTAAGCTCAAAAAGACATGCATACTATTCATTTTTGAAGACAATCCAATGAACTTTTACAACTTTAATTATTTTCTTGGTCATAATAATTAAAAAATACATCAGAATTACATACATGTACAAGTATCCACTATGTCTAACAAATTGCACAACATTCAGTTTAAAATGCGTCTGTTCTTCTTGGACCACATTACAAATGCCGATTTGAAGTTGAACTTGTCTGGGCCGTCAATGGAAATTTTCATCAGGCTGTCTAGGTTTCATTCATTAAGTCCATTTCGGACGTTTAAAACCGAAAGTAGCCATTTTCAAATAATTTTTTTTTACGTTTATTTATCGGCGATTTGGACAAGTTTCATTCACTTTTTATAGTTGAGGACACGAAAATCATATTTTTCACAACTTCTACCTTTGATCTTATTTGTGAAAAACAACGCCAATAATTATTACCTAATTATGTACACAAGTTACAGTCATTCGGTCATCCGATCATGTTTACATAATCTTCAAACAATGTCATCATTTCACCGATCAAGTATTGCCATTTTCATAAAGGACCTCAATTATCAAATAATTCCCATTATACAAAACTGTAAATGTGTGATCATATACCGCTAATTTACAAGTTTGTTTTGTTTTGATTGCAATTTATGATGGGAATATGCCTCCAGCACATGTACACAGCTGTTTTGACTGTGAATCGATTGTTTCGCCAAACGATAGCGTATATCAGAGCAAAAAAATTGTAACCAGTCAAAGATACAATGAACACAGACTGTGTATCGATTTTTCTTTAACTGGAAAGCACCGTCATCAATGGTAAATAAAACCAGTCGAGTATGAAAGGTTAAAATATGGCACAAACGTTATTTATGCCGATTTTTTGTGCAATTTTCTGAAAATCGCCAAAATGAAATTTTAGGAGCCATTTCTATCGCAAAATCGCCATTTGGCTCTTGTGGCGACTGACAGCGTGGCCCCTGGTCATTCGTGTGGGAGGAAACCGGAGTACCTGGAGAAAATCCACCTGTCCGATCTGGCGACCACTATACCATCTCACATACTTCCCAATCCGAGTATCGAACCCGGGTTGCATTGGTGAGAAGCGAGCGCGCTAACCACTGCGCTAATCGGACAGCCAGTGTTCAGGTTGAATCACTAGCGTAACACCACACCAATATCAATATCAACGACCCTAACCAGGTTTCCTATATCTATAATCTACTACAAAACTAACAATACAAACACACCAAGCAGATGCTACACCTTACTTACTTGTTTGGCTTTACTTTTTGGCTTATTTGAACAAAATCTACGTGAGGGTTCTACATGCCGTTTAGAGAAGAGCTGGTCGAGCTCGCTGACATCCACCTTCTCCTCCTGCAGGTCTTCCCATAGGAACCTCCTCTCCAAATACCTACAGCAATAAAACACATGAGTACACTGTAATATCCACATCCATTATCTGTAGTCTCCAATACTGTAATACCCACATCCTCTACTACAGCATCTGTAGTCTCCAATACTGTAATATCCACATCCTCTACTACAGTATCTGTAATCTCCAATACTGTAATATACACATCCTCTACTACATCATCTGTAGTCTCCAATACTGCAATATACACATCCACTACTACAGCATCTGTAGTCTCCAATACTGTAATATACACATCCTCTACTACAGCATCTGTAGTCTCCAATACTGTAATATCCACATCCTCTACTACATCATCTGTGGTCTCCAATACTGCAATATCCACATCCTCTACTACATCATCTGTAGTCTCCAATACTGCAATATCCACATCCTCTACTACAGTATCTGTAGTCTCCAATACTGCAATATCCACATCCTCTACTACAGCATCTGTAGTCTCCAATACTGCAATATCCACATCTTCTACTACAGCATCTGTAGTCTCCAATACTGCAATATCCACATCCTCTACTACATCATCTGTAGTCTCCAATACTGTAATATCCACATCCTCTACTACAGCATATGTAGTCTCCAATACTGCAATATTCACATCCTCTACTACAGCATCTGTAGTCTCCAATACTGCAATATACACATCCTCTACTACATCATCTGTAGTCTCCAATACTGCAATATCCACATCCTCTACTACAACATCTGTAGTCTCCAATACTGTAATATCCACATCCTCTACTACAACATCTGTAGTCTCCAATACAATAATATACACATCCTCTACTACATCAGCTGTAGTCTTCAATACTGCAATATCCACATCCTCTACTACAACATCTGTAGTCTCCAATACTGTAATATACACATCCTCTACTACAGCATCTGTAGTCTCCAATACTGTAATATCCACATCCTCTACAACAGCATCTGTAGTCTCCAATACTGTAATATACATATCCTCTACTACATAATCTGTATCATCATCATCATCATCATACAGGCCCCTAATCCGCAAACATTTTCCCTGGAAGACACACACGTCAAACCACCTGACCTACCACAAGTCAGCTGTATATAGCTTGCTCACTTTGAGGAATGTGACGCCCCCCCCCCAGCACGATTGGAACCAACATAGGTAAGGGCCAAGTGATTATAAGTGATTGGCACTCATAACTCAAGCTTGGAACCCCCAACTACTACTTACTCCTTATGCTTCTGAGTTTTAATGTCTGTGACTACTATTCTATTCCAGAACAATGGCTTCATCGGAGACATGGTATTTACAATTGGCTTTAATGCTGAAAAGAGGTAAAACAAATATATTATATAACTTGGTTAGGACCAAATATTCGATGATATATTATATAACTTGGTTATGACCAAATATTCGATTATATAACTTGGGACCAAATATTCGATGATATATTATATAACTTGGGACCAAATATTCGATGATATATTATATAACTTGGGACCAAATATTCGATGATATATTATATAACTTGGGACCAAATATTCGATGATATATTATATAACTTGGGACCAAATATACGATGATATATTATATAACTTGGGACCAAATATTCGAATACCTGAATGAATATATTCAAATCCATTTCGGTATTCGAATGCATAAAAATAATTTTTATTTTATCATTTTCAGTTTTAGTACTGGTTATATCTAGTTATTTGAAACAGTAAAATCCACTCCAAACACGATTCCCACCTACTTGATAAGATCGGACGATTTGAAAGAAATGTAACAAGCCCTACTTTCTAGGAAAAATATTACACATTTCTTATCTGCTCATTTTGCCTACAGCGTGCAACGGTTAATGCCTTAAGATCGCAAGTAACATTATGCTACAACAAACCATTTCTGTATAAGCCTTTGGACTACAATTACCGATGTGCTACAATTACGGTGTGCTACAATTACCGATGTGCTACAATTACCGATGTGCTACAATTGATGCCAATATCAGCAATTACTAAAAGTAAATAGAACTTTCTTCATAAATATAGTACGGAAATATGATTTTCTTCTGTAATAATTATATGGTTCTATATGCAACATACATTTCTTTTGGATATCCATTCCTGGTGGAGGTGGGGCTGGTGGTGGTGGAATTCCTGGAAGGGGTGGTGCCGGAGGTGGTGGTGGTGCTAACGGTATTCCACTCTCGCCACATTCCCCCAAACTCCCTGCCAGACTGGTTGAGTCTGATCCCGAGCAGGAGGTACCGTCTTGCTGACCAGCCAACGTTACAAACTCGGAGAACAGTTCATTGGACGATTTTACCACATTCATCGGGTAGTTACTGTTGAATGTGTCAGGCGTGCTTGCAGGGGTGTGATACTGTGATGTGGATGGGGTGGTTGTCATGGGCGTAACAAAACCGTTGATACATTCTGGCCTCAGGCCTGCCTCAAACTGTGCTGCTTCAGCCTCTGTAATAAAATACAAACAAACTGGATGATGCAACCTTAGACAAACCGAATGAGGAAAGCTTAAACTAACTGAATGCGGAAAGCTTAAATAAAATGAATGTGGAAAGCTTAAATAAACTGAATGTGGAAAGTTTAAACAAACTGAATGTGGAAAGTTTAAACTAACTGAATGTGGAAAGCTTAAACTAACTGAATGTGGAAAGCTTAAACAAACTGAATGTGGAAAGGTTAAACAAACCGAATGTGGAAAGCTTAAACAAACCAACTTAGGAAAGTTTTAATAATTTCAATGACGAATATTAAAGAATTAAATAAAACAAAATAAGTGATAACAAACTACAGAATAAACAAATATGACATCAGTAAGACATGGTATTTATCAAGTAGTTTGGTTTTTGGATCAATTTGTATAAAAGTAAGGGAGATTCTATATATACATATGTGTATACAAATTGTTACCTGAGAGAGCATTCTGGGAGTATTTCTCTAACCCGGCCAGACATTTATATTTCTCCACATCTTGTGTGAGTATTGCTATTCTCTCTATGGCTTGCTGCAGACGTTGTTCATACTCCTGTCTTGCCTTGTCTAGCACACCCTGGTGTTCTCTCTGTGAAAATACATTACTTTTAGCTACAAAATGGTATAATAACATGCTAAAAGTATGACCATGATGAAAGCCGTTTTATTCAATAGTTTTACATGGGTCTGACTTGATTTAAAGTTCTGAGGTAAGCTGATGGCTTACCATGATCATGTGTTCGGTGTTCCAGTAAAACTGATGTTTTAAATCATGTACATTGAGAAGCAACATGGCGGCGTCAAGTTGCAGCTAATTAACGTATTGAAGAGCTACTTGATGAGACGAGTGAGAGAAAGGTTGTTGAGCAACACCCGTCCCCTATTGTTTTTGGGCCATCACAATATAACTAATTCGCAAAATTGGTATACCGTCCATAATCGCCTATAAGACGAGTTTCCTACCACCAGATTATGGCCTCAAAGTGGTATCCATAATGACGTTTTAGAAAAGAAAGCACCCTGACACTGAAAATTTCTTCAACTTGCACTGGCCAAACATGCAATTTATACTTGTGTCTTGTGTCCAATCTATCAACCCGTCTTATATGCAAGTGCATGTCAAAACCCACAGATTTCAGGATAAAGTAGGGGGGTTGTCTTATAGGCGAGATCATATTATAGGTGAGAATGTATGGTACATGTACTGTGTAACCAACTTTTAATTCAAGTCATCCAGATCAGTTTCAGAATATGCTGAGACTGTCGGCCAGTCAGAATATGCTGAGACTGTCAGCCAGTCAGAATATGCTGAGACTGTCAGCCAGTCAGAATATGCTGAGACTGTCGGCCAGTCAGAATATGCTGAGACTGTCGGCCAGTCAGAATATGCTGAGACTGTCGGCCAGTCAGAATATGCTGAGACTGTCAGCCAGTCAGAATATGCTGAGACTGTCAGCCAGTCAGAATATACTGAGACTGTCGGCCAGTCAGAATATGCTGAGACTGTCAGCCAGTCAGAATATGCTGAGACTGTCAGCCAGTCAGAATATGCTGAGACTGTCAGCCAGTCAGAATATGAGACTGGCGTAAACAAGAGTCTAATGTCTCAATTGTTTGCAATAAGTAGGTCAAGCAGTCCTCCTAGTGAATGCAGTCGTAGCCAACTGTACGAAGTTATTTTGTGGAAGTCGTGATAGCGCAGTGGATGCGCGTTTGCTTCAGGTGCAAAAGATCCGAAGGTCGAGCTTCGCTGGAGCCGTTACGATTGTACCCTTAGGTAAGGCATTTAAATTCCACGTTGCCTCTTCTCTCTCCCTCGTGGCGATGGATTCCATCAGGAATGAGGTCTCGAGAGTGATTAATATAAATTGTAAGAACTTGTTTCACAATCGAGCTAACATAAATTTGTATAAACTAACTGTACGAGGTTGTATCCATAGAAAGCACTGTCATCTTACTGTACTGATAATTTGTGCCTACATGTAGCTATGGATGACAGTGTAGCCAGGATACCACTAACAACAATATACACATATAGGTCTTGACTGCAATATGTTACCATGACATTCAAGGGGCATTAGTCTGTATCATGTTATTTCAAAATTCATCCATGGATGACAAAGACATACTGTGGACACGGCTATCATGACTCTAGAGCGACTTCCAACTGTGACCTTGACCTTCAAGCTATAGATGTGGATATTGCACATGACACATTGCCTTCTTATGGTGATCATTTGTGCCAACAGACACGACTATCATAATCTACATCTATATGAGAACATTGCAACTTTGACCTCAACGTGTGACCTTTACATTCAAACTATAGGCAAACGACACATTGTCTTATTACGTTGATCATCTATTAAAAATCAGTGGAAGTTGTGATAGCGCAGTGGATGCGCGTTCGCTTCAGGTGCGAAAGGTCCGGAGTTCGAACCCCGCTAAGCCGTTACAATTGTGCCCTTAAGCAAGGCATTTAAATACCACGCTGCCTCTTCTCTCTCCCTCATGGCGATGGATTTCATCAGGAATGAGGTCTTGAGATTGATTAATATAAATTTGTATAAACTATTAAAAATCCGAGGACAACAAACACAATGATATACTCCAGATATCATGACTAGATTCATATAGAGGAGGATATGGCCACGTCAGCCTCACCTTGACCTTGAAGTCATGTGTCTGGATGTTAGGGACTTGCAAGTGATATTAACAAGACATGCTATAAAATTTATCAATCAAATTGCCCTCTAATGTTCCCTGCCATCTTGATTCAGCGGTCATGCTGTGGATACTGTAATATCATGTTTGGACACGAGTACGTTTGCAGTGTAATATCAAGGTTTAACTGTAATAATCAAGGAGATAATATATATTTACGGATCGAGAAAGGTTTGGTAAGCTTTTAGAATTTACAAAATAATAATGTTCAGGAAATATGGATTTAGAATCATTTCTTTGCCCAGCCACTGATATGCCTGTGTAACCATGTATTATCCCCCTCCACCCATCAAGTAAGTGAGAATAGGTCTGTGGAGTCACTGTTGAAGTATGTAGCAGTACCGTTACTGGTACCGATGCTACGGGAGTGAGTGTCTCGATTGCACTGGTACTGATGTTACGGGAGTGAGTGTCTCGATCGCACTGGTACCGATGCTACGGGAGCGAGTGTCTCGATCGCACTGGTACCGATGCTATGGGAGTGAGTGTCTCGATCGCACTGGTACCGATGCTACGGGAGTGAGCATCTCGATCGCACTGGTACCGATGCTACGGTAGTGAGTGTCTTGATCGCACTGGTACCGATGCTATGGGAGTGAGTGTCTCAATCGCACTGGTACCGATGCTACGGGAGTGAGTGTCTCGATCGCACTGGTACCGATGCTACACGAGTGAGTGTCTCGATCACACTGGTAAAGATGCTACAGGAGTGAGCATCTCGATTGCACTGGTACCGATGCTACAGGAGTGAGTGTCTCGATCGCACTGGTACCGATGCTACGGGAGTGAGTGTCTCGATCGCACTGGTACCGATGCTACGGGAGCGAGTGTCTCGATCGCACTGGTACCGATGCTATGGGAGTGAGTGTCTCGATCGCACTGGTACCGATGCTACACGAGTGAGCATCTCGATCGCACTGGTACCGATGCTACGGTAGTGAGTGTCTCGATCGCACTGGTACCGATGCTATGGGAGTGAGTGTCTCATCGCACTGGTACCGATGCTACGGAGTGAGTGTCTCGATCGCACTGGTACCGATGCTACGGGAGTGAGTGTCTCGATCGCACTGGTACCGATGCTACACGAGTGAGCATCTCGATTGCACTGGTACCGATGCTACAGGAGTGAGTGTCTCGATTGCACTGGTACCGATGCTACAGGAGTGAGTGTCTCGATTGCACTGGTACCGATGCTACGGGAGTGAGTGTCTCGATCGCACTGGTACCGATGCTACGGGAGTGAGTGTTTCGATCGCACTGGTACCGATGCTACGGGAGCGAGTGTCTCGATCGCACTGGTACCGATGCTATGGGAGTGAGTGTCTCGATCGCACTGGTACCGATGCTACGGGAGTGAGCATCTCGATCGCACTGGTACCGATGCTACGGTAGTGAGTGTCTTGATCGCACTGGTACCGATGCTATGGGAGTGAGTGTCTCAATCGCACTGGTACCGATGCTACGGGAGTGAGTGTCTCGATCGCACTGGTACCGATGCTACACGAGTGAGTGTCTCGATCACACTGGTAAAGATGCTACAGGAGTGAGCATCTCGATTGCACTGGTACCGATGCTACAGGAGTGAGTGTCTCGATCGCACTGGTACCGATGCTACGGGAGTGAGTGTCTCGATCGCACTGGTACCGATGCTACGGGAGCGAGTGTCTCGATCGCACTGGTACCGATGCTATGGGAGTGAGTGTCTCGATCGCACTGGTACCGATGCTACACGAGTGAGCATCTCGATCGCACTGGTACCGATGCTACGGTAGTGAGTGTCTCGATCGCACTGGTACCGATGCTATGGGAGTGAGTGTCTCGATCGCACTGGTACCGATGCTACGGGAGTGAGTGTCTCGATCGCACTGGTACCGATGCTACCGAGTGAGTGTCTCGATCGCACTGGTACCGATGCTACACGAGTGAGTGTCTCGATTGCACTGGTACCGATGCTACAGGAGTGGAAGTGTCTCGATTGCACTGGTACCGATGCTACGGGAGTGAGTGTCTCGATCGCACTGGTACCGATGCTACGGGAGTGAGTGTTTCGATCGCACTGGTACCGATGCTACAGGAGTGAGTGTCTCGATCGCACTGGTACCGATGCCACAGGAGTGAGTGTCTCGATCACTCTGGTACCGATGCTATGGGAGTGAGTGTCTCGATCGTGTATACCTGTATGACGTCCACTTCCTCCTTGTACTCGTGTCTCATGGTTACCATGGCTGCATGGTGATCTGTAATACCACAAGCACAGCATGTCAATAACACATCCTCAATTGGAAACTTGGAATGAGAAACATTAGTCACTTACTGCCCCTGAATACTCCTAAAAGTAGATTGGTTCTCTTAATTGGTTTCCTCTGTTTTTATCGCTGTTTCCTTTGCACCACATGTTTTCCATTTTTTTCCGTATTTTCGTCTTATAATTATGAAATTATTAAATCTCGACAGATATCCTTTAGCATGTCCAATGGATACCTTACTGTAAAAATTGGTTCAATTAATTAACACGATTTTGATAAAATTACACTTATCCTTATGCAACATCTGTTTAGACGACAACAGTAAAAACAAAGGATTCCAACTAAAAGGACCAATATACATTTAGGGATAAATCTGACTTTATCCATCAAGGGAGGTAATAGAAAAACCAGTAATGTCTCTCATTGTAATCTAAAACATGCTAACAAATCAATACACAATACTAAAAGGAAAATTAAAATGGGAAAAAGAAGGGAGAAATATGTCTATAATTCCAAAATAATAGTAGCAGACGGCTTAAAAACTATTTCATAATTTACACTTTGACCTTACAGAAAACTTACAACGTTACTAATGTCTATATGATCATGAATTGTTTATAATTGCAAACCATTCTGGAAAGCCAACACAGCAAAGTATTCACACTAAAGACAAAGAAAGCCAAGAACAGTGAATACCCAACCCCATGAAGCCCACAAATATCTAACAGATGAAAACTTAAAAGCAATGCTACAATGAGTATAATGGATTCAAAGTTCTCAAATCTCTTTCTGTGATTCGAATGAAGCATTTCTAAAAAGAACCGTATTTTTAAAATTTTAAAGTATACATATATTAATGTATCCATTTCCACTTAGAGATGTCAGGCTTACTTGCTTCAGGCGTGTGTGTTTTACGCTTATTTATCGTCGCTACCGGTTGCCCATATGAGCGACGCCTCCTGAAGAGATTAATCATTTTAGATTTTTGGAGGATAGTGCAATGATACAGAAAGAGACCCATTCCAGAGTCTCCTCTGGTTCTTTTACGTGCACGGTGTAAAGCACCGACACGAGACCTCGGTTTAACGTCCCATCTGAAAGACTGTTAAATTTTATTATGGTCAGACGGGGGGATAGAACCTGCGATCCTTGGATTACCAGTCCAACGTGCTAACCACTGGACTACAGATCCATCTGTCTGCTTCAGGCTTCTTGTGTATCTCCTCCATATATACGGCTGTAATTTACTGATCATAATCAAGGGTAAAAGCAGTCAACCTTACCTACCACCTCTCCATAGAAGCTAATTGAAATTATTAAGATCAAATTGTTCTGATTTGTTTGTGTACCTGTGGAATTGGTACAGTTACATGGAGAGGCATTTGTTTTTATATCTAAAATTACTAATCTCTTCAGGAGGCGTCGCTCATATGGGCAACCAGTACCAACGATAAATAAACGTAAAACACACAAATGTTTTTATAGGGGAAAAAGCTCTGGGGGTTTGTTTTTTTTGAAGGGCACTATAAAAGCTTTGGATATTTGGATAGATTTATTTAAAATAGTTGGTCAATGTGAAACCTGATCTACTAGAGAAACATCCCTGTTTTTTTATAAATTCAATCCCGTCCCCACACCGCCCAAGTACCAAATCCATGCGCTGAAATATGTGTCCCAGCAAGCAATTTCACCAATGAAAAAAGCAGCTAGAATGACTTAGCCCCGTCTCCCATTTATCTTTTATTTACCAAAGAACACATTGCAAAATTGAAAAATAATACAAATAATATTATGTATCAAAACATATAAATTAAACTTCTAAGTACAATTTATATAAGTGCTTCCAGTGAAACAATATAATATACAGAACCTGTAAAAATGGAAATGAAGCATAGAAAACATGTAAAGGCAAGCTCAAAGCAAGAGATTGTAAGAGAGCTGTATAGCGACACTAGTACAGTTTCAGATGATGATAAAACTGGTTGTAAAGATATATATAGAGATTGTGTTTGGTAAGTCATTCATACTCAAACGTTTTGCCACAATATGATATAAAGCATCATGGTTTGACATAAATAGCAAGGAAAATAGGTGATTGTATCAATGATGTGCATTTCTATCACCAAGCACACCATAAATAGCTCATACCAACATATTCCAAATATTACTGAAATGAAAACATATAGTTGTGAAATTCTCCTCATCTTAATACATTTATGAAAAATCACTCTTTGTAACCTGATACAACAAATGAAACATATAGTTGTGAAATTCTCCTCATCTTAATACATTTATGAAAAAATCACTCTTTGTAACCTGATACAACAAATTGTCTGTATTGTGAAAAGGACACAGACATACTAGAACTGATTGTAACATTTGCAACTTATCTTCAGTTATTTCATTAACTTTTCCTGTGCTGTTGTATCAACTTTCAGAGTAAAGACAATGTGTTGTATCACATTGTGTAGGGTGAAAGTTGGATCTAAATTGTTGAAGTAGTTTATGTTCATAAAAGCAATACATTTTTTAATCTTGAAAAAGAAAGCATAGAGTGAGTAAATGAGAATGCAACTGTTCAACTGTTGTTACAGTGTTGCATTAATTTGATCTACAGTCAAACCTGTCTTAAGTAGTCAGTCAACGGAATCTCAGAAAGTGGCTGCTTAGCACAAGTGGCTGTTTAATAGAGGTAAAATGAATACTAAACAACTTATTGTGAATCTGCAAACTGGCTGCTTAATAGAGGTTGGCTGCTTAATAGAGGTAAAATGAATACTAAACAACTTATTGTGAATCTGCAAACTGGCTGTTTAATAGAGGTAAAATGAATACTAAACAACTTATTGCGAATCTGCAAACTGGCTGCTTAATACAGGTTTAGGTTGGCTGCTTAATACAGGTTAGCTGCTTAATACAGGTTTGCTGCTTAATAGAGGTGACCATTAACACAGGTTTGACTGTATATCTCCAGAGTATTTGCTACAGCTACATCCCACCCCCAGCAAGAATGTACAGCATAATTAAACGTGAATAATGAATGTACGACAGTAAACTGTAGTAGAAGAACACATCATAAATAGCAAGTTTATGTTAAATTCACTGTCACATCTCCCTAAATCAAAGCAAAGTAAACTTACAGGTAACCTTAAAAGAAACAATAGAGGCAACATTAAAAGTACCCATAGAAGTAACCTTATAAGTAAATTTAGAGGAAACATTAGAAATAACGTCAGAGGTAACCTTAGAAGTAACCTTAGAAGTAACCTAAGAAGTAACCTTAGAAGTAACCTTAGAGGTAACCTTAGAGGTAACCTTAGAAGTAACCTTAGAAGTAACCTTAGAAGTAACCTAAGAAGTAACCTTAGAAGTAACCTTAGAAGTAACCTTAGAGGTAACCTTAGAGGTAACCTTAGAAGTAACCTTAGAAGTAACCTAAGAAGTAACCTTAGAAGTAACCTTAGAAGTAACCTTAGAGGTAACCTTAGAAGTAACCTTAGAAGTAACCTTAGAAGTAACCTTAGAGGTAACCTTAGAAGTAAGTTTAGAGGTAACCTTAGAAAGAACCTTAGAAGGAAATTTAGAGGTAACCTTAGAAGTAACCTTAGAAGTAACCTAAGAAGTAACCTTAGAGGTAACCTTAGAGGTAACCTTAGAAGTAACCTAAGAAGTAACCTTAGAAGTAACCTTAGAAGTAACCTTAGAGGTAACCTTAGAGGTAACCTTAGAAGTAACCTAAGAAGTAACCTTAGAAGTAACCTTAGAAGTAACCTTAGAGGTAACCTTAGAGGTAACCTTAGAGGTAAACTTAGAAGTAACCTAAGAAGTAACCTTAGAAGTAACCTTAGAAGTAACCTTAGAGGTAATCTTAGAAGTAACCTAATAAGTAACCTTAGAAGTAACTTAGAGGTAACCTTAGAAGTAAGTTTAGAGGTAACCTTAGAAAGAACCTTAGAAGGAAATTTAGAGGTAACCTTAGAAGTAATCTTTAGAGTTATTGAATTTTGACATAAAATATTACAATTTAATATTTCCAATAAAGCCATATGTGGCAACTAATCAGACGTCAGTTTATATTACAGTCTAGGGAGAAACAGAAACATGCAATGTTGACATTCCCTCATTTTCCATTATCTCACGCTAGCGATGAAAATAACAGTCAAATAGGTCAAGCAATTTCATTAGAAGTGAATCGTAACCGCCACAATTCTTATGGAATTCAATGACATAATTCTAGAGTTCTCAGTTACACACATAAGAAAATCACATTAAACAGTTGTTGGCTGCTACAATTATTTGATCTATTTATAGCCTTTATTTTACCCAGCATGCAAAGAGTTATGGACTATGAGCGAAAACAGCAAAATTACCAAATTCAATTTAACATAAGACAGTTGAAACAAAAACATATTTCACTTTGGGATTTTGATCTTCCGGTTTGACCAAACTAATATATTAGAAATATTTGACTTCAGTACCGTAGCCAAAGGCAACTTTCAACCGAGGCAATCTAGAGGGTCCGGGGACATGTTCCCCCTTAAAATTGTTGGGGTATAGAAGCGATTTTCTGATTTAATGAGTTTAGATCTTTCAGCTCTCCAGCAGTCAACATTTTATACAAAAATGGATATTTGTGCATTTTATTTATTTCATTTTTCTTTTTTTTACTTTGGAAATTTCAACTGAGGCAGCTGTCTCAGTGTGGCTACAGGCCTGGACTTCATACATAATGTAAACCGATAGGGATGACATAGTTTTAGTATATGCAATGTGACTTTATCAATTTACAAAACAACCTTATTTCGTTCTGGATACTGTTCAAACAGTATTTACAAAGAAAATAGAGCCATATCAGCCGCCACGGAACGTTTCGTCTGGTCAGGCTCTATGCTGTTTGTTATTCAGATGATCTTGCTAAGACACTTGGCTATGTAGCAAACAACATAGATCCTGATCAGCAAGCAGCGTCACGCTGCGGCTGATCTGGATCTATGTTGTTTGCAAAAGCCTTAGAATGTATCCATATATGGTTAAGGTGACAAAACAAATCCTAACACTCCTTTATTTCTCATGAATGGAAATAATGTTGTTTGTAATGTCAGTTGAGTGAGCGCTGAATTCTTTGAAGGTCAAAACAGTTTAGGATAATTACGGTGTTACGGTTCGCACATTAAATATTTCGCTGCTCAAATACATTTGTTTATATTATGTATTATAAGATTTTTACAGCGACCGCCGACACAAGTCTATATGGATAATGGGATGTAGATTTGCCTATAATTTAATATCGTCTTTTAATTTAAAATATTGATAGGAATGTCACACCCTTTTTATAGAAATCTTCTGACTTTAAATTCCATGCTGTCTAGTAATATATAAATACATATCTTCTGAAATCATGCCAAAACCGTTATATACAATTCATTTTCAAAATTGGCTAAAATTTAAATTGTGAAAATTAAAAATTAATGTATTTGGCATGAATACTTAACCCTTTCAGCACCACAGACCTCTCAATAGGCTTACAAAAAGTGTAGATCCAGATGAGCCAGCTCGTGACGAGTCGTCTCATCAGGATCTGAACTTTTTGCCAGTAATATTACTATTTTTAGACAAAAATTACCCATTTTGATAAATGAACCGGTCCAAATGTAATTTTCTTATTAATTTATTGGTCTTTATTATTTTTCTTAATTGTACTTTTGTAGCCATAATCTATTTCTGTAAATGAATTGTATTGGGGAGGGCCATTTTATAATGTGTATAGCACTTGTGGCCCAAACCTTTTGCTGTATATATTTGGCAATAAATTATGTTTAAACAAAAAAAAATATTGGTCTAAAAATATCATGCACCAGTCCATGTCAGTTACTGCACCAGTCCATGTCAGTTACTTGAGGTTGAATGGGTTAAAACATAAAATTGATCTTACATGATCGGAATACATCAATATTTAAGTAGGTATAATTAAGGAATGAATCGTGGGTTAATAGTTTCCATCGGGGTATGAACTATATTGTACATTGAGTGTGTGGAGACCGATGGCATCCAAACTAACTTTAAACACACCCAATGTAATTCATACCCCGATGGAAACTATTAACCCGTGATTCATTACTTATATTTACATTAATTATTCTTTTCAATGCCACAAAGAAAATATAGCACACTGTGCATTTAAAAATGTTTTAGTCCAGATTTGCAAGTTACCGTGTGCCGGAACAGGTAAATAGATCATCCTTGGAACAGCGTAAACTGTAACACACGCCTTTACTGGTGACGGACCTTGCCTAACACTGCGAATACGTATGATCTTAACTTCGAGTGCACATATCAGCTGCATATCATTAGTTGGAAACCATCATACGAAAATGTATAAAATCAGGGCACATAACATCGAAGGAAATGCAATAACGATGTAAATATTCAATATTAGTGTTAAGGTCGCTGACTTGTATAGCACTGTAACCTATCATCACTGATGGTCACGGGTTCGAGCCTCGCTCAGGCCGTGTCTCATTTATATGAAAAAGCTGGCAGTTTCTTACGGAGGTTGGTGCACCAACAAGTACTGGTTAACCGCTGGAGCCTGCCCAGGAAAGGTGTTGTTAGGTAAACTGCCCGCTGGCGATATAGCCCGAAATGGTGCTGATGCAGGCGTAAAACCCGAAATATAACATAATATAACATCAATATTAGTGATATCGATAATAGTACAGTATTCCTAATCTCACAACCTTCTACAAGTACTAGACAAACAACAGCTGTATTTACATTTAAAGTACATAATTATTTCATTTAATAACCCAGATAATATACGACCAACTGTAATAAATGTATTAAATATAATTGAGATAACAGAAGAGCTTATAACCACACTGAAATCCTCTTAACCCTTTCAACACCACAGACCTCTAAATTGGCTTACAAAAAAGTGTAGATCCAGATGAGCCGGCTCGTGACGAGCCGTCTCATCAGGATCTGCACTTTTTTCAAGTAATATAACTATATTTAGAAAATAAATTACCCATTTTGATAAATGAACTGATCCAAATGTAATTTTGTTATTAATTTATTGGTCTAAAAATATCATGGACAAGGCCATGTCAGTTACTTGGTGTTGAATGGGTTAACTGAACGAACAGCCACGAGACCCGAGGACAGGTCCGGTATGAAGGCATTTTTGGTTTAATTTTAACAGTGCGGCTTCATAGTGGAGAAGATTTATCTTAAATTAATCATTCGAATGACCACATAATTATACGCTTTCATCCGTGCCAATGACAGTGATTAATATAAGTTGTTAAAACTTGATTCGCAATCATTGTAAAATAAATAAAGTTTAAATCATTCAAATTTGGCAGGCTTTGAAATAAGGTGGAGACATGTTTTATATGTATTTCTTATTTGTAACTCAAAAGTCTTTCAAATATGTCATGGAATTTCATTAGAATTGTGTCGTTACGAGATCATGTAACATCCGTGGTCCAGTGGTAGAGCGTCGGATTTGGAATCGAACGGTCCCGGGTTCGATACTCGGCCAGGCCACGTATGTAGTATCATTGAGCAAGGCACCTCACACACATTGCTTAGTATTGGTTAACCACTCAGGTCAGCTAAGCCTGCCCAGGAACACATGTCTAGATCCCCACAATGGGTTTGACATTAATGGAACATACATACATGAAATTGCATAACTTCAATATGAAATCATTTAATTAACCCATTCAACACCAAGTATTAGTAACTGACATGGACTGGTACATTCAACACAAAGTAACTGACATGGACTGGTGCATTCAACACCAAGTAACTGACATGGACTGGTGCATGATATTTTCAAACCAATAAATTAATAAGAAAATTACATTTGGACCAGTTCATTTATCAAAATGAGTCATTTATTTTTGTCTAAAATTAGTAATATTACTGGCAAAAAGTGCAGATCCTGATGAGACGGCTCGTCACGAGCTGGCTCATCTGGATCAGGGGCCACGCTGTCAGTCGCCATAAGAGCCAAATGGCGATTTTGCGATAGAAATGGCTCCTAAAATTTCAATTTGGCAATTTTCAGAAAATTGCACAAAAAATCGGCATAAATAACGTTTGTGCCATATTTTAACCTTTCATACTGGTTTTATTTACCATTGACGACGGTGCTTTCCAGTTAAAGAAAAATCGATACACAGTCTGTGTTCATTGTATCTTTGACTGGTTACAATTCTTTTGCTCTGATATACGCTATCGTTTGGCGAAACAATTGATTCACAGTCAAAACAGCTGTGTACATGTGCTGGAGGCATTATTCCCATCATAAATTGCAATCAAAACAAAACAAACTTGTAAATTAGTGGTATATGATCACACATTTACAGTTTTGTATAATGGGAATGAGGTCCTTTATGAAAACGGCAGTACTTGATCGGTGAAATGATGACATTGTTTGAAGATTATGTAAACATGATCGGATGACCGAATGACTAACTTGTGTAAATAATTAGGTAATAATTATTGGCGTGGTTTTTCACAAATAAGATCAAAGGTAGTAGTTGTGAAAAATATGATTTTCGTGTCCTCAACTATAAAAAGTGAATGAAACATGTCCAAATCGCCGATAAATAAATGTAAAAAAAAATAATCCAAATCCTCACTTGTCAAAATGGCTACTTTCGGTTTTAAACGTCCCAAATGGACTTAGTGAATGAAACCTAGACAGCCTGATGAAAATTTCCATTGACGGCCCAGACAAGTTCAACTTCAAATCGGCATTTGTAATGTGGTCCAAGAAGAACAGACGCGTTTTGAACTGAATGTTGTGCAATTTGTTAGACATAGTGGATATTTGTACATGTATGTAATTCTGATGTATTTTTAAATTATTATGACCAAGAAAATAATTAAAGTTGTAAAAGTTCATTGGATTGTCTTCAAAAATGAATAGTATGCATGTCTTTTTGAGCTTAAAGTTCATTTGAAATGTAAAAAATCCTGTGTTGGCCTCCATTATTAATCATTGTCACAGGGCTACATTGTAAATATACTTTTAGCCGTAACAGGTATGCATTCTTTCATTCTAATTTCTATATTAATACTTCTTCCAGAAAAAAACAGGCTAGAATCTCACCATTTACAAATAAAAATATCAAAAAAAATCAACCAGGGAGGGGACGACACTGCTCCTGCACACACCCCATCTTTCAAATAGATAAGTGGCCCCAACTTTTTTCGGCCCAGTGTGGGCCCTGCTGGATCTACACTTTTTTTGTAAGCCTATTGAGAGGTCTGTGGTGTTGAAAGGGTTAATGAACATTCAGGCAGAGCTCAACAATCAATCAGATTTCGTCATTTTCATACAGGCTGCGTAAATCCCATATATTGGCCGGACTTGCTCCATATTGGCCGATCTAAGCATCAGTACTGGTGAGTAATGCTTGTATTGGACTATAATATTATATCAAATGATGTCAAAGTTGCAGACCATTAAATATTCTGTAGTTAACCCATTTCATTCTGGATACATTTAAAGGCTTTTGCAAACAACATAGATCCAGATCAGACGCAGCATGACACTGCGTGCTGATCAGGATCTATGTTGTTTGCTACATAGCCAAGTGTCTTAGCAAGATCATCTGAATAGCAAACAGCATAGAGCCCGATCAGATGGAACGTTCCGTGGCGGTTGATCTGGCTCTATGTTCTTTGCAAATACTATTTTAACGGTATCCAGAATGAAATGGGTTAATTAATAACCAATCACTACATTAAATGCTATAATATTCATTAGTACTGTATTGTTTCTGAAAGACAAGATGGGCCTAAACTAATCTTAACAATTGAAAAGCTGAAATATAAATTCTACAATACAGAATATAAGAATTTCTTGGTACACAGTTATTTACTACATGGATATGTTGTTAGTCAGTAAATGTTAGATATACTTAGAATGCTGTCTGTCATGAACATAAACTGGAGACAAAGATTCAACATATTTGGGTACAAAATAGAGAGGTTAAGAGTCTTTGCAATGTATTTGTTTAGTTTCCGATGATGTAGTTTTTAATGGAAATGGTCAAGCATTCATTTTTTTTGTGGGTTTAAATTCGCACTAACAGCTTAGGTCATATGGCGACTTTCCAGCTATTAACAGGATCATTCTAGAGGGTGATGTGGGCGAAATTGTCGCCCTAGGGACCCTGACTTCGCCCTCTGGGGGCTCCACTTCTCCCTAAAAAAAAAAGAATTGAAAAAAAGAATTTTTGGTTTTTACGATTTTCAAACAAAATTTTGTCTATAGTAAGATACACTGGCCCATTATAAAGCACTTCTATTCAAATGTTGTATTTAATGGTTGTACTGTGCATTTTAACCCTATTTTGCAGAAGTATATTAAAGAACACCATTTAAGGAAGCGAGATCATGACAGACAGACAGACAGACAGACAGACAGACAGACAGACAGACAGACAGACAGACAGACAGACAGACAGACAGACAGACAGACAGACAGACAGACAGACAGACAGACAGACAGACAGACAGACAGACAGACAGACAGACAGACAGACAGACAGACAGACAGGACAGACAGACAGACAGACAGACAGACAGACAGACAGACAGACAGACAGACAGACAGACAGACAGACAGACAGACAGACAGACAGACAGACCAGACAGACAGAACAGACAGACAGACAGACAGACAGACAGACAGACAGACAGACAGACAGACAGACAGACAGACAGACAGACAGACATAAACAGACAGACAGACAGACAGACAGACAGACAGACAGACAGACAGACAGACAGACAGACAGACAGACAGACAGACAGACAGACAGACAGACAGACAGACAGACAGACAGACAGACAGACAGACAGACAGAATCCAATTATAATATGTCAACTTCAGCTGATTAGTTAAACCTATACAGAAGTAAATTGTCGGAAATATATGAAGACAGACACTAGTTAGAGGCTATTTCATATCAGCATAGGTATCAACCCGATATAACTTGATATCAGTCAGAGACCGAAATAACGTCTTTATTACTTTGATATGAATTTCAACATTTAATAATCAAAATCATGCTCTCCGTTATTCATTTATGAGAAATAAATCACAATTACTGAATTATATACACGGAAACAATTGAAATATTACCACGAAATTACAAACATCTGTTATCTGTCAAATTTGACACACTGGAATGCTACGGCAGTAAACAAATTAGCACCGAGTGTAGTGTGCATGTGTTATTTCTCAGGAACTAGTTATGATACGGCATTTTCTGGTTTGATACAGGCTCGTGACCATATCAAACGAGCAAACGTCATTTCAGAATGAAAGAATGTAAACATCCTCTTTGAACTTGGGACTGAAACAATATGATTTCAATGGAAATTGACTTTCATTCAACATGATATATATATAAAAGGTAGATGCTTCGACAGTTAAATCAGTAATATCATACATATTCCATAATTAAATTAGTTTCTTATGACAATTATATAAGTTTGCGAGCACATGATATTGATCAGTGTACGAGAGATGCTCATTGACATAATAACACTGGTGGGGATGATTAAAATCCCGTATACGTTGGTATGGAACAACATTCAGCATTTTACGCCGGGCCTACTTGATTGGAAATTTGAACATTGTTCTTAGTGAACTATATTCTATTTCTTTGCACCGACAGTGTGGCAACACTCTCCAGCATTATGGAGTACAGTGCTTGCGAGGGAGATTCTAGAACACAGACAGACTATAATCTGATGGATTACGAGGCGCAACATAATCTGAGGTATAGTGCGTCTGATGAATCCACATTTGAATTGGATTCGAAGTGTACTGACCAATTTGAAGGCATTTTGTATAAAACTGTACAATGTGATTCAGCGACTATTGTTGTGTTCTGCAAAAGAGACATATTTAACATATTTGTGAATAAAATAAGATCTGATTTTGCTCTCGGGAATGATGAAAATCTGAAGTGTACTACACACATTAATAGTATGAAAACTAACATTTCAGTTGACATACATGCGTCAACTGTAACAGCTACTGGAGTTGGACACATGGTCTGGAGATCTCTTAGTTTAGTTAATAGTGCTAAAAATGTTCTGTTCCAGTACTTAAACCAGGAAAATAAGCATGATAGCATTAACAGCTGTTACAAACAGGCATCACCAGTCCAGCCGAAACGATCTACTGATACAAAGCCACGCGTAGTCGGAAAAGGACATGTAAATCAATCTCAAGTAAATGCTGAAAATATCACAAAAATCAACAAGAATTTGCTGGAAATGCAGAATAATTTTTTGTCTTTGCAAAACGAACTATTAAAAGGAAGAGAATGTCATGGAGTGTTGCAAAATGATAGTCCTGTCCAAAATAGTGAGCACACTAAGCATGCTTCTCAATCTTTACCAGCACAGAAACAGAGTGAAATATGCAAAGACACTCCGATTTACAAGATTGAGACAATTCAAGGGAACAGGCAAAATGTTCACATTAAGCATATAAATAATCAAACTCCTCTGACACACAATAGGGAAGAAATCAAACCAAGAAATAGTACTCGTAATGCTATGAGATCAAAAACACTTATTATTGGATCTTCTATAATTCATGGTATTAACCCACAAGGACTTACACAAGGAACGCATAAACATTCAATAAGTGGCGCTGGCATTGATGAC
>CM026404.1:72669314-72744511 GCA_014843695.1 Archivesica marissinica
TAAACATCCTCTTTGAACTTGGGACTGAAACAATATGATTTCAATGGAAATTGACTTTCATTCAACATGATATATATATAAAAGGTAGATGCTTCGACAGTTAAATCAGTAATATCATACATATTCCATAATTAAATTAGTTTCTTATGACAATTATATAAGTTTGCGAGCACATGATATTGATCAGTGTACGAGAGATGCTCATTGACATAATAACACTGGTGGGGATGATTAAAATCCCGTATACGTTGGTATGGAACAACATTCAGCATTTTACGCCGGGCCTACTTGATTGGAAATTTGAACATTGTTCTTAGTGAACTATATTCTATTTCTTTGCACCGACAGTGTGGCAACACTCTCCAGCATTATGGAGTACAGTGCTTGCGAGGGAGATTCTAGAACACAGACAGACTATAATCTGATGGATTACGAGGCGCAACATAATCTGAGGTATAGTGCGTCTGATGAATCCACATTTGAATTGGATTCGAAGTGTACTGACCAATTTGAAGGCATTTTGTATAAAACTGTACAATGTGATTCAGCGACTATTGTTGTGTTCTGCAAAAGAGACATATTTAACATATTTGTGAATAAAATAAGATCTGACTTTGCTCTCGGGAATGATGAAAATCTGAAGTGTACTACACACATTAACAGTATGAAAACTAACATTTCAGTTGACATACATGCGTCAACTGTAACAGCTACTGGAGTTGGACACATGGTCTGGAGATCTCTTAGTTTAGTTAATAGTGCTAAAAATGTTCTGTTCCAGTACTTAAACCAGGAAAATAAGCATGATAGCATTAACAGCTGTTACAAACAGGCATCACCAGTCCAGCCGAAACGATCTACTGATACAAAGCCACGCGTAGTCGGAAAAGGACATGTAAATCAATCTCAAGTAAATGCTGAAAATATCACAAAAATCAACAAGAATTTGCTGGAAATGCAGAATAATTTTTTGTCTTTGCAAAACGAACTATTAAAAGGAAGAGAATGTCATGGAGTGTTGCAAAATGATAGTCCTGTCCAAAATAGTGAGCACACTAAGCATGCTTCTCAATCCTTACCAGCACAGAAACAGAGTGAAATATGCAAAGACACTCCGATTTACAAGATTGAGACAATTCAAGGGAACAGGCAAAATGTTCACATTAAGCATATAAATAATCAAACTCCTCTGACACACAATAGGGAAGAAATCAAACCAAGAAATAGTACTCGTAATGCTATGAGATCAAAAACACTTATTATTGGATCTTCTATACTTCATGGTATTAACCCACAAGGACTTACACAAGGAACGCATAAACATTCAATAAGTGGCGCTGGCATTGATGACATAGCAGATGATATTTTACTGTATGATTTGTCAAGTTTTAGCACGGTTATCATTTACATAGGGGGTGGGGTAATGATGTAGCCAGGGGTATGTCTGGTCAAATGTTCAAGGAGAAATATATGACCCTGTTAGAAAGCTTAAAATTCAGCAATCCAAAAATGGCCATTGTAGTATGTACTCTTTGTCCTCGCGGAGATGTAGATGTGTTTCAGTTCAATGACTGCATTGAAGAACTTGCTGCAGAAGCTTGTATAAATTGCATAGACATGTGCCAAGCTTTCCGTGATAAGGATGGCAATCCCATCAATTATTTCTTTAACTTTAATGATAACATCCACCTATCCCGATCTGGTATAAAAAGACTATTGGGTACAATAAATAACTTCACCCAGGTTTGTGGTGACTTTAATAGATGTGTATTTGTACCACGAAGAACATCGCTTGAAAATGGAAACAACAACTATGGCACCAGTGAAACAGACATATGGAAATCGACGTGGGCTAATCTAAGTCAACATGGGGATACTCATAGACATCTTCAGTGGAAATTCTCGGGAAGGTGTTTTAACTGTGACCGTCTTGGCCACAAGGCCATACATTGCTATAAGCAATAGAAATCAGGCCATGTTGCCAATGCTGACGTGTCTGGTAATGACTTTGATGTCACTACATCCAATAGATTTAATCTTTTGCAAACAATATGTTCACAATGTGAATTATCAAACTGTATTTGTAATGCTTTAGAAATTAGTTTAGCTAATCATCCTGACTCGACCAACAGCTTTAATGATATTGTAATTGATACCACAGACATCGGTCTGCATAAAAATGGCATGAATATTGGTCATTTAAATGTTCAAGGTCTTAATAATTTAGACAAATTTGAAGAGGTAAAGTTACTTATGACCTCTGATAAAAATAAAATTGATATTATGGGGCTGAGTGAAACAAAATTTAAAGATAATTTAAATACAAATGCTTATTTAATTAAAGGATTTTTACCTCCATTTCGTGAGACCAAAATGACAGAAATGGTGGTGGCGGAATCTTAGTTTATGTTAAAGATGGGTTAAATGTGAAACGCCGTTATGATTTAGAAACGCATGATATTGAGGTTGTTGTTCTTGAAATATATTGTAAATATTGTAAACCATTTTTTGTTTGCAATGTGTATAGGCATCCTCACTCTAAAATAGAGTGGCAAGACAGATTTGAATTGTTTATCGAAAATATGTTCTATGAAGATAAAGAAATAATTTTATTAGGTGATTTCAATAGAAACCTCACTGATTGTTATACAAATGATGAATGGGCAAATTTTTATATCCCACTAGGTCTTACACAGTTAGTAACGGAACCTACTAGGGTAACTAGATCATCTGCATCTTTGATTGATCACATATATACTAACATGGAAGAAAACATTGCCAATATGTATGTACCAAAGCTTTCTATCAGTGATCATTACCCATTATTCTGTAATCGTAAAGTCAACTTTTCAAATAATAAAAGTATGCATGAAACAATATCATATAGATCATTTAAAAACTTCAATGAGGAGTCCTTTTGCGAAGATTTACGTATTGCAGACTGGACCTTTGTTTATATATATATGATGATCCAAATGAAATATTAAATATGTGGTGTAAACTATTTTTAGAAATTGTACATAAGCATATTCCAATAAAAACTCAGCGAGTGAAACGGAAATATCAACCAGACTGGATAACAACAGAAATCTTAGATACTATGAAAGAACGCGATAAAATGAAGCAAGATAAATCAGAGCAAGGTGTTTATCAATATAAACTACTTAGAAACAAAGTGTCGGCAATGATTAATACAGCAAGGAAAGAGTCATGTGAAAGAAAAATAGAGTCTGGTAAAGATAACCCACGTACTGTCTGGAAGATTTTTAAAGAGTTTGGTTCAGGAAAATCAACATAATCTGGAAACAATATTAACTCAATATACCATCAAGGATCTGATTACTCTCAAAATGTTGAAATGGTAAATATATTTAATGAATTCTTTGTCAATGTTGCATCTAATATCAAAGATTCAGTCCCTGATCACTTAAACTTTGTATATATAAAAGATTTTATTAATGAACATGTACCTGTTGATGTAGTGTTTGAAATACCAGAAGTTACACAGAGTAATATCAGAAAGCAATTACTCAAACTTAATGTTTCTAAAGCTACTGGAATCGATAATATTGGACCAAAGCTGTTAAAACTTTCAGCTGATATCATTGTACAACATTTAACTGTTATAATAAATAAGATTTTGCAAACATCAACTTTCCCAGAAGCTTGGAAATTTGCAAAAGTCAAACCATTATTCAAAAGTGGAAAAACCAATGACGTCAATAACAATAGACCTATTTCAATTTTACCATCTTTGTCGAAACTTTTTGAAAGACACGTGCATAAATCGCTGCAGACTTTTTTGGATCACTTCAATTTACTTCACAAAACACAAAGTGGTTTCAGAACTGGCCACTCAACTGAATCAGCTTTACTTTATATGATAGATAAATGGATTCGAGCACTGAATGAGGGAAAATTTATTGGAATTGTAATGGTCGATTTTCGAAAAGCTTTTGATCTTGTCGATCATACTGTTTTGTTAAAGAAATTATCATTATACAAATGTAGCAACAATACTTTGAAGCTTTTTAAATCATATCTTTGTGATAGAAAGCAAACTGTTTCTATAAATGACGTTTTATCTGAAAATAGAACTGTTAATTGTGGAGTCCCGCAGGGCTCAATATTAGGACCTCTTTTATTCTTACTTTTTATCAATGACTTACCACTAATGTTTTCAAATAAAATCACCGGTAGCAATTTATATGCAGATGATACTACATTATATGATATCCATAATAAGAAAGAAGTGTTAGAAACAAGATTACAACAAGCTTTGGAAGACTTGAAATACTGGTGTTTCCAAAATGGAATGAAGATTAATACAGACAAAACGAAAGTTCTATTTATGATGACAGCCCAGCGAAGATGTGCTTTCCCTAATCCTACACTCTCTCTTAAATATGAAAATATATTATTGAAAACCAGCAAATCAGAGAAGTTGCTTGGAGTACACATTCAGGATTCATTAAAATGGGACTCACATATCGAATATACTGTGAAAAAGATTTCAACTAACATTTGGCTATTAGGTAAAATACGGTATATTGTGAATCTGAACTACAGAATACTTTATTACAAGGCATATATCCAACCACATTTAGATTATTGTTGTATCATATGGGGAAACACCACACAACAAAATATTAACACACTATTAAGATTGCAGAGACGAGCTTGTAAATTCATTCTGGGCCAAAATTATATTTCTTTGCGTGAATCAATGTCTGAAATTAATATAATGACTTTTGACCAACGGATTATTTTTCAAAAAGCAAGTAACAATGTACAAAATTATGAACAATCTTGTACCGAATTATTTGAATGAACATTTTCAATAAAGACATTGCAATTCAGTTACTTCAGATATGACATTGAGAAATGTTTCAAATATGGATCTCTATATTCCAAGACCTAAATGTGAAATGTATAAGAAATCATTAGAATACTCTGGTCCAAAGATATGGAATTGTCTACCATTTGAAATTAAGACGTCCAGATCTTTAAATATATTCAAGACAAAATGTAAAGTATGGATACAACGTTTTAATTGGTAGACACTAGACAGTTATATATATATATATAATGATTGTAAATCAATATGCTTATGTCGTTTTGTATTTCTATCAAAGTACCTGATTTACTTAGGCTGTTGTTTAAGTTTATATATATATAATGATTGTAAATCAATATGCTTATGTCGTTTTGTATTTCTATCAAAGTACCTGATTTATTTAGGCTGTTGTTTAAGTTACATTGTACAGCATTATGCATGTATATTGTACGGCGTAACTATGTTATAATTATTGTGTATGTACATTTATTCTATAGTGTTAACAAATTGAAGAGGGCCCTAAGGAGGATTAGTTCAAAACTAATTAGGTCACCCTCTATAAATAAAGAAATCTATATATCTATTACATGTATAATATATGCTTGTATATTTCACTGGCAGGTACATGTATAATATATGCTTGTATATTTCGTTGGCAGGTACATGTATAATATATGCTTGTATATTTCGTTGGCGGGTACATGTATAATATATGCTTGTATATTTCGCTGGCAGGTACATGTGTAATATATGCTTGTATATTTCGCTGGCAGGTACATGTGTAATATATGGTTGTATATTTCGTTGTCAGGTACATGTATAATATATGCTTGTATATTTCGCTGGCAGGTACATGTATAATATATGCTTGTATATTTTGTTGGCAGGTACATGTATACTATATGCTTGTATATTTCGTTGGCAGGTACATGTATAATATATGCTTGTATATTTCGTTGGCAGGTACATGTATAATATATGCTTGTATATTTCGTTGGCAGGTACATGTATAATATATGCTTGTATATTTTGTTGGCAGGTACATGTTTCTATATGCTTGTATATTTGTGGGGTGTGTTTTGTTGTTGTTTGTTGGGGTGTTTGTTGTTTTTCGTTGGATGTACATGTATAATGTATGCTTGTATTTTCGTTGGCAGGTACATGTATATATATGCTTGTATATTTCGTTGGCAGGTACTTATATTATTGCTTTTATATTTTGTTGGCAGGTACATGTATATTTGTTGTTTTTGTGTTGTTTTTGTTTTTTTTGTGGGGTTGTTTTATATGCTTGTATATTTCGTTGGCAGGTACATGTATAATATATGCTTGTATATTTCGTTGGCAGGTACATGTATAATATATGCTTGTATATTTCGCTGGCAGGTACATGTGTAATATATGCTTGTATATTTCGTTGGCAGGTACATGTATAATATATGCTTGTATATTTCGTTGGCAGGTACATGTATAATATATGCTTGTATATTTCGTTGGCAGGTACATGTATAATATATGCTTGTATATTTCGTGGGTTGTTTTTGTTGTTTTTGTTGGGGTTGTTTTTGTTGTTTTTATTGGCAGGTACATGTGTAATATATGCTTGTATATTTCGCTGGCAGGTACATGTGTAAGCATTCTACCAGTTACATTATCACCACTCACATGCTATCCAAGTCTCAAAATCTGCAAATTATCACACATAAAGCTATTTTGCACCAATCTTTCACTTTCATTATTCTACTGATTTAACCCTTGAAATGCAGAATAAATTCGAAGGAATGTGCAAACAACATAGATCCAGATCAGCCACGGCGTAACGCTGCATCTGATCAGGATCTATGTTGCTTGCTATTCAGCCAAGTGTTTTAGCTCCACTCTCCGAATAGAATAGCAAAGAGCATTCAGCCTGATCATATGTACATGTTCGGTGCCATCTGATCTGGCTCTGTGCTGTTTGGAAAAACGAATATGCTCGTTTCCAGCACTGTAAGGATTAATGCACAAAATGTTCTGCATCTTTTTACCGTATTTTCTCCGCAAGCAATGCTTAGCCAACTCTTATTCTGTACATCACACATTATGGCATTTCCAGCCCATTTAACCCATTTCATTCTGGATACATTGAAAGGCTTTTGTAAACAACATAGATCCTGATCAGTCTGCAGCGTGCGGGCTGATCAGGATCTATGTTGTTTGCTACATAGTCATGTGTCTTAGCAAGATCATCTGAATAGCAAACAGCATAGAGCCCGTTCCGTGGCAGCTGATCTGGCTCTATGTTCTTTGCAAATACTGTTTGAACAGTATCCAGAATCAAATGGGTTAACAATGAACAAAGAATTAGACATATCATGAAATATACACAACACACACCAGTAAATACCATTATTAACGTGCATATTAACATAACAACGAAAATATGCAATAAGTGTACCCACCTTCCCCATCGTCATTGACAATGACCCCTGAATCTGTCGAGGGTGGGGGAGATGGTGGCGCTTTCTCCAAACACATTGCTTTCTGGTACATGTACTCTAAATGCTTAATGGATTCCATCTAGACACCTAGAACTTCCATCAACCTAATATCACATCTGGTCTTCTTGCATTTCTGTTGTTTTTTTCCATGAATTCCAAAAGCTATATTTCATACATTTTTTTCAAATTCTTCAATTCATTACACAACAATAAAACCACATTAAGTTCAGCACATCTATTAGTTGCAATACATCAGAACCCACCTAGATAATTAATTATGTCTACCAATTAATTACAACAGCTTTATCATTCTGTATCTTATTTTCATTTAGTAAACTATTGGGTTTTTCCGAATTCCAATAGTCATTATTTTCATTCTTTTAAGGGGATTCCTATTTTCTCATCCTTTCATGTAAAATTTCACAACATACCCTGAAAAACGGTACCCTGAAATTATTTTTTTCAAGCAACAGCTAAAGTAACTAAAAAGTCGGGTATTATAAATAAATCCGATTTAAAAAAAAAATTTTTATCTTCCTAATGACTGTTCTACACAACAACTTGAGAATTCATTATCAACATTTAACCACATTTCTTCGGGTTAATGCCTGGTGATCTATACTACAGCACGCAGTTAGAAATAAACTCCACAACATTATACATATCGTATATACGGTAATTTAAAATTAAAAGTCAACTATTTCGCTTCACTCCAAGCTTGTGGTATTATAAACACTATATAAATTTCACATTATCAGTTAACCGTCAAATCAGATTTAATGAAACATGAAAATGAATCCATAGTAGAGTGGTCAGTCTAGATCGCGATAATTGACCATTTGCGGACACCTGTCGGCTATATAAACCATGCACATACCTTCTACGGTAAGTCAATTTATAAACATTACAACTGGCTATATGTATCTACAGCCATAACACGTTCTATTTTAAATATTTCCGCTATAATTTATGCTATTTAACCCTTTCAACACCACAGACTCGGTAGACTAAATAGGCTTACAAAACGAGTAGATCCAGATGAGCCAGCTCGTTACCCATCAGGATCTGCACTTTTTGCCAGTAATACTACTATTTTTAGACAAAATTACCCATTTTGATAAATGAACTGGTCCAAATGTAATTTTCTTATTAATTTATTGGTCTAAAAATATCCTGCACCAGTCCATGTCAGTTACTTGATGTTGAACGGGTTAAATATCCTGCACCAGTCCATGTCAGTTACTTGGTGTTGAATTCAGTTACTTGGTGTTGAATGCACCAGTCCATATCAGTTACTTGGTGTTGAATGCACCAGTCCATGTCAGTTTAATACTTGGTGTTGAATTCAGTTACTTGGTGTTGAATGCACCAGTCCATGTCAGTTACTTGGTGTTGAACGGGTTAAATATCCTGCACCAGTCCATGTCAGTTACTTGGTGTTGAACGGGTTAAATATCCTGCACCAGTCCATGTCAGTTACTTGATGTTGAACGGGTTAAATATCCTGCACCAGTCTATGTCAGTTACTTGATGTTGAACGGGTTAAATATCCTGCACCAGTCCATGTCAGTTACTTGATGTTGAACGGGTTAAATATCCTGCACCAGTCCATGTCAGTTACTTGATGTTGAACGGGTTAAATATCCTGCACCAGTCCATATCAGTTACTTGATGTTGAACGGGTTAAATATCCTGCACCAGTCCATGTCAGTTACTTGATGTTGAACGGGTTAAACAAAAATCCATGAGTTCATCTGCTTTCAATAGGAATGTATCTTTACTTAAACCAAGCATACACACAATGTAACAATAAACAATGGTATTTTCAATTTAAGGTGACTTCTCAGTTAATAGGCACATGAATGAAGATTTCTATCAAGCTTTCCAGTTAATAGTCACTAAATTGATGATTTTTATCATTAACAATTTAGTCTATCTAAAAAAAAAAATATGAATAATTTTATGGTCATTTAACATGAAAACTAAACTAAACGGTTGACAACGGTTGATACCGGCAGTTCCATAATGTACTAATCACATCAGGTAACAATCTCATAAACATTCCTTTCATATCATATACCACATCTTCAAGGCACTTTAGATATCAACGTTGTAATTTACTAATTTGAATTTATGATAACAAGGCAAATAAGCTGCAGTGAAGTATAACACTTCCACTATATCCCTATTTGAACCCAATGTTTCAATTCTCGAACATTAAAGTCGAGCAGATCTTTAGAATTATTTATTAATATATTCAACGAGGACAGCCCCTGGAGCAAAACATTCTTGCATATGCGTGTATCGCAGTAAAGTCCTGTTTTATCTCCTAATGAGATTAATAAAATGTCACCATGGTATACATTCTTCTATTGTTCATATCTTTACATAACTCTTACATAATACATTCTAATCTCAAATCACAATTATATTAAGTCATGTCAATAAATTAGGGGCAATTAAGCTGGGATTCGAACCTCAATGTGACACAGTGACATTGGGACGTCAGATAGAGGGTGATTGGGGAGGAGCAGACTCCCCGAGTTGTCTCCCTTCTCCCTATTGTGGACTCAGGGAGATGTTTTTGCATAGAGAATATATAGTGGACCATTAGTGGTGGTCTCCCTATGTTGAATACTCGGCAATGCCTAGAACAACAAATGGTCACCATCGTGACAGTCCAATATAGCAAAACAAAATCTCACCACCAGAGATTAATATTTCCACCAGAGATTGATATCCTCCGCCAGAGATTGATATCCTCCACCAGAGATTGATATCCAAAGAAGAGATTGATATCCCAACCAGAGATTGATATCACCACAAGAGATTGATATCCCAACAAGAGATTGATATTCCCACCAGATTGATATCCCAACCAGAGATTGATATCCCCACAAGAGATTGATATCCCAACAAGAGATTGATATCCCAACCAGAGATTGATAACTCCACCAGAGATTGATATCCCACCAGAGATTGATAACTCCACCAGAGATTGATAACTCCACCAGAGATTGATATCCCACCAGAGATTGATAACTCCACCAGAGATTGATAACTCCACCAGAGATTGATATCCCACCTGAGATTGATAACTCCACCAGAGATTGATATCCCAACAAGAGATGATATCCCCACCAGAGTTTGATATCCCACCAGAGATTGATATCCCAACAAGAGATGATATCCCCACAAGAGTTTGATATCCCACCAGAGATTGATATCCCAACAAGAGATGATATCCCCACAAGAGATGATATCCCCACAAGAGTTTTGATATTCCCCACAGGATCTGACAAATCATGTGGTAGCCCATAGATGCTTAAGTTGATAGCCCATGAGGTTACATGATTTTTATGTTGGTATGCCAGATGGGCTGGTAGGACCCTAGATAACCTGATGTTCATGTTGGTATGACAGATGGGCTGGTAGGGCCCTAGGTAACCTGATGTTCATGTTGGTATGACATATGGGCTGGTAGGGCCCTAGGTAACCTGATGTTCATGTTGGTATGACAGATGGGCTGGTAGGACCCTAGATAACCTGATGTTCATGTTGGTATGCCAGATGTGCTGGTAGGGCCCTAGGTAACCTGATGTTCATGTTGGTATGACAGATGGGCTGGTAGGGCCCTAGGTAACCTGATGTTCATGTTGGTATGCCAGATGGGCTGGTAGGGCCCTAGGTAACCTGATGTTCATGTTGGTATGCCAGATGGGCTGGTAGGGCCCTAGGTAACCTGGTGTTTATGTTGGTATGCCAGATGGGCTGGTAGGGCCCTAGGTAACCTGGTGTTCATGTTGGTATGCCAGATGGGCTGGTAGGGCCCTAGGTAACCTGATGTTCATGTTGGTATGCCAGATGGGCTGGTAGGGCCCTAGGTAACCTGATGTTCATGTTGGTATGCCAGATGGGCTGGTAGGGCCCTAGGTATTACTGATGTTCATGTTGGTATGCCAGATGGGCTGGTAGGGCCCTAGGTAATTATCTGATGTTCATGTTGGTATGCCAGATGGGCTGGTAGGGCCCTAGGTAACCTGATATTCATGTTGGTATGCTAGATGGGCTGGTAGGGCCCTAGGTAACCTGATGTTCATGTTGGTATGCCAGATGGGCTGGTAGGGCCCTAGGTAACCTGATATTCATGTTGGTATGCCAGATGGGCTGGTAGGCCCTAGGTAACCTGATGTTCATGTTGGTATGACAGATGGGCTGGTAGGGACCTAGGTAACCTGATATTCATGTTAGTAACCCAGCATATATCTCTGCCAGTAGTCCTTATTATACTTCAAACATGTGGTAGTGGACTAAGATCTGCACTATTATATATTTTCTCCTGGGGATACTCTGAAATACCCATGCCATGTATTGAAAATAAATGAACATATGAATCTTAAATACATTTATACAAAATTCATTTCCATTTTCATCGCTTACTCAATTCTTGTTTCCATTAGTTTATACAAATTCATTTTAGCTCGATTGCGAAACAAGTTCTTACAACTTATATTAATCACTCTCGAGACCTCATTCCTGATGGAATCAATCGCCACGAGAGAGAGAAAAAGAGGCAACGTGGAAATTAAATGCCTTGCCTAAGAGCAATCATAGCGGGTCCAGCGGGGCTCAAACTCCGAACCTTTCGCACCTGAAGCGAACGCGCATCCACTGAGCTATCACGACTTCCTTGTCTTGTTTCCATTGAGGATATTAAGCTTACACAAGCTAAAAACGGATGAACACAGAGAACTGCACAAGTACATTGACAAACACACATTGCCGATAATTGGAATTACTCACTCGCCAGTAGCTCAATTAACTTGTAATATGTCGCCATTCACGCGATGACAGTGGGTTAATCATCGGCTAATAATCATGGCTTTTCTATACTTACCGTTAGTGGAGCCAGTTAGCTTTCCATCACAGAATCGACAACAAATTAACCCTTTCCCTCATGGAAGCACCTCTTGACACCATTACCAATATGATAGACAAATGCTCATTATAAAGACCAGAATCTCATGTAGTCCTAGTAATATCTATGGAGGTGAGATAGATATGGCGACTACTTATCCACTGCATGATAGCTAAATGGCTGGGGTTTGTATGGAGATACAATAGTATATTAACCTAAATCTCTACGTAGTCCCAGTAATATATATGGAGGTGGGATAGATATGGCGACTACTTATCCACTGCATGATAGCTAAATGGCTGGGGTTTGTATGGAGATACAATAGTATATTAACCTAAATCTCTATGAAGGAAAGGGTTTAGTAGTTACTTTCCAAAAACATGTGAATGTTTAACAAACAAATGTGAACGAGTCACGGTCAGCAAATTGCTTTAAGGCATATAGGTGTAGTATTTAATGAATAACAAAAAAGGGGACCAGTGGGTGTGCATAACATACAGACTTTGCGGACCAAGGACGTGTGTACCGTACCACACACCTTATATCCCTTATGCTTGTACAATATTCAGAAGTTGGTCGTCACATATCCGTAAATCGGTTCACATTTTTCGTTATTTTGGAACATGGGTGACTATTTATGAAAAAACAAATCCGTAATTATAAATAAATACTACTAATTTTGAAAAATATCCAAAGATGGTCCGGTCCGGTCCGCATCGCCGTTATCCACAGCTTATTCCGAAATGAGAAAGGAATATCTAATTATAAATAAATACTACTAATTTTGAAAAAGATGGTCTGCATCGTCGGTGTCCACAGCTTATTACGAAATCAGAAAGGAATATCTAATTATAAACAAATACTACATGTACTAATTTTGAAAAAAATCCAAAGATGGTCCGGGTCCGGTCCGGTCCGGTTCGCATCGCCATTATCCTCAGCTTATTCCGAAATGAGAAATAACTATCTATTGCAGCGCACTCACCGACATGTATATCCAAATGAATGGGTCTCGATACCCAGGGTGTCCTCCAGCTATCAGACATCACAAGTTATTGCCTTAAATCTGTTGTAGTTTTATATACATTAAGTATTTCCAGACAACCTTCCAGATAACTTTTGTTTTTATACATATACTATAAATACCACATTTACTGCCTGCAATTTCCAGTAATTTCCTCAATGCATTATTTTGCTACTCGGTGTATATAGGAAGGCAGAAAGGTCCTATCAACTCACACCACGTAACTCTTATATCATCACTTTCTATATTAACACTCGTATCATCACTCTCCTATTAATCTAGCAGTCATTTCTGCATACTTGGAATTAAATCTTCGTTTTGTAATGTTCAAGACTTGAGTTTTCATAATAATTATGATATTTTGACAGTTTTATTCCTCTCAAGTTACAAAGTTGTCAGTCTGTCAGGGGAAATTGTGCTCCACCTGTTTTTGCATGTAGCTGATTTCTCCTGTGCCTCCCACCCCAAGTGATGGTAAATACACCATAAGTTAGACTAATATACTGCTTTCGCCTCATTCCTACATGTATGTACATATTATGTATACTAGACTATGTATATTCAAAGAAATAAATATTGTTTAAACTAAGCATATACTGGCACCATGAAATTTGGAATAGATCGGGGGAGTGCACCGCATAAAAAGGTGTAAGTCGGGAAAGAGGTTGTTTATTATTTCACTATGGTGGGTTGCTCTTTAGTCGGAAAGGTTCTGTAGGGGAAACAGGGTTTATTTAAGAACAGATACACAGCCCCCCATGGTTATGTACAATGTACTAATACTAGTCTGTATACAATCACAGTAAGCCACTTACATCCTACTCTCTAGCTTTGATGAGAACTTAATTATTAACTTAATACACACAGAAATTTGGTTAAATGTTTCTACCTATAACAGAAAATTGGTTAAATGTTTCTACCTAAAACAGAAATTTGGTTAAATATTTCTACCTAAACCAGAAATTTGGGTAAATATATATACAGAGTAGGAAAATAACAACTTTAGAAAGTATTATAAACTAAACACTCATTCATTAACTTACTACATGAATTGTTAAACAAGAACTAAATATATATATATAAATAGATAAGTCAGGTCTGTAGTCCAGTGGTAACACGCTGGACTGGTAATCCAGGGATCGCATGTTTGATCCCCCGTCTGACTCTAATAAAATTAACAGTCTTTCAGATGGGACTTTAAACCGAGGTCTCGTGTTGGTGCTTTACACCGTGCACGTAAAGAACCAGAAGAGACACTGGAATGGGCATCTGTCTGTATCATTGCACTATCCTCCAAAAATCTAAAATGACTAATCTCTTCAGGAAACGTCGCTCATATGGGCAACCGGTAGCGACGATAAATAAACGTAAAACACACTCAGGTCTCGGTAATGACAGATCTTCATGGTGCCAGTCTATAATACATGATGGTAGGGTATTTGTGATAGCATTACAATCTATATAAAATATACATTACAATATAGTCTGTAGGGCTTAACCCCTTCAACACCAAGTAACTGACATGGACTGGTCCATGATATTTTTAGACCAATAAATTAATAAGAAAATTACATTTGGATCAGTTCATTTATCAAAATAAGTAATTTATTTTCTAAAAATAGTAATATTACTTGCAAATAGTGCAGATCCTGATGAGACGGCTCATCACAAGCCGGCTCATCTGGATCTACACTTTTTTGTAAGCCAATTTAGAGGCCTGTGGTGTTGAAAGGGTTAATGGCCCCTGCTGCATTGTAATATATAGTTCATACAAATTTACTTTAGTTTTCACACATTTATATTAATCGCTCTCGATCGAGACTTCATTCCTGATGGAATTCATCGCCATGAAGGAGAGAGAAGAGGCAATGTCATAACGGCTACAGCTGGGCGCGCACTCCGAGCCTCTCACACCTGAAGCGAACACACTACCACTGCGCTATAATGACTTCTACAAATGCGGATCATTGCAATATATGCCTTTGCAATGTATGTGCCTAATCGGAGGGTCACCATGTCTGTACTTGGAAGCATACCCAATCATCTTATTCTAACAACAATAATATATACACTATACAGTTATACTGTAAAAACAAATATAGTAACAGAGAGTAAAATCCCAGATCTGCAGATGTTTAGGTCACATATTTTACAAATGTTATACTATGCTAACATAGAGTGACGCAAGATCCACAGACGTTTGTTGTAAGTGTTGGATATACATGTAGTAGTTACCTGCTTCTGTGTATTTAAGTCCTGGTCTTTTTTCATCTGACTGTTCCTGGGTGGGAGGCCACATAGGCTCAAGTTTATTCACATCCTGATTCACGCTCGGGGAAGTCTGCTGAGTGTGAGTCCAATAGTACATACGATCCGTCTGAAATACAGAACAATGAGTTCAATAGTACATACGATCCGTCTGAAATACAGAACACTCGAGTCAAATATTACATACGATCTGTCTGAAATACAGAACACTGAGTCCAATAGTACATACGATCCATCTGAAATACAGAACACTGAGTCCCATAGTACATACGATCTGTCTGAAATACAGAACACTGAGTCCAATATACATACAATCTGTCTGAAATACAGAACACTGAGTCCAATAGTACATACGATCCGTCTGAAATACAGAACACTGAGTCCAATAGTACATACGATCTGTCTGAAATACAGAACACTGAGTCCAATAGTACATACGATCTGTCTGAAATACAGAACACTGAGTCCAATAGTACATACGATCTGTCTGAAATACAGAACACTGAGTCCAATAGTACATACGATCCGTCTGAAATACAGAACACTGAGTCCAATAGTACATACGATCTTTCTGAAATACAGAACACTGAGTCCAATAGTACATACGATCTGTCTGAAATACAGAACACTGAGTCCAATAGTACATACGATCTGTCTGAAATACAGAACACTGAGTCCAATAGTACATACGATCTGTCTGAAATACAGAACACTGAGTCCAATAGTACATACGATCTGTCTGAAATACAGAACACTGAGTCCAATAGTACATACGATCTGTCTGAAATACAGAACACTGAGTCCAATAGTACATACGATCTGTCTGAAATACAGAACACTGAGTCCAATAGTACATACGATCTGTCTGAAATACAGAACACTGAGTCCAATAGTACATACGATCTGTCTGAAATACAGAACACTGAGTCCAATAGTACATACGATCCATCTGAAATACAGAACACTGAGTCCAATAGTACATACGATCTGTCTGAAATACAGAACAATGATTCAAATAGTACATACGATCTGTCTGAAATACAGAACACTGAGTCCAATAGTACATACGATCTGTCTGAAATACAGAACACTGAGTCCAATAGTACATACGATTTGTCTGAAATACAGAACACTGAGTCCAATAGTACATACGATCTGTCTGAAATACAGAACACTGAGTCCAATAGTACATACGATCTGTCTGAAATACAGAACAATGATTCAAATAGTACATACGATCTGTCTGAAATACAGAACAATGATTCAAATAGTACATACGATCTGTCTGAAATACAGAACAATGATTCAAATAGTACATACGATCTGTCTGAAATACAGAACAATGATTCAAATACCGGTAGTACATACGATCTGTCTGAAATACAGAACACTGAGTCCAATAGTACATACGATCCGTCTGAAATACAGAATACTACCATTTAATATACAGTACTCTGTTGTGAACTTGCATGGCGAGTTACGATGCAACATCGTTTCATTAATGTAACAGCATATCCATTCTCCCAGGTATCCCTCCAGACAGTATTTCAAGCACAGACTTGTTCCAAGTAGAACCACCAACCTTCTGCAAGTCAACAAGATAGCCCTCAAATGATGGAATTTGACACCACTGTTGGGATTTGAACTATACTGTGCTAATGGGGGGAGGGAGGCAAGTCATTTGGAGTGAACGACCCCAACAATACGAGAATGGTGGCTCCGAAGCAAGAATGTAAGTCAAATACAACAAAATAGTATCAAAACAAACCTGAAATAACAAGAGAAGAGGAACCACTGCATAAATAATGATACTGTAACAAATTAATCCACATTTTATATCCCGAGAACATGATCTAACTGATTCCAGACACCAACAATTCCAGAAGCAAACACAGCCATAGTGACATCCGTTGCAGAAAATTCAATTTCCTAAGCACAATTTTCAGCAATTCATTCATAGTTCAACATTATTTTGTCATTACACAGTATTATTTGCAGTACAGATATCTGCACGGTTTCAATCAATACAAACATGGCACATAAAACAGAATCCAAGATTATATAACAAATAATCACAGAATTCCATGACAACATGTCGTCAGGTAATATACCGTACAGTCCCGGCCATAAGTCGCTCTCAGCCATAAGGGTCGAAATTTGGTGTGAAAAAGCTGATTTTAAGCTGGATCCTTCAATAAGTCGTGATAGCGCAGAGGATGCGCATTCGCTTCAGGTGAGAATGGTCCGGAGTTCGAGCCCCACTGGAACCGTTACGATTGTGCCCTAAGGCAAGGCATTTAAATTGCACGTTCCCTCTTCTCTCTCCCTCGTGGCGATGGATTCCATCAGGAATGAGGTCTTCAGTATATAAGTTGAAATAACTTGTTTCGCAATCGAGCTAAAATAAATTTGGATAAACTAAATAAGTCGATGGTAGTTGGTGTAATTATGATATATTCATTAAGCCAATGGTTTTCTCTCATTTTTGGAATGAATATGGGCTCAATTTGAGATATATGGCTTTATTCCATTACAAATCATAAAAAATGCACAACCATAATATGTGTAGTTTGTTACCATGGTTTATAATGTAAATAATTATCTAAACAAATTGTTATATTAACCCTTTCCTTCATAGAGAATTAGCTTAATCTCCATAGAAACTACAGCCATTTAGCTATCATGCAGCGGATAAGTAGTCGCCATATCTATCCCACCTCCATAGATATTACTGGGACTACAGGAGATTTAAGTTAATATACTATTATATCTCCATACAAATGACAGCCATTTAGCTATCACGCAGTGGATAAGTAGTCGCCATATCTATCCCACCTCCATAGATATTACTGGGACTACATGAGATTCTGGCCTGCATTATGAACATTGGTTTGGCTACTACATTGTCAATGTATGTCATATTGGTAATGGCGTCAAGAGGTGCTTCTATGAGGAAAAGGGTTAATGTATGTCGTATTGGTAATGGCGTCAAGAGGTGCTTCTATGGGGGAAAGGGTTAATGTATGTCGTATTGATAATGTCGTCAAGAGGTGCTTCTATGAGGGAAAGCGTTAATGTATGTCGTATTGGCAATGGCGTCAAGAGTTGCTTCTATCAGGGAAAGGGTTAATGTATGTCATATTGGTAATGGCGTCAAGAGGTGCTTCTATGAGGAAAAGGGTTAATGTATGTCGTATTGGTAATGGCGTCAAGAGGTGCTTCTATGGGGGAAATGGTAAATGTATGTCGTATTGGTAATGGCGTCAGGAGGTGCTTCTATGAGGGAAAGAGTTAATGTATGTCGTATTGGCAATGGTGTCAAGAGGTGCTTCTATCAGGGAAATGGTTAATGTATGTCGTATTGGTAATGGCGTCAGGAGGTGCTTCTATGAGGGAAAAGAGTTAATGTATGTCGTATTGGTAATGGCGTCAGGAGGTGCTTCTATGAGGGAAAAGAGTTAATGTATGTCGTATTGGTAATGGCGTCAGGAGGTGCTTCTATGAGGGAATGGGTTAATGTACATGGATAAGTAGTCGCCATATCTATCCCACCTCCATAGATATTACTGGGACTACATGAGATTCTGGCCTGCATTATGAACATTGGTTTGGCTACTACATTGTCAATGTATGTCATATTGGTAATGGCGTCAAGAGGTGCTTCTATGAGGGAAAGGGTTAATGTACATGGATAAGTAGTCGCCATATCTATCCCACCTCCATAGATATTACTGGGACTACATGAGATTCTGGCCTTTATTATAAACATTGGATTGGCTACTACATTGTCAATGTATGTCATATTGGTAATGGCGTCAATGAGGTGCTTCTATGAGGGAAAGGGTTAAAGAATGTATGTTGGATTTTAGCAATGAACCACAATAGTATGAATCAATAAGCAGGATATGGTGTTTGTTTTGTAACAACAAATAAAACAGACATAAAATTCCCACAAATAAAAATAATGCCAGTTATTCTTCAAATTTTTCAACTTTTTATTGGCTTGTTTCTCGGTCATAAGTCGACATTACTTTCATCACATTTCTGAATGAGAAAAACGCCGACTTTTGTGCGGGAAAGACGCTTAAGTATTACCTACGGAATAAGTATATGACACATGGTACTGACACTGTATCATCTATACAAGGACGTAGATCTACCTCACTTGTTTGTTAGTCGCACAAATAGTTACGCCATCTCCTTGAACACTATAGGATTAACCTTTGTGGTGTCTATGCAGTATAAAACGATATTCTTGGTATTTGTTGTTAATATTTTTGTTGTTAAATTTTATTCTAAATAATAGCTTTTCCACAATTATTAAAGATCAGTTCAAACAACTTATATTAATTATTCTCACTGGCGAGAATGAGAGGGTACATGTGGTGGAATATTGGAGGAATACCGGCGTACACGCAAAAACCTACAGGTCCAATGCATGTAGCGACCACGTACTATCTCCCATACTTGTATATTTGGTGGAATATTTGAAGAATACCAGCGTGCACGCGTAAACCTACAGATCCAATGCATGTAGCGACCACCATACCATCTCCCATACATGTGGTGGAATATTGGAGGAATACCGGCGTACCCACGACAACCGTACCATCTCCCATACATGTGGTGGAATATTGGAGGAATACCGGCGTACCCACGACAACCGTACCATCTCCCATACATGTGGTGGAATATTGGAGGAATACCGGCGTACCCACGACAACCGTACCATCTCCCATACATGTGGTGGAATATTGGAGGAATACCGGCTTGCACGCGTAAACCTACAGATCCAATGCATGTAGCGACCACCATACCATCTCCCATACATGTGGTGGAATATTGGAGGAATACCGGCTTGCACGCGTAAACCTACAGGTCCAATGCATGTAGCGACCACCATACCATCTCCCATACATGTGGTGGAATATTGGAGGAATACCGGCTTGCACGCGTAAACCTACAGGTCCAATGCATGTAGCGACCACCATACCATCTCCCATACATGTGGTGGAATATTGGAGGAATACCGGCTTGCACGCGTAAACCTACAGATCCAATGCATGTAGCGACCACTGTACCATCTCCCATACATGTGGTGGAATATTGGAGGAATACCGGCTTGCACGCGTAAACCTACAGATCCAATGCATGTAGCGACCACCATACCATCTCCCATACATGTGGTGGAATATTGGAGGAATACCGGCATACCCACGTAAACCTACAGGTCCAATGCATGTAGCGACCACCATACCATCTCCCATACATCTGGTGGAATATTGGAGGAATACCGGCGTACCCACGTAAACCTACAGGTCCAATGCATGTAGCGACCACCATACCATCTCCCATACATGTGGTGGAATATTGGAAGAATACCGGCATGCCCACGTAAACCTACAGGTCCAATGCATGTAGCGACCACCATACCATCTCCCATACATCTGGTGGAATATTGGAGGAATACCGGCGTACCCACGTAAACCTACAGGTCCAATGCATGTAGCGACCACCATACCATCTCCCATACATGTGGTGGAATATTGGAAGAATACCGGCATGCACGCGTAAACCTACAGATCCAATGCATGTAGCGACCACCGTACCATCTCCCATACATCTGGTGGAATATTGGGGAATACCGGAGTACCAGCGACAACCGTACAATCTCACATACTTCCCAGGCTGAGAATCAAACCTGGGTTACATTGGCGAGTGGTGAGAGGCAAGCGCGCTACCTACTGTGCTAATCAGACAGTTTAGTTGTTCATGTTCCCCTGTGTAAGCTACTCACAAGTCTTCCTCTGTCTCATTCTTCACCATTTCCTCTTGACATGCAAATAACTGTCATTACAATTCTGGCAACATCATACCACATAAATCGTGTATTGACGCATTCAAACTTAATTTAAATCTTAAGAACTACAAATGTCAAAACCTAATTAACAGTGCCCTATGAAAATCTCCACTTTCATAATTATGCATAGCATATAAACAATGAACAATATTCAATAAATTTAACATTAATCAAAGATCGGTACATTACCATCATTCAGTTTCACGCATTTTAAAATAAAAGTCGCTAATTGGTAATTAAATAATCTATTTATCCGTATTTAGTACCCTTTGTTACAGTAACTTGAAAAGAAACTGTACAGAAGTCTGATTACAACCTATATTTAAACTTTCATTTGTATTTTAACAGATACTGCTATAAAGTTATATAGACAGGAAAACAGTTTATGGATCTCCATCATTAATCAAAAATCTATTAAAAATCAGTTTTAAAGCATTTCACAGCTCTAGGGTCTGCCAAACAATATCTGCATAACAATGGTTGTTGAATGGGGCTGTGCTAAAGTAACTGGATAGTAGTGCATCTCAAAAAGGGACAACTCAATGCATCCCAATTTAGATTTATATTCATTCACAAATTCCAAAAATAAATCAACTGACATTAATTTCTACAGAAATTCATAAATAAAGTGACACTTAACCCTTTCAACACCACAGACCTCTAAATTGGCTTACAAAAAAGTGTAGATCCAGATGAGCCGCCGTCTCATCAGGATCTGCACTTTTTTCAAGTAATATAACTATTTTTAGGGAAAAAATTACCCATTTTGATAAATGAACTGATCCAAATGTAATTTTGTTATTAATTTATTGGTCTAAAAATATCATGGACCAGTCCATGTCAGTTACTTGGTGTTGAATGGGTTAAATTAATTGAATTCATAGATTGTAACAGAGAAAGTTTTAGACATTGTATGCTTTCGATATACAGTGAAATCTGTCTTAAGCAGCCAGCCAAGGGAATCACAGAATGTGGCTGCTTAGCACAGGTGGCTGCTTAATAGAAGTCAAATGTATAATAAAACAACATATTGGGAATCTGGGAAACTGGCTGCTTAATACAGGTTGGCTGCTTAATGGAGGTGACCACTAACACAGGTTTGACTGTGTAATAGAGGTGCCCACTAACACAGGGTTGACTGTATAATAGAGGTAACCACTAACACAGGTTTGACTGTATAATAGAGGTGACCACTAACAGGTTTGACTGTGTAATAGAGGTGACCACTAACACAGGGTTGACTGTAATATAAATGCATTTGGAACTAGGGCATACAACTCGGAGAGATGCAAACATAAAATACTGACAGAGACATTTATATAAGTCATCATTTTCACAGTGCTACTTCACGGTGCTGCAAAACAGAAAGTAGAAAAGTTGTACCATTCAAGAAATTAGCGATTATTCGAATATTCGTTCGGAAGATCATTCGAATGCCAAAATCATTTTTTGTTGCCCTCCCTATCTAACACTGTTTATACAAATTTATCTTAGCGAAACAAGTTCTTTCAACTTATATTAATCACTCTCGAGACCTCATTCCTGATGGAATCCATCGCCACGAGGGAGAGAGAAGAGGCAACGCGGAATTTAAATGCCTTGCCTAAGGGCACAATCGTAACGGCTCCAGCAGGGCTCAAACTCCGGATCTTTCCGCACCTGAAGCGAACGCGCATCCACTGCGCTATCACGACTTCCATCACATGTTTGGGTTTGCAGGATACTATTATTTACATTTTAATTCTTTGCACGCTTGCGGCGAAAATAACAGTCTAATATATTAATATAAGTTGACAGAACTTGTTTCGCAATCGAGCTAAAATAAATTTGTATAAACTAAATCCAAACAGCATGATTCATAGTAAGGTATATTGGAGATAATTAATATATTAGAATACATATACACTAGATAATGTTTCTATGCTTAGTAAACTATGCAATTTGTTTGATCCTAAATTATAAAACTGTTATCAATAATCTACCTGGGAGGTTGGATCGAGTGTTGATAAAATTCCATTAAACGAAAAAAGGTCAAATTAAATACAATCATAAATTGATTATGCGTGGATAGTTATTGTTTGGATAGTTATTGTTCAGGACACAGGATCCATGTCTATAATTGACAACCAGCTGACCATGCGGACCACCAGCTGACCATGTGGACCACCAACTGACCATGTGGACCACCAGCTGACCATGCGGACCACCAGCTGACCATGTGGAAAACCAGCTGACCATGCAGACCACCAACTGACCATGCGGACCACCAGCTGACCAAGCATACCACCAGCTGACCAGGCAGACCACCACCAGCTGACCATAAAGACTACCAGCTGAGCATCCATGTGGACCACAAGCAACCAGGTAGGTCAACAACTGGTAAAATATTACATTGTACATTTTGCTTTTTTATTTTTGTGTCAACGTTAATTCCTCATCACCCCTGCACTATTAGGGTGACGCCTCCAAACGTATATTAGTCATTGGATACATAGAATACAGAAGATACAACAATTCCATGTGCATGTCCGATGTCTAGCATGATACATGGGCCCCTCAAACTGTTGCTATGGTAGCACTGGGGATAGATCTCACAAGGCCCCTGGATTTCCTAGTCCAACATGTTTACCATTTGATCAATTATTCACAACAAATTCCATTCTTAATTTCTCTATAATTATTTATTCAGATATTAAGTAAATTATTTCAAGACCTGCCAATTAATGAACTCATTTTTGTGACATTACCATATACAGCGTACGGACAGTTGCCCACCGGACAGTTGCCCACCGGACAGTTGCCCACCAAGCAAATGAAAAGAAGGACAATTACCCACCAAAGTTGTATAAATAATATATAAATAATATATAATACAAACAACTTAGTTTACAATCTTACAAGCATAAAGTGCTTGAAAACGACTTTTATTACAAACAAAGGCAAATAACTTATATACCAAGCTTACAAGCATAAAATGCTCAAAAATTACTTTTATTACAAATAAATGCAAACAACTGTTATCACCAACACATAACTTTTATGACTTAAGTCTGATCGAGTCCACAAAGGTTTTAAGGGTCCAGCCTGATGGTTGAACCAACAGCTTTAAGGAAATCTGGCAGACTAAGACTAAGGAAGCCATGACTCCCCACACAGGTGCCAAGAAGCCATGCACTGATCCATGTAAACTATCAAGACATGATGTATAAATATTTAGGATAAATATCAAAAATATTTTTTTTATAAATATTTTGGTGGGCAAATGTCCTACTTTTCATTTGCTTGGTGGGCAACTGTCCAGTGGGCAACTGTCTGGTGGGCAACTGTCCTACATCCACCATATACAGGCAGTAACTGTCTGGTGGGCAACTGTCCGGTGGGCAACTGTCCTACATCCACCATATACAGGCAGTGTATTCACATCCCAGCAATAAGTGGAGGGTCAAACATTGGCTTGAAAATACTATTATTATTATATTTCGGGTTTTACGCCTGCATCAGCACCATTTTGGGCTATATCGCCGACGGGCAGTTTACCTAACAACACCATTCCTGGACAGGCTCCAGCGGTTAACCAGTACTTGGGTGCACCAACCTCCGTAAGAAACTGCCAACTTTTTCATATAAATGAGACACGGTCTGAGCGGGGCTCGAACCCGTGACCATCAATTTGTTTTTGAAAATACTGATTTATGCTGGATCCTTCCATATAGTCAATGGTACTTTGTGGACTATTACAGTCATTATGACAATGGACAATGGTTTTTTCCCTCTCATTTCTGAATGAAACTGAGCTCAATTTGAGATATCTGGTTTACTTTATTCCTTTACAAATGATAAAAAATTACACTGATGCACAACAATACATTTGTAATTTATGAAGTTTGTTTGCCATGGTTTATAATGTAAATAATAGTCTAAGCAAATTGTTATATTAAAAAATATAAAACAAACAAATAGACATAAAACATATAATTTACGATCCCCCGTCTGACCCTAACAAAATTAACAGTCTTTCAGATGGGACGTTAAACCAAGGTCTTGTGTCGGTGCTTTACATTGTGCACTCTGGAATGGTTCTCTGTCTGTATCATTGCACTATCCTCCAAAATCTAAAATGACTAATCTCTTCAGGAGGCGTCGCTCATATGGGCAACCGGTAGCGACGATAAATAAACGTAAAACACACAAAACAAATAATAATAAAAATTCAAATTTTGTTTTTACTCTGTGTTTGTTTCTCATCAACTTTGTACTTTCATCCAATTTCTGGATAAGAAAAAGGTTGACTTATAGCCAGGAATATAGGGCAGTATTCATTTTATTTATATACCTATTCATTTAAAATTCATCGATAACTTTGTAAATGGTGGTTTACTTGCTGTAACTTATACAGGTACATTTATACTTATAGCAAAGTATAATGGCTGTCCGATTAACAAAGTGGTTAGCACACATTTATAATTTAAATGCAACACGAAAGAGGAAACCACCATATTTAACCTATTAACTGACTGGTTTCAGAATTTATTAACGTTATTACAGTATTTTATTCATCATCTATCCCATATAACAGTATTTTATTCATCATCTATCCCATATAACTACTTTACTGATCATCTATCCCATATAACAGTACATTACTGATCATCTATCCCATATAACAGTACTTTACTGATCATCTATCCCATATAACAGTACTTTACTGATCATCTATCTCATATAACAGTACATTACTGATCATCTATCCCATATAACAGTACTTTACTGATCATCTATCCCATATAACAGTACTTTACTGATCATCTATCCCATATAACAGTACTTTACTGATCATCTATCCCATATAACAGTACTTTACTGATCATCTATCCCATATAACAGTACTTTACTGATCATCTATCCCATATAACAGTACATTACTGATCATCTATCCCATATAACAGTACATTACTGATCATCTATCCCATATAACAGTACATTACTGATCATCTATCCCATATAACAGTACATTACTGATCATCTATCCCATATAACAGTACATTACTGATCACCTATCCCATATAACAGTACATTACTGATCATCTATCCCATATAACAGTACTTTACTGATCATCTATCCCATATAACAGTACTTTACTGATCATCTATCCCATATAACAGTACTTTACTGATCACCTATCCCATATAACAGTACTTTACTGATCATCTATCCCATATAACAGTACTTTACTGATCACCTATCCCATATAACAGTACTTTACTGATCACCTATCCCATATAACAGTACTTTACTGATCACCTATCCCATATAACAGTACTTTACTGATCATCTATCCCATATAACAGTACTTTACTGATCACCTATACCATATAACAGTACTTTACTGATCATCTATCTCATATAACAGTACATTACTGATCATCTATCCCATATAACAGTACTTTACTGATCATCTATCCCATATAACAGTACTTTACTGATCATCTATCCCATATAACAGTACTTTACTGATCATCTATCCCATATAACAGTACTTTACTGATCATCTATCCCATATAACAGTACTTTACTGATCATCTATCCCATATAACAGTACTTTACTGATCATCTATCCCATATAACAGTACATTACTGATCATCTATCCCATATAACAGTACTTACTGATCATCTATCCCATATAACAGTACATTACTGATCATCTATCCCATATAACAGTACATTACTGATCACTATCCCATATAACAGTACATTACTGATCATCTATCCCATATAACAGTACATTACTGATCATCTATCCCATATAACAGTACTTTACTGATCACCTATCCCATATAACAGTACTTTACTGATCATCTATCCCATATAACAGTACTTTACTGATCACCTATCCCATATAACAGTACTTTACTGATCACCTATCCCATATAACAGTACTTTACTGATCATCTATCCCATATAACAGTACTTTACTGATCATCTATCCCATATAACAGTACTTTACTGATCACCTATCCCATATAACAGTACGTTACTTCCAATATAATGTTCAGCTATATAGCCTGGGTAATGCCTGCACTAGTATTCCAATATTCAATAAACAATTCCGTATAATACATTTCTCTTACCAGTATTCTAAATGGAAAACAAGCCATAATGATTCTTTGCTCATCAACACTCAAAAAAAAAACAGTTCACTTTATAAACTATGCGTGTTCCAAAACTGCTTGCAATGCAACACAATAGCGAACAGATAACTACAGAATGATACACGACTACAGCAGTGACAATATACCTGGGGCAAGAAGCACTTTGAAGATTGGATGCTGCCTAGAATCTGTGTACACTAGTTACAATTAACCTTAGTATTTTACAACATTGATTATCAGGTAACATTTGCTTCACAGCATATTGGGAATTAAGTTACATCACAGGGATCAGCTTAGAGGGCGATGTGGGCGAAATTGTCGCCTAGGGACCCTGACTTCGCCCTCTGGGGGCCCCACTTCTCCCTAAAAAAAAATATTTGGTGCAACTTTCTTTTTTTGGCACAACATGTTTTGTCGAATATATGGCTTCAAATATTTATCCGTAAACTATATGGCTCTTAGTTGGCTCCAAATTTTTCAAATTGGCTCCAGTGTTATTCAGTTGGCGACAGAAGTTGTGCAGACAACATTTCAGACAGAGGGAACCCTTTGTCTTTATTGGGGAAAGTGTTAAGTCGTATGTCAACAGTACGTATTATGTAAACCCAAGGTCCGATGTAAGCAAATATGCAACGTTGATGCTGCATCGCGTTTAAACTTTAACTCAGTGTCCAAGAATGTTAGGCAAGGCATTTAAATTCCACGTTGCCTCTTCTCTCACCCTCGTGGCGATGGATTCCATCAGGAATGAGGTCTCGAGAGTGATTAATATAAGTTGTAATAACTTGTTTCGCAATCGAGCTAAAATAAATTTGTATAAACTAAGAATGTTTCGCATGTCGGTATATCTCGACATTTCCTTACTTTACTGCTAATTGTCATGATGCAGGGTTCATTCTAGGTCAGAATTTTTGGGAGAAGTGAGAAAGCACGTGATCGCTTCCTTAAATGGTGTTCTTTAATATACTTCTGCAAAATAGGGTTAAAATGCACAGTACAACCATTAAATACAACATTTGAATAGAAGGAGTGCTTTATAATGGGCCAGTGTATCTTACTAGACAAAATTTTGTTTGAAAATTGTAAAAACCCAAAAAAAAAAAAAATTATTAAGGAGAAGTGGGGCCTCAGAGGGCGAAGTCAGGGTCCCTAGGGCGACAATTTCGCCCACATCGCCCTCTAGAATGATCCCTGGACAGTAACCTAACATTCTCTATAAATCTCCAGACATATGCCAGCTAATCAATCAGCATATCTCCCACACATCCATATAGCTTACAGTTCTTATGGGGACACGGAGGTAGTCTCATGATGAGTCAATGGCTTAACCCCTATGGACACAGCACCCATAAATTGGTAATAAACAATTGCTGGTAACAATAATTAAAGATTTAACCCTTTCCTTCATAGAGATTTAGGTTAATATACTATTATATCTCCATACAAATGACAGCCATTTAGCTATCATGCAGTGGATTATCTATCCCACCTCCATAGGTATTACTGGGACTACATGAGATTTAGGGTAATATACTGTTATATCTTCATACAAACGACAGCCATTTAACTATCATGCAGTGGATAAGTAGTCGCCATATCTATCCCACCTCCATAGATATTGCTGGGACTACATGAGATTCCGGCCTTTATTACAAACATTGGTTTGGCTACTACATTGTCAATGTATGTCATATTGGTAATGGCGTCAAAAGGTGCTACTATGAGGGAAAGGGTTAAGACTGACTGTAAACAACAAATCTTAACACAAGGAAGCATAGGGGCTGAAGTATTTTATGCTGTCCGGAAACATTGATCCATACACTAAGAAGCTTTCTACTGTACAAATCATAAAACTGTTACATTGATGTACCGCACAAACAATGTGTTCAACATACTGTGCAACGTGCAAGGACACAGTGAGCAAGAAATGTGTTCAACATACTGTGCAACGTGCAAGGACACAGTGAGCAAGAAATGTGTTCAACATACTGTGCAACGTGCAAGGACACAGTGAGCAAGAAATGTGTTCATATGATACAGTGCCAGGACACAGTAAAACAAGAAATGTGTTCATATGATACAGTGCCAGGACACAGTAAAACAAGAAATGTGTTCATATGACACAGTGCCAGGACACAGTAAAACAAGAAATGTGTTCATATGACACAGTGCCAGGACACAGTAAAACAAGAAATGTGTTCATATGATACAGTGCCAGGACACAGTAAAACAAGAAATGTGTTCATATGACACAGTGCCAGGACAAAGTAAAACAAGAAATGTGTTCATATGATACAGTGCCAGGACACAGTAAAACAAGAAATGTGTTCATATGGCACAGGGTGCCAGGACACAGTAAAACATGAAATGTGTTCATATGACACAGGGTGCCAGGACACAGTGAGCAAGAAATGTGTTCATATGACACAGGGTGCCAGGACACAGTGAGCAAGAAATGTGTTCATATGACAAAGTGAGCAAGGACACAGTGAGCAAGGACACAGTGAGCAAGAAATGTGTTCATATGACACAGGGTGCCAGGACACAGTAAAACATGAAATGTGTTCATATGATACAGTGCCAGGACACAGTAAAACAAGAAATGTGTTCATATGATACAGTGCCAGGACACAGTAAAACAAGAAATGTGTTCATATGACACAGTGCCAGGACACAGTGAGCAAGAAATGTGTTCATATGATACAGTGCCAGGACACAGTAAAACAAGAAATGTGTTCATATGATACAGTGCCAGGACACAGTAAAACAAGAAATGTGTTCATATGATACAGTGCCAGGACACAGTAAAACAAGAAATGTGTTCATATGACACAGTGCCAGGACACAGTAAAACAAGAAATGTGTTCATATGACACAGTGCCAGGACACAGTAAAACAAGAAATGTGTTCATATGACACAGTGCCAGGACACAGTAAAACAAGAAATGTGTTCATATGACACAGTGCCAGGACACAGTAAAACAAGAAATGTGTTCATATGACACAGTGCCAGGACACAGTAAAACAAGAAATGTGTTCATATGACACAGTGCCAGGACACAGTAAAACAAGAAATGTGTTCATATGATACAGTGCCAGGACACAGTAAAACAAGAAATGTGTTCATATGACACAGTGCCAGGACACAGTAAAACAAGAAATGTGTTCATATGACAGTAAAACAAGAAATGTGTTCATATGACACAGTGCCAGGACACAGTAAAACAAGAAATGTGTTCATATGACACATTTTCTGACATGTCCGCACATATATATCGACAGCAATATGTTTTTCTATCTATGAACCGTCATCTGTCTTCATAGTTACAAAATCAAACACTAGACTGGCACCATACTGTCTATCGAAGTCATTTGTATTCATATATACAAATCAAAAACTACACTAGCACCATGTTTTTAGACACACAATTATCAGCAAATTTTATCCCAAACTATTTTCATCTACAGTTGTATTCGAATGTATAAGGAGAGGACAACCATAAGCTGTATAGCTTTCTGTCCAATTCCTTATTTCAATTGTTGTAAATAACCATGTACATGATAGAAAATAAATATGGTTAAACCAATTAAATGGATCGTACTCATTCAAAATAAATCACACTTACTGCATTGTCTTCTATTCTACTATCTCAATATATTAACTCCAAATGTACAACATTTATACATTAGGGCTTTCCCAAATTTCTGTTTGAATAACCATACAATCTTTGCATAGTTTTCAACAAAAGCATTTTTTTGTTCTATTGTATAACAATTTTCATGTTACATAAACCTTGCATCCCATATAGCAGATCATAATCTGGGTTAACAGTGTATGTTGCATGGCTTCATAATTACTGGTAAGCCAGTCTGATTGATTACTTCATCATCATCTCCATATTATTTTTACTTACATTTATATCATTACAGTTGAATAAAACTTGTCTCGTTCATATATGTATATACTGAATACACTCTGCCATAGTTTATGAAAATTATGTTTGTCATGGAGAAAATCTAAATAAGCTACTAGCTTCCGATTTAATCCATTTGTTCTTGTATATTTATGTTACACGGTTACCATGATGTAAATATTGATAAAATAAAATATGTTTAAACTAATTACAATGTCCAACTATCGTGAAATAAACTATTCACAAAATCTCCATGATTTGTTCAGTGCATAGAAATTATTAATTTCATATGCACAGTTAAACCTTATCTTAAACAGCCAGCCAAGGGAATCATTGAAAGTGGCTGCTTAGCACAGGTGGCTGCTTAATACAGGTCAAATGTACAATAAAAGAGCAAATTGGGAATCTGGAAACCGGCTGCTTAATACAGGTCAAATGTATAATAAAAGAGCAAATTGGAAATCTGGAAACTGGCTGCTTAATACAGGTTAGCTGCTTAATGGAGGTGACCACTAACGCAGGTTTTACTGTATTCAATAATTACACTGTTATTTAATGGATTAAGCTGGACTATTATCAAAATTTAGAGGAGATTTTCATTGAGATTTTCAAAATAAATTGAGAGGAGCATCTTCCATCAAATTTAGAGGAGGTTTCAACCAACTTGGTTAGCATGCTCGCTTCTCACCAATGTAACCAGGGTTCGATCCTCGGAGAGGGAAGTATGTGAGATGGTACGGTGGTCGCCAGATCGCAGAGGTGGTTTTCCCCAGCTACTCTAGTTTCCTCCCACACGAATGACCACATATACGCTTTAATATGCGACACCGACAGTGATAAATATACGGTATTAACCCATTCAACCCCAAGTAACTGACATGGACTGGTGCATGCTATTTTTAGACCAATAAATTAATAAGAAAATTACCTTTGGACCAGTTCATTTATCAAAATGGGTAATTTTATCTAAAAATAGTAATAATTATTACTGGCAAAAAAGTGTAGATCCTGATGAGATGGCTCGTGACGAGCCGGCTCATCTGGATCTACACTTTTCATAAGCCTATTTAGAGGCCTGTGGGGTTGAAAGGGTTAAAGCTTGTTTCGAAATCGTAAAATAAATAAAGTTTATCCTTTTTTTAAAAATCAAATTTAAAGGAGATTTCACCCACTTTTGGGTGCCGGGTGGATATAAAAATTTATAATAGTGGAATATTTAAGTAAAACATTACACCAGGTATTCCACCAGCTGTATCATATATACACAATCTCAAGTGGTGACAATACTTTAAATTCATGACTTTCGGACAACTACCTTGTATAATTATAAACTCATTAATCTATGTTAATTCTAAACAGTCAGCAGAATGTCGAGTTAAATGTACCATCAGTGTCTCGGAGAGTTATGGCACGGGGATCGCATAACATATTAATTTAATGAAAAGCTCTCGCCCCCTGAGGTCTCGTATCTCAAACTCAACTTGAAGTATTTTGATTGGTCGCGTCTGAATTTGCATTCTAATTTAAACTCGACAACTCTCCACAAATTTGTTTTAAACCTGCAAAGCTGGTCGGCAGGTAAATTACTAAACTGGCATCATACCTAGTTTGATCAAATTCTACAAAACAGTGTTACGCAAGGTCCTTAACCTTTCGCACGCTGTAGGCAATGGACTATTTGAATGAAATGTCACATGCCCTACTTTCTAGGAAAAATAAGACAAATATTACACATAATGTTATCTGCTCATTTCGCCTACAGCGTTCTAAAGGTTGAGAATTGTACCTACATGTATTGACCTAGTCTGGCGGTTTCTTCAAACTATGTAAGTTAATTAACATGCAAGGTTATTAATCACAATTGACCTACTTTGAAGAATTAGTACACATCAAACTCAGGATGCTTCAGGCCAAGTTTGATTATATTCTATCTTGTGTGTGTGTTTTACGTTTATTTATCGTCGCTACCGGTTACCCATATGAGCAACGCCGCCTGAAGAGATTAGTCATTTTAGATTTTTGGAGGATAGTGCAATGATACAGACAGAGACCCATTCCAGAGTCACCTCTGGTTCGTTTACGTGCACAGTGTAAAGCACCGACACGAGACCTCGGTTTAACGTCCCATCTGAAAGACTGTTGATTTTATTATGGTCAGACGGGGGATCGAACCTGCGATCCCTGGATTACAAGTTCAACGTGTTAACCATTGTTCTACCTTGTAGTTACATAGATGTTGTATGAACATTGACACCAGATGACAGACAACGGGATACAAGCTACAATACTGGGAACCAAACAAATGTAAGAAAAGATTTTTTGTAGCAAACTGTCATATCCTAACTTTTCATCTTTGACAAAATATCATCACATTTGACAACATTATATCATGTTATTATAGAACATTCTTTAAATAGTTGTTCAAGCAGAACTATTTCTACATGATCTCTCTAACATAGATATGTATAGTTGCTCAAGCAGAACTATTTCTACATGATCTCTCTAACATAGATATGTATAGTTGCTCAAGCAGAACTATTTCTACATGATCTCTCTAGCATAGATATGTATAGTTGTTCAAGCAGAACTATTTCTACATGATCTCTCTAACATAGATATGTATAGTTGCTCAAGCAGAACTATTTCTACATGATCTCTCGAACATAGATATGTATAGTTGCTCAAGCAGAACTATTTCTACATGATCTCTCGAACATAGATATGTATAGTTGTTCAAGCAGAACTATTTCTACATGATCTCTCTAGCATAGATATGTATAGTTGTTCAAGCAGAACTATTTCTACATGATCTCTCGAACATAGATATGTATAGTTGCTCAAGCAGAACTATTTCTACATGATCTCTCTAACATAGATATGTATAGTTGTTCAAGCAGAACTATTTCTACATGATCTCTAACATAGATATGTATAGTTGCTCAAGCAGAACTATTTCTACATGATCTCTCTAACATAGATATGTATAGTTGCTCAAGCAGAACTATTTCTACATGATCTCTCTAACATAGATATGTATAGTTGTTCAAGCAGAACTATTTCTACATGATCTCTCTAACATAGATATGTATAGTTGCTCAAGCAGAACTATTTCTACATGATCTCTCTAACATAGATATGTATAGATGCTCAAGCAGAACTATTTCTACATGATCTCTCTAACATAGATATGTATAGTTGTTCAAGCAGAACTATTTCTACATGATTTCTCTAGCATAGATATGTATAGTTGCTCAAGCAGAATTATATCTACATGATCTCTCTAACATAGATATATGTATAGTTGCTCAAGCAGAACTATTTCTACATGATCTCTCTAACATAAATATGTAACAGTTGTAGGCAAGATATACTGAAAAATGATATCATTCCCATTTATAGAAAATACAGTCAGTGCCCAGTGGTCACCTCCGTTAACCCATTCAATATCAAGTAACTGATATGGACTAGTCCATGTTATTTTTAGACACAGAAAATTACATTTGGACAGTTCATTTATCAAAATGGGTAATTTTGTCCAAAGATAGTAATATTACTGGCGAAAAGTGTCACAAGCCGGCTAATCTTGATCTACACTTTTTGTAAGCCTATTTAGAGGTATGTAGTGTTGAAAGGGTTAAGCAGCCAACCTGTATTAAGCAGCCAGTTTCCAGATCCCCAATATACATTTGACCTCTATTAAGCACATTTATTCCCAAAGATGATCGGACAATTCACAAACGAAAAGATACATATACGGGTATCAGATTGCTGCAGAATGATACAGTGCAATAAGGTCGTTCATCATATTATACTTTATGCTCAACACAATACATATATACAGTCAAACCTGTGTTAGTGGTCACCTCCATTAAACAGCCAACCTGTATTAAGCAGCCAGTTTCCAGATTCCCAAAATGTTGTTTTACTATACACTTAAACCTGTGTTAGTGGTCACCTCCATTAAACAGCCAATCTGTATTAAGCAGCCAGTTTCAAGATCCACGCTATGTTGTTTTACTATACAGTCAAACCTGTGTTAGTTGTCACCTCCATTAAGCAGCCAATCTGTATTAAGCAGCCAGTTTCCAGATCCACGCTATGTTGTTTTACTATACAGTCAAACCTGTGTTAGTGGTCACCTCCATTAAACAGCCAATCTGTATTAAGCAGCCAGTTTCCAGATCCACGCTATGTTGTTTTACTATACAGTCAAACCTGTGTTAGTGGTCACCTCCATTAAACAGCCAACCTGTATTAAGCAGCCAGTTTCCAGATCCACGCTATGTTGTTTTACTATACAGTCAAACCTGTGTTAGTGGTCACCTCCATTAAACAGCCAACCTGTATTAAGCAGCCAGTTTCCAGATCCACGCTATGTTGTTTTACTATACAGTCAAACCTGTGTTAGTGGTCACCTCCATTAAACAGCCAATCTGTATTAAGCAGCCAGTTTCCAGATTCCCAAAATGTTATTTTCTTATGTGTATACATTTAACATCTATTAAGCAGCCACCTGTGCTAAGCAGCCACTTTCTGTGATTCCCTTGGCTGGCTGCTTAAGACAGGTTTGACTATATTTTACCTCTATTATGCAGCCACTTTCTGTGATTCCCTTGGCTGGCTGCTTAAGACAGGTTTTACTGTATATAATTCACTGTATACATGTAGATTCCCTATGCGGTCAAACTTCGATGCCATGAACTCGCCTGGCCCATGAATAATGGTTCGAGTCATGAGTTGTTTGAGTAAATTATGGTCAGTCTGGAGCACGCCCATTTGTTAGTTCAGTCTTCACGAAACTTTGCCAGAGTTTGTCTGACACCGGTCAGACAAATGATTAAAATGCACTTAAACTTTCAATATATTTTGTTTGACCGAAGGATTTTTTGTCTGACATGTCAGGCGGTCCTACGGATTTCGGGAAGACTGTAGTTGCAAAGCAGCATAATTCACTTTACTATTAACCCTTTCCTTCATAGAGATTTAGGTTAATATACTATTATATCTCCCAACAAACGACAGCCATTTAGCTATCATGCAGTGGATAAGTAGTCGCCATATCTATCCCACCTCCATAGATATTACTGGGACTACATGAGATTCTGACCTTTATTATGAACATTGGTTTGGCTATTACATTGTCAATGTATGTCATATTGGTAATGGCGTCAAGAGGTGCTTCTATGAGGGAATGGGTTAATTAATAGAATTTAAAACATGATTAAAAAAGCCACTGTGAGTGAAAACAGTAAAAACAAAGGTTTCCAACTAACAGGACCAATATACATGTCAGGATAAATCAGACTTTTTCTGCCAAGGGAGGTAATAGAGGACTAATATACATTTCAGGATAAATCAGACTTTTTCTGCCAAGGGAGGTAATAGAGGACCAATATACATTTCAGGATAAATCAAGACTTTTTCTGCCAAGGGAGGTAACAGAGGACCAATATACATTTCAGGATAAATCAGACTTTTTCTGTCAAGGGAGGTAACAGAGGACCAATATACATTTCAGGATAAATCAGACTTTTTCTGCCAAGGGAGGTAATAGAGGACCAATATACATTTCAGGATAAATCAAGACTTTTTCTGCCAAGGGAGGTAACAGAGGACCAATATACATTTCAGGATAAATCAAGACTTTTTCTGCCAAGGGAGGTAACAGAGGACCAATATACATTTCAGGATAAATCAAGACTTTTTCTGCCAAGGGAGGTAACAGAGGACCAATATACATTTCAGGATAAATCAGACTTTTTCTGCCAAGGGAGGTAATAGAAAAATCAGCACTGTCGCTCATAGCATGAGAACAACTATTTTGGAAATTATGTCATTTTGAACAGGGAGATAACTAAGTCACGTTCATTCTACGTCAGATTTTTTGGGAGAAGTGAGAAAAGCGCAATTGCGTCATAGAGATTTAGGTTAATATACTATTATATCTCCATACAAACAACAGCCATTTAGTTATCATGCAGTGGATAAGTAGTCGCCATATCTATCCCACCTCCATAGATATTACTGGGACTACATGAGATATAAGTTAATATACTATTATTATATCTCTGCCAACTTTTTCATATAAATGAAACACGGTCTGAGCGGGGCTCGAACCCGTGACCTCCAGATGGTTAAATGGTGTTTAGTAAACTTCTGCAAAATATTGTTAAAATACACACAGTATGACCATTAAATACAACATTTAAATAGAAGGAATGCTTTATAATGGGCCAGTTTATCTTACTGGACAAAATGGTAAAAAAAAAAATTTTTAAGGGAGAAGTGGGGCCCTAGGGGGCGATGTCAAAGTCCCTATGGCGACTATTTCGCCCACGTCACCCTCTAGAATGAACCCTGTTAATAAGTAAGCTAGGATTTTTTTTTTTAATAAATACAACAATATTTACCATAAATACTCCTTCCTGGTCCTTGTCCTCCAGCTGTCTCATGACGCCGGCGGCTATCATGCACGTGCACACCTGGCATGCTATCACATTGATGTCGTGCTTCGTCATCACAAGGCGTAGGTAGTGAGACTTGTCTATAGACCCGCTCAACCAACTTAACAACATCTGACCTGAAGTGTGAAATAACAATGGGTAAAGGGAAGCAACCTTTCATTGATACCATTCTGACATCACTAGAGTTCTTTCCCTTTTGTGACAAAGGAAATGGGGGAAAATGGCATATAGCATTTTACACAACCTCAGTACGTTTGAGTTGGGAAAATGAGTCAAACTCGTTAACCTAAATTTATCTGCTGATTGCCAAGTTTCTAATGCAAATTTTAGTGAGATGTTTTTAATTTGTTTTTACATTGAAAAATGTTGCAGTCAAACTATAATTATTATTTGTCAATGACGAGCATACATTTCGTAATTATTAAGATTATGAGAGACATTACTGGTTTTCTATTACCTTCCTTGATGGATAAAGTCAAATTTATCCCTAAATGTGTATTGGTCCTTTTAGTTGGAATCCTTTGTTCTTACTGTTGTAGTCTAAACAGATGTTGCGTTAGGATAAATGCAATTTGATCAAAATCATGTTAATTAATTTAACCAATTTTTACAGTAAGGTTATCCATTGGACATGCTAAAGGATATCTGTCGAGATTTAATAATTTCATAATTATAAGATGAGAATACGGATGAATATGGAAAACATGTGGTGCAAAGGAAACAACAATAAAAACAGAGGAGACCAATTAAGAGGACCAATGTGCTATTAGGAGTATTCAGGGGCAATAACTGAGAAATGTTTCTCATTGGGTGTAAAGTTTCTACGAAATGATCTAGATAATCTTAGTGGGAACAAGCATAGGATAGCGACATGGTGCGTGTCGTAGTGTATCCGGCAGCCCATATAGGCTATTTTGTGGGTTTCTTCGTAATTTAACTCATTGCATGCTGGGTAAAATTAAGGCTATAAATTGTTCAAATAATTGTAGCAGACAACACTTCATTAATGTGTTTTTTTTATTTGCAACTGAAAGTTCTGGAATTATGTCATGGAATTTCATTAGAATTGTGTCATTATGACACAAATGTAATGAAATTGCGTGACATATTTGACTGGTTAATTTCACCGCTAGCGTGCAAAGAGTTAAGGAATACAAAAGGTCATCTTACATTGCAATTTATTATTATATAATGTGGATTAGATTCTTTACAATTTATAGCAATAAACATGCCCACTTCCTTACTGGATATACAATATGGTCTCGCAGGGTGAAGACAAAGTCTCTATTAGTCATCAAATCTTATAAGAGTACAGTCAAACCTGTCCTAAGCAGCCAGCCAAGGGAATCACAGAAATTGGCTGCTTAGCACAGGTAGCTGCTTAATAGAGGGAAAATGTATAATAAAACAGCATATTGGGAATCTGGAAACTGGTTGCTTAATACAGGCTGGCTGCTTAATGGAGGTGACCACTAACACAGGTTTGACTGTATACTGTTTATACACAATCTATTTTACATACATTTCCTACATACTTCTATATAGCAGCGGAATTAACAATGTGCAATTAAAGTGTTTTTGCCTAAGGAAACCTTCACTGTGGTTCTGGTGGTGCTCACACTCCCAACCTCTCCATTACGAGGCAAACGTCTGTCCGCTTAGCGCAGTGGTTAGTGTGCTCGCTTCTCACAAATGCAACCCAGACTCGATCCTCGGACCGGAAAGTATTTGAGATGGTATGGTGGTCGCCAGATTGGACAGGTGGTTTTCTCCGGGTACACCGATTTCCTCTCACACGAATGACCATATTTACGCTTTGTTTATGCTTCTTTCGCAATCGTTGTAAAATAAATGAAGTTAAACTTACGAGGCAAACGGTGGTATTTATTTACACAACGGCTATTTCCTGGATGGACTCATGAAATAGGCATTATTACTAGTGCTTAAGCTACAACTTCCAAGCAGGGAGAAGCTTCATGTATACAAGGGAGAAGCTTCATGTATACAAGGGAGAAGCTTCATGTATACAAGGGAGAAGCTTCATGTATACAAGGGAGAGGCTTCATGTATACAAGGGAGAAGCTTCATGTACCGTATACAAGGGAGAAGCCTGTTGACTCAGCAATGTGTTCTCTATATACACCTAAAACATTTCTCCCTATGCGTCCTCTATATACACCTAAAACATTTCTCCCTATGCGTCCTCTATATATACCTAAAACATTTCTCCCTATACGTCCTCTATATACACCTAAACATTTCTCCCTATGCGTCCTCTATATACACCTACAAACATGTCTCCCTATGCGTCCTCTATATACACCTACACACATTTCTCCCTATGCGTCCTCTATATACACCTAAAACATTTCTCCCTATGCATCCCTCAATATACACCTAAAACACTTCTCCCTATGCATCCTCTCTATACACCTAAAACACTTCTCTCTATGCATCCTCTATATACACCTACACACTTCTCCCTATGCATCCTCAATATACACCTAAAACACTTCTCCCTATGCATCCTCTCTATACACCTAAAACACTTCTCTCTATGCATCCTCTATATACACCTACACACTTCTCCCTATGCATCCTCAATATACACCTAAAACACTTCTCCCTATGCATCCTCTATATACACCTAAAACACTTCTCCCTATGCATCCTCTATATACACCTAAAACACTTCTCCCTATGCATCCTCTATATACACCTAAAACATTTCTCCCTATACGTCCTCTATATACACCTAACACATGTCTCCCTATACATCCTCTATATACACCTAAAACATTTCTCCCTATACGTCCTCTATATACACCTAAAACATTTCTCCCTATACATCCTCTATATACACCTAAAACATTTCTCCCTATGCATCCTCTATATACACCTAAAACACTTCTCCCTATGCGTCCTCTATATACACCAAAAACATTTCTCCCTATACATCCTCTATATACACCTAAAACATTTCTCCCTATGCGTCCTCTATATACACCTAAACACTTTTCCCTATGCATCCTCTATATACACCTACAAACATTTCTCCCTATGCATCCTCTATATACACCTAAAACACTTCTCCCACAACTCAAACTAGGGAGAAGTGAATCAGCGGAGGGAGACTATTTCTCCCACATCACCCTCTTGCATATCAGGACAGGGCAAAATGGCATAATCTTATACGATACGACAAGCACAACAATGCCGTAACTTGCCACATACCTTCAAATACTTCCATCTTGGTAAAGTCCAGTTTTCCGGGCAAGTCCATCGGCCATTTTACAGCGTCCTCTAAATTTATGTTTGTTTTGTAAATCATAGGTGCTACCGGATGCACAGGGGGAGCACTATGGGGTGGAGACTTGGGCCCCTCCTGTGACCCCATCATCCTCTGTCGAATATGAGGACTACATGTGACCATTCTGTTTGCCGGCAGTAGACAGGCGTCCAGGTCGGTCTCCATTTCACTGTCCTGATGCCTGAGAACTGTAAATCAATAGTATGCATACTTACATGACATAGACAATAGTTTAGACATTAAATTAAATTTCAGTTAGGCCTTCAAGCCCATGAGGACATACATTTTATATACAGTTAGCGAACAGTGCAAACATAATGCATACATTATATACAAATCAGTGTGAGCTCCCACAATCATAGCCGTGTATATTTATTTCTATGAGTAAATACATGTAACATTTATCTGATATGTGTCTTATAATTAAAGCAAAACAGTTCTTTATTTCTAATATGGAGACGCAACAAACCACAAAACCAAACATACAAAATTGTAAGTGACAAAACACAAAACCAAACATACAAAATTGTAAGTGACAAAACACAAAACCAAACATACAAAATTGAAGTGACAAAACACAAAACCAAACACACAAAATTGAAGTGACAATACACAAAACCAAACATACAAAATTGAAGTGACAATACACAAAACCAAACATACAAAATTGAAGTGACAAAACCAAACATACAATATTGAAGTTGTAACATATATTAATATTAATACATGTTTACTGCATAGCATTCTTCATCTTAGAATGTTTTATTTTAACGTTTTCGAAATGCCAATATTTATATTATTCACACCGCGATGTATTATTATAATACATATATTTCTCAGTAATGGAAATGTTACCAATCAAGAATCAAGAATCACTAGTAAAATGTAGATACATGTAGCCAACTACTTTCAAACTTGCTCTAACGACCATGTCTAATAAGAGACCACTTTTTCATTTCCAGTTTGTGTTGTTTAACAGGGATCATTCTAGATCAGAATGTTTGGGAGAAGTGAGAAAGCGTGTGATCGCTTCCTTAAAATACTTCTGCAAAATAGGGTTAAAATGCACAGTACAACCATTAAATACAACATTTGAATAGAAGGAGTGCTTTATAATGGGCCCAGAGTATCTTATTAGACAAAATTTTGTTTGAAAATCGTAAAAACAAAACAATATTTTTTTTAGGGAGAAGTGGGGCACCCAGATGGCGAAGTCAGGGTCCCTAGGGCGACAATTTCGCCCACATCGCCCTCTAGAATGATCCCTGCCCTCACTAGCATAAGAATCATTGGTGTTGCAAGCGCTATCATAGCCTAGTGCATACCTTGACCATAATAAAAACTGATTGAAAAGTGTTAAAAAATATACACAGATATGTACTACTTGTATTGTGTGCATTAAATTTCGTGACATGGATGATTGACATTTATGGCATTTACATTGATAAAATTGACAATTTTTCACATTTTCACAACATTTTCTATTTTCATTAAATACATTTTTTATTAGCCGATTTACATATTTGTACCTTAATGCTCAGGTGAGCTCAAATACAAAGTGAAGCTTACCTTCAGTCTTGCCTTCGGTTGATGGCATCCTTGAGTTGACCTCACCTTCTTCTTTATTATTCTCCCTAAACATTGACTTCAGCTTCTGGTGGTCTCGATCTATCATCGCCTTATCCAAGTCAGTAACCGCCAAACTCCGCTTCAAGGCTGGCGAAGATTGAGAAAGGGCTGCATTGGGTGTGTTATCATATGACGAGCTGCCTCTAATAGAACAGTATTCCTTTTCTGGACTAGTTGGTTCGGAATAATTTCTATGAAGTTTATGCGATGCTTCAACTTGCTGTTGGGAACCAGTATATTCAGACTGTGACCTTCGATATTCTCTGTTACTGTGAGTGGTTTCCTTTTCCTTATCACATTCTACAGCAGTAGACACCGTCTGCCCAATATTTTCAGAATCAAACACCAAATTAACCTCACTTACTCTTTCCAGGTCAGTAATAGCTTTTGTTTTCCTACTTAAGTCACCATTCTTGTCTTGGTGTGTAATATCATCACCAACATTTTGTACATTTCTTTTATTTTCAGAACTGTTTTGTGAAACTGATTGCTCAACAGGGGAAGATGGCACATTGGAACTTCCGGATGAAGTTCGAGTCCTAGGACTGCGTAACAAAGTAGCTCCTACAATAACAACACTTTTCGGAGAGGAATCTATCACTCCAGTTTCATGTTTTCCCTCTAAAGCCTCATCCAGTTTACTTATCCCTTCATCAGTTTGATGACTGGCTTCAGCTAAGTTTGTTCTACTTCTACTAGTAGAATTGGAGTCGCCAGTTTCTGGTTTTGAATTAATGCTAGTGGTATCAGTTTTATCAGCTGTATTACCTGCTTCACTGTCTGTGGATTGCTCAGTGTTATCACTGGACGGTTGCACACTGTTTCTAGTTTTAGTTCTGAGATATCTAGCCGATACGAGAGTAGCCGTTCTCTCAGAAGCGGATGATCTAGATCTTGTAAGAGACGACATTCCTTCACGCCGCCATCTTGTGCGAGCTGTTCCAACTTCCCCCACTTTATTAGAGGATTCTTTCACTTCATTTTCACACTTTTCCACCTTTGTACTTGTACTGTCGGTGTTCACTTTCATATTCTTTTGTGAATTTTCATTACCTGCTTCATCTGTATTACCATCTTGAGATCTTATAAAAGGTCTGTTGTCCAATAAGTCTTTTAAACGAAAACTAGTGGATCTCAGTTTATTTCTAACAGCTCTTTTATCAGGTGCCTGATTCTCATCCTTACAGCTGTACTGCCCAGGTGATAGAGGACTTTTAGGACTGGTGGAGTCTGGACCTGGGACTGATGTTTGTTTGTGTATTAGCAACTGTGTCCTACCTGTGTTTAAAGGACTTTGGGGTCTTCTAAGCAGAATAGAACTAGCAAGACTGGAATTCTGGATTCTTGGTGGAATAATGACTCTAGACTGTGATATACTATCACTTGTCATAGGACCACTTGTTGTAACCAGACTATTTTCAGATGTCTGCTGGTCACCCAAACCAGTTGTCTGCTCCACGGAGCTTGTTCCTGGCTTTGATTCAGTATTGCTTGTACTCTGTAAATAGTTGACATGCATCTATAATGATGAACATGAAATATGAATTCAGGTAATCAATTTAATATTTTGTTTAAACTTTTATCACATCAACTGGCTTGTATTAGAATCAATGAATTCTTATATTTCCTTTGGCCCCTCACTATATGCCTGAGTAGAACTATATAAACATTATTATTTATATAAATTTAAATAATAAATTATTATCCGGGTGATATATTATATGACACAATGGCAATTTTAATGTGATTTGGGAGTTGGGCCCCCAAAACTGCAATTGTACGTGAAATGGTGTATAATGAGTTCTTCGAATAATTTGGCATAGACGAAAGTATGTTGTAACTTTGCATTGTATATTTTCTCCAAAAAAAAAAATTGATAAGACAGTAACCTATAATTCTCTATGTATGTGTGTATCTGTCAATGTGACATTAATATTTAACTTTGAAATGATAACCATAATATATACAGTCTACATCCGTTATGTCGAATTCCGTTGGACAGAACAAAATACTTCGACATAACTGAAGTTTGACTTAATGAAATTCGATATAAACGGAGCCAGTTATATGTACACAATGATAGTGTCTGAAACGGGACTTTGATCTGACTTCGAGATAACCGGAGAATTCGACATAACCGACTTTGACATAATGGGTGTAGACTGTACTTGAAACACACAAACAAAAACATTTTATTGAAATTTATGACAGAAATTTATTCAATGGAATTACTCCGATTCTTGCATACCTGTCATTCTATACAATATTTTAGAACCGTCTCAGCCATTAGATTTCATCATCATCACATGGTTACAATGGCGATCTGCTATCTGGAGCTGGGGTTTCAAACTTACGAATTACAACTAAAACATACCCGATTAAGACTTACCCCATCATATGTGTTGTCCCCAGACGGTTGCCTCGTCATCCTGGCCGCTGCAGTGAGTGCTGGACTCATGGCTCGCTGTAGAATCCTGTGCATTGGACTGCCTGGTCTCTGTAGGGCTGCAAGTCGCCTCCCTGGGGTCCTCATTCCTGCAGCGGACCCGGTTGCACTGCCATTAACTACTGAAGATGTAGCTTGAGAGGACGTAAGAGATGAGGAAGTAGTTGTCTCTGAAGACACTGTGGTTCTAAGAGGGCCATATGGATTGCTTGGCCTTGACAATCGGATTATCCGACTTGGTTGTTTTACTGGCTCAGGGAGTTGTGTAGTTTTCGGGCCAGTTTCCGATGAAGCATCTTCTTTTCCCGTTTCACCATTATCAGCAGCTACAGTACTACTGTCTGAGCTACTCATTTCCGTACTGTGCTTAGAACTAACAGGTTCTGATACATTTTCAGTATCAGTTGTGGTGTCTTGTTTCTGGAAGGCGGACAATTCATGAATGACATTCTTTACAAATGTTTCATCCTCTGTGTCAGAATCAGCCATTTCTATCACCACTCCACATTATTTATCGTTAGCATTCAGCAACATTGCACATTGTCTCTACATATGCTTCTCTTCTACAAACAGAAAAAACAAAAATATAATCCATATGTATAATTAATTTGTATTTGGTGTTTAACAAAGACACACAAACAGCTTGGGTCACATGGCGACTATCACACTACTAGCGGATGAACCCCCCACCCCCAACCCCCAAAGGTACACCTCCTAACAGCATGTCAGGCTTGGATAGGTACCTGGGTATTATCCCCAACCCTCCGTAAGCCAGCTGAATAGCTTCCCTACATGTAAGAATTTGACACCTCAGTGGGATTCGAACATACAGTAGTGAGGGGCAAGTGAAGTCAACAACTGTACCAACTTGGCCACCAGATAATTCAGATGTAAATTTATCAAAATGTTATCTTTGTTAAGTCACCAGGGGAAAAGTTACTATTAACCCTTTCAACACCACAGACCTCTATATAGGCTTACAAAAAGTGTAGATCCAGATGAGCCGGCTCGTGACGAGCCGTCTCATCAGGATCTGCACTTTTTGCAAGTAGTATTACTAATTTTAGACAAAATTACCCATCTTGATAAATGAACTGGTCCGAATGTAATTTTCTTATTCATTTATTGGTCTAAGAATATCATGGACCAGTCCATGTGAGTTACTTGGTGTTGAATGGGTTAATGGTGATGTATATGTACCATCCATACTCACCAATTAGACAACCTTTTTACCACCAGATTATGGCCTCATGTGGGTTCCCGTCTTATAAGTGAGTGCTAAAACAGAAGCTTTTAATGTGTTAACCCTTTCCTTCATAGAGATTTAGGTTAATATACTATTATATCTCCATACAAACGACAGCCATTTAGCTATCATGCAGTGGATAAGTAGTCGCCATATCTATCCCACCTTTATAGATATTACTGGGACTACATGAGATATAAGTTAATATACTATTATATCTCCATACAAACGACAGCCATTTAGCTATCATGCAGTGGATAAGTAGTCGCCATATCTATCCCACCTCCGTAGATATTACTGGGACTACATAGAGATTTAGGTTAATATAGTCGCCATATCTATCCCACCTCCATAGGGCTGCTTTATAGAGATGACCACTAACACAGGTTTGACTGTATTCAGTTGACAACTTGAGATCATTAGGAGTTGCAACAAGCCTAACTAACATTTATATAAACATGGCTAACTAACATTTATATAAACATGGCTAACCAACATTTAAAAATATAAACATGGCTAACGAACATTTATATAAACATGGCTAACTAACATTTATATAAACATGGCTAACTAACATTTATATAAACATGGCTATCCAACATTTATATAAACATGGTTATCCAACATTTATATAAACATGGCTAACCAACATTTATATAAACATGGCTAACTAACATTTATATAAACATGGCTAACATTTATATAAACATGGCTAACTAACATTTATATAAACATGACTATCCAACATTTATATAAACATGGTTATCCAACATTTATATAAACATGGCTAACTAACATTTATATAAACATGGCTAACATTTATATAAACATGGCTAACTAACATTTATATAAACATGGCTAACTAACATTTATATAAACATGGCTAACTAACATTTATATAAACATGGCTAACTAACATTTATATAAACATGGCTAACTAACATTTATATAAACATGGCTAACCAACATTTATATAAACATGGCTAACCAACATTTATATAAACATGGCTAACTAACATGTATATAAACATGGCTAACCAACATTCATATAAACATGGCTAACTAACATTTATATAAACATGGCTAACTAACATTTATATAAACATGGCTAACCAACATTTATATAAACATGGCTAACTAACATTCATATAAACATGGCTAACCAACATTCATATAAACATGGCTAACTAACATTTATATAAACATGGCTAACCAACATTTATATAAACATGGCTAACTAACATTTATATAAACATGGCTAACCAACATTCATATAAACATGGCTAACTAACATTTATATAAACATGGCTAACCAACATTCATATAAACATGGCTAACTAACATTTATATAAACATGGCTAACCAACATTTATATAAACATGGCTATCCAACATTTATATAAACATGGCTAACTAACATTTATATAAACATGGCTAACTAACATTTATATAAACATGGCTAACCAACATTTATATAAACATGGCTAACCAACATTTATATAAACATGGCTAACTAACATTTATATAAACATGGCTAACTAACATTTATATAAACATGATAAAACAGGAGTGTCATTAAAAATCGCGCCACTTCTACATACTTTCTTTCTATTCAGACCAACATTTCTATTCCATTTGAATATTAATCCTCAAGTCAGGTCTTAAAAGTTAAATCTCCCCTTTCAAGTTTGATATGTTTTTAATGTAATGGTAGACTAGGACGCGTGTACAATTGACAAAAGTTAACAAAGCCTTCAAACCACTTCTAGGTACGGCTGGAGTGCACCATAAGTCATCATTAGGGTGATCAATGGCTTGGCTTTTATTTCAGAAATAAATCTAGGTGGGAATAAAATTATCTCAACTGTTATCTTAATTACAATCTAAACTGATAAAAAAAAGAGTGTCTGTTAGAATATTACGCATACATGTATTTACATGGCTCATTCTAGAGGGCGACTTGGGCGAAATAGTCACCCTAGGGGGGGCAAAATAGCTGCCCTAGGGACCTAGACTTCACCCCCTGGGACTGGGAGCCCACTTCTCCCTAAAATTGTGTTTTAAAATTATTTTTTTACAATTTTCATACCAAATTGTGTCCAATAAACACGCCATTGTAGAGCTCTCCTTCATATTCATATGTTCTATTTAATGGTCATATTGTGTATTTTAACCCTATTTTGTTGAACTATATTAAATAACACCATTTAAGGATGCAATTGCGCGCTTTCTCACTTCTCAATTCTGACCTAGAATGAACAGGGATCATTCTAGAGGGTGATATTGTCGCCCTAGGGACACTGACTTCGCCCTCTGGGGGCCCCACTTCTCCCTTAAAATGTTTTTACGATTTTCAAACAAAATTTTGTCTAGTAAGATACACTGGCCCATTATAAAGCACTCCTTCTATTCAAATGTTGTATTTAATGGTTGTACTGTGCATTTTAACCCTATTTTGCAGAAGTATATTAAAGAACACCATTTAAGGAAGCGATCACGCGCTTTCTCACTTCTCCCAAACATTCTGACCTAGAATGAACCCTGCATTTAACAGATCTATCTTCTACATTACTTTGTTTTCTTCAAATAGAAACCTCAAGACTAAAATAATCAAAGCGAAAGTAATCCAAGGTTTAACTTTAGTGAGTTACTGATGACTTTTTAAGTACATACCCATAAACGGGGGTAATTTACACAAGATTAAATTCACAAATAACAGTTAATTTGAAATGTTTCTTAACCCATTCAACACCAAGTAACACACATGGACTGGTGCAGGATATTTAACCCATTCAACACCAAGTAACACACATGGACTGGTGCAGGATATTTAACCCATTCAACACCAAGTAACACACATGGACTGGTGCAGGATATTTAACCCATTCAACACCAAGTAACACACATGGACTGGTGCATGATATTTTTAGACAAATAAATTAATAAGAAAATTACATTTGGACCAGTTCATTTATCAAAATGGGAAATTTTGTCTAAAAATAGTAATATTACTGGCAAAAATTGCAGATCCTGATGAGATGGCTCCAGTAACTGACCGATATCTCTCATTCCATACTTTTCTTTACCCGAAAGCCCACTTATACGTATGCATTTACTTAAAATCGCTTTAAGCACAGAGATATTCTAAGGAGTTGATTGTTAGAATTCATTATTACTGTCTCATATTATATTCATTTATAATTGATTCAGATTTATAGAAAATCCTGCAGATCTTCCGAGAAATGAAGTGTTTATTATTTTATGAAATTATTATTTGCAAATTATTATTATATTTATTTTAAACTTGCCAAAAACTGTACAAATGATGGTTTATTAATGTTAACACTAGGACAACACATGTAAACAGTACCATAGCCAGAGGCAAATTCCAACCGAGGAAATCGAAGGGGTCCGGGGGTATGTTTACCCCTTAAAAGAATTGTAGTATAGAAGTGATTTCCCACGTTTTCTGATTTAATGAGTTTAGACGTATAATTATGTACTGACCTTTCAGCGCTCTAGTAGTCAACATTTTAAACAGCAAAGGGATATTTTTTGGCATTTTATTTTTCATTTATTTTTGTTTGCCTCGGAAATTTTAACCGAGGCAACTGCCTCGGTGTGCCTCAATGTGGCTACGGGCTTGGTAGATCAATTAATTGTATTCATTTGAAGAAAAGAAACACACAAAACATAGACTTCAATTATTGGAAAATACAAACCATGAGTCAGCTATGCACACTTTCTTGAATGATTTACATGTAGCCTGTTCTTAACCATCCGTGTAACAAGTAATTCCGCCATTAAAGTAACGATATTTATCAAATGCGTTACATTGCATACAATTTGATCGAATTTAACGCACTAGTAACTTCGCACACAAAACCTTGTATCATAAGTTAAATACATTTTTGAATATCGCATATTGGTCATAATTACCATGAATAATCCAATTACAACCACAGGTGCTTTGTGTATGTTATTCATATAGAGGTCGACTTTTCTTCCTTAGTCTACAATATTGTGTCCAACGTGCGAATTAAATCTAAATTTACAATAAATACAATATGAACAAATACATTGTACAACCAAACATGAACAGGTCAAATGTCAACAGAAAAGTTGAGTCGTGGAAGTCGTGATAGCACAGTGAATGCAAGTTCGCTTCAGGTGCGAAAGGTCTGGAGTTTGAGCCCTGCTGGAGCCGTTACGATAGTGCCCTTAGGCAAGGCATTTAAATTCCACATTTCCTCTTCTCTCTCCTTTATGGCGATGGATTCCATCAGGAACGAGGTCTCGAGAGTGATTAATATAAGCTAAAAGAACTTGTTTCGCAATGGAGCTAAAATAAATTTGTATAAACTAACAGAAAAATTATCCTGTAAAGAAGCATACCGTATATATGCTAAAGATCCAGATCAGCTCATATTTAATTGTTTTTGTACAAGAAAAAAAACCAGTGCTATTATAACTATCAATGTGAAAGTCGTGATAGCGCAGTGGATGCGCGTTCGCTTCCGGTGCGAAAGGTCCAGAGTTCGAGCCCCACTGGAGCCGTTACAATTGTGCCCTTAGGCAAGGCATTTAAATTCCACGTTGCCTCTTCTCTCTCCCTCGTGGCGATGGATTCCATCAGGAATGAGGTCTAGAGAGTGATTTATATAAGTTGAAATAACTTGTTTCGCAATCGAGCTAAAATAAATTCGTATAAACTAACTATCAATGTGGTGAAGTGATAAATGTGTTAATAAATCTATTTGCTATAGGTATACACTACTATACCGTACACAATGCAATTAGAAACACTTCTATTTCTCTCAGTCATTGGAAAATGGATCGTTAATTGAACAGGACATTCGATGATCGAGGGACAAGATACCATTCCAATTGACAAATTCAGATCAAATTATCAATTTAATACAAGTTTTTGAACATCTATGTTTAGTTTATACAAATTTATTTTAGCTTGATTGCGAAACAAGTTCTTTCAACTTATGTTAATCACTCTCGAGACCTAATTCCTGACGGAATCCATCGCCATGAAGGAGAGAGAAGAGGCAATGTGGAATTTAAATGCCTTGCCTAAGGGCACAATCGTAACGGCTCCAGCGGAGCTCGAACTCCGGACCTTTCGCACCTGAAACGAACGTGCATCCACTGCGCTATCACGACTTCCACATCTATGTTTATATTACATCAAATACAAAGGTTAAGAGTCTCCTTGGTCTGGTGGTCTAGCACGCTGTTATTAGAACTAGCCTTTCACCGGGATCATGAGCTTGTGGTCTAGCATGCTGTTATTAGAACTAGCCTTTCACTGGGATCATGAGCTTGTGGTCTAGCATGCTGTTATTAGAACTAGCCTTTCACCGGGATCATGAGCTTGTGGTCTACCATGCTGTTATTAGAACTAGCCTTTCACCGGGATCATGAGCTTGTGGTCTAGCATGCTGTTATTAGAACTAGCCTTTCACAGGGATCATGAGCTTGTGGTCTAGCATGCTGTTATTAGAACTAGCCTTTCACAGGGATCATGAGCTTGTGGTCTAGCATGCTGTTATTAGAACTAGCCTTTCACTGGGGTCATGAGCTTGTGGTCTAGCATGCTGTTATTAGAACTAGCCTTTCCCCGGGATCATGAGCTTGTGGTCTAGCATGCTGTTATTAGAACTAGCCTTTCACAGGGATCAAGAGCTTGTGGTCTAGCACGCTGTTATTAGAACTAGCCTTTCACCGGGATCATGAGCTTGTGGTCTAGCATGCTGTTATGAGAACTAGCCTTTCACAGGGATCATGAGCTTGTGGTCTAGCACGCTGTTATTAGAACTAGCCTTTCACCTGGGTCATGAGCTTGTGGTCTAGCATGCTGTTATGAGAACTAGCCATTTACTGGGATCATGAGCTTGTAGTCTAGCTTGCTGTTATGAGAACTAGCCATTTACTGGGAGCATGAGCTTGTGGTTTAGCATGTTGTTATTAGAACTAGCCTACCACCGGGATCATGAGCTTATGGTCTAGCATGCTGTTATTAGAACTAGCCTACCACCGGGATCATGAGCTTATGGTCTAGCATGCTGTTATTAGAACTAGCCTACCACCGGGATCATGAGCTTATGGTCTAGCATGTTGTTATTAGAACTAGCCTACCACCGGGATCATGAGCTTATGGTCTAGCATGCTGTTATTAGAACTAGCCTACCACCGGGATCATGAGCTTATGGTCTAGCATGTTGTTAATTGAACTAGCCTACCACCGGGATCATGAGCTTATGGTCTAGCATGCTGTTATTAGAACTAGCCTTTCACTGGGATCATGAGCTTATGGTCTAGCATGTTGTTATTAGAACTAGCCTATCACCAGGATCATGAGCTTATGGTCTAGCATGCTGTTATTAGAACTAGCCTACCACCGGGATCATGAGCTTATGGTCTAGCATGTTGTTATTAGAACTAGCCTATCACCAGGATCATGAGCTTATGGTCTAGCATGCGGTTATTAGAACTAGCATACCACCGGGATCATGAGCTTATGGTCTAGCATGCTGTTATTAGAACTAGCCTTTCCCCGGGATCATGAGCTTGTGGTCTAGCATGCTGTTATTAGAACTTGTCTTTCCCCGGGATCATGAGCTTGTAGTCTAGCATGCTGTTATTAGAACTAGCCTTTCACTGGGGTCATGAGCTTGTGGTCTAGCATGCTGTTATTAGAACTAGCCTTTCCCCGGGATCATGAGCTTGTGGTCTAGCATGCTGTTATTAGAACTAGAATTTCAAAGAGATCAAGAGCTTGTGGTCTAGCACGCTGTTATTAGAACTAGCCTTTCACCGGGATCATGAGCTTGTGGTCTAGCATGCTGTTATGAGAACTAGCCTTTCACAGGGATCATGAGCTTGTGGTCTAGCACGCTGTTATTAGAACTAGCCTTTCACCCGGGTCATGAGCTTGTGGTCTAGCATGCTGTTATGAGAACTAGCCATTCACTGGGATCATGAGCTTGTGGTTTAGCATGTTGTTATTAGAACTAGCCTACCACCGGGATCATGAGCTTATGGTCTAGCATGCTGTTATTAGAACTAGCCTACCACCGGGATCATGAGCTTATGGTCTAGCTTGCTGTTATGAGAACTAGCCTTTCACCGGGATCATGAGCTTATGGTCTAGCATGTTGTAATTAGAACTAGCCTACCACGGGGATCATGAGCTTATGGTCTAGCATGCTGTTATTAGAACTAGCCTACCACCGGGATCATGAGCTTATGGTCTAGCATGCTGTTATTAGAACTAGCCTATCACCGGGATCATGAGCTTATGGTCTAGCATGCTGTTATTAGAACTAGCCTACCACTGGGATCATGAGCTTATGGTCTAGCATGCTGTTATTAGAACTAGCCTACCACCGGGATCATGAGCTTATGGTCTAGCATGTTGTTATTAGAACTAGCCTACTACCGGGATCAAGAGCTTATGGTCTAGCATGCTGTTATTAGAACTAGCCTACCACCGGGATCATGAGCTTATGGTCTAGCATGTTGTTATTAGAACTAGCCTACCACCGGGATCATGAGCTTATGGTCTAGCATGTTGTTATTAGAACTAGCCTATCACCAGGATCATGAGCTTCTGGTCTAGCATGTTGTTATTAGAACTAGCCTACCACCGGGATCATGAGCTTATGGTCTAGCATGCTGTTATTAGAACTAGCCTATCACCAGGATCATGAGCTTGTGGTCTAGCATGTTGTTATTAGAACTAGCCTACCACCGGGATCATGAGCTTATGGTCTAGCATGCTGTTATTAGAACTAGCCTATCACCAGGATCATGAGCTTGTGGTCTAGCATGTTGTTATTAGAACTAGCCTACCACCGGGATCATGAGCTTATGGTCTAGCATGCTGTTATTAGAACTAGCCTATCACCAGGATCATGAGCTTGTGGTCTAGCATGTTGTTATTAGAACTAGCCTACCACCGGGATCATGAGCTTATGGTCTAGCATGCTGTTATTAGAACTAGCCTATCACCAGGATCATGAGCTTGTGGTCTAGCATGTTGTTATTAGAACTAGCCTACCACCGGGATCATGAGCTTATGGTCTAGCATGCTGTTATTAGAACTAGCCTTTCACTGGGGTCATGAGCTTGTGGTCTAGCATGCTGTTATTAGAACTAGCCTTTCCCCGGGATCATGAGCTTGTGGTCTAGCATGCTGTTATTAGAACTAGCCTTTCACCGGGATCATGAGCTTGTGGTCTAGCATGCTGTTATTAAAACTAGTCTTTCACCGGGGTCATGAGCTTGTGGTCTAGCATGTTGTTATTAGAACTAGCCTTTCACTGGGGTCATGAGCTTGTGGTCTAGCATGCTGTTATTAGAACTTGTCTTTCACTGGGATCATGAGCTTGTGGTCTAGCTTGCTGTTATTAGAACTAGCCTTTCACAGGGTCAAGAGCTTGTGGTCTAGCACGCTGTTATTAGAACTAGCCTTTCACCGGGATCATGAGCTTGTGGTCTAGCATGCTGTTATGAGAACTAGCCTTTCACAGGGATCATGAGCTTGTGGTCTAGCACGCTGTTATTAGAACTAGCCTTTCACCGGGTCATGAGCTTGTGGTCTAGCATGTTGTTATGAGAACTAGCCAGGGTTGGTTGTGTTGTGTGTTTGTGTTTGGGTGGTTGTGTTGTGTGTTTTGTTTTCACTGGGATCATGAGCTTGTAGTCTAGCTTGCTGTTATGAGAACTAGCCATTTACTGGGAGCATGAGCTTGTGGTTTAGCATGTTGTTATTAGAACTAGCCTACCACCGGGATCATGAGCTTATGGTCTAGCATGCTGTTATTAGAACTAGCCTACCACCGGGATCATGAGCTTATGGTCTAGCTTGCTGTTATTAGAACTAGCCTACCACAGGGATCATGAGCTTGTGGTCTAACTTGCTGTTATTAGAACTAGCCTTTCACCGGGTCAGAGCTTTGGTCTACTGCTGTTATTAGAACTAGCCTCACGGGATCATGAGCTTTGGTTTAGCATGTGTTATTAGAACTAGCCTACCACCGGGATCATGAGCTTATGGTCTAGCATGCTGTTATTAGAACTAGCCTATCACCGGGATCATGAGCTTGTGGTCTAGCATGTGTTTTAGTTAGAACTAGCCTACCGATATGAGCTTTGGTCTAGCATTGTTATTAGAACTGCCTTCCGATCATGACTTGGGTCTAGCATGTGTTATTAGAACTAGCCTTTCACCGGGATCATGAGCTTGTGGTCTAGCATGCTGTTATTAAAACTAGTCTTTCACCGGGGTCATGAGCTTGTGGTCTAGCATGTTGTTATTAGAACTAGCCTACCACCGGGATCATGAGCTTGTGGTCTAGCATGCTGTTATTAGAACTTGTCTTTCACTGGGATCATGAGCTTATGGTCTAGCTTGCTGTTATTAGAACTAGCCTTTCACTGGGGTCATGAGCTTGTGGTCTAGCACGCTGTTATTAGAACTAGCCTTTCACCGGGATCATGAGCTTGTGGTCTAGCATGCTGTTATTAGAACTAGCCTTTCACCGGGATCATGAGCTTGTGGTCTAGCATGCTGTTATTAAAACTAGTCTTTCACCGGGGTCATGAGCTTGTGGTCTAGCATGTTGTTATTAGAACTAGCCTACCACCGGGATCATGAGCTTGTGGTCTAGCATGCTGTTATTAGAACTTGTCTTTCACTGGGATCATGAGCTTATGGTCTAGCTTGCTGTTATTAGAACTAGCCTTTCACTGGGGTCATGAGCTTGTGGTCTAGCACGCTGTTATTAGAACTAGCCTTTCACCGGGATCATGAGCTTGTGGTCTAGCATGCTGTTATTAGAACTAGCCTTTCACCGGGATCATGAGCTTGTGGTCTAGCATGCTGTTATTAAAACTAGTCTTTCACCGGGGTCATGAGCTTGTGGTCTAGCATGTTGTTATTAGAACTAGCCTACCACCGGGATTATGAGCTTGTGGTCTAGCATGCTGTTATTAGAACTTGTCTTTCACTGGGATCATGAGCTTGTAGTCTAGCATGCTGTTATTAGAACTTGTCTTTCACTGGGATCATGAGCTTGTAGTCTAGCATGCTGTTATTAGAACTTGTCTTTCACTGGGATCATGAGCTTGTGGTCTAGCATGCTGTTATTAGAACTAGCCTACCACCAGGATCATGAGCTTGTGGTCTAACTTGCTGTTATTAGAACTAGCCTACCACCGGGATCATGAGCTTGTGGTCTAACTTGCTGTTATTAGAACTAGCCTACCACAGGGATCATGAGCTTGTGGTCTAACTTGCTGTTATTAGAACTAGCCTTTCACCGGGTTCATGAGCTTGTGGTCTAACTTGCTGTTATTAGAACTAGCCTTTCATCGGGATCATGAGCTTGTGGTTTAGCACGCTGTTATTAGAACTAGCCTTTCACCGGGATCATGAGCTTGTGGTCTAGCATGCTGTTATTAGAACTAGCCTTTCACCGGGATCATGAGCTTGTGGTCTAGCATGCTGTTATTAGAACTAGCCTTTCCCCGGGATCATGAGCTTGTGGTCTAGGACGATATTATGAGAACTTGTCTTTCACTGGGATCACGAGCTTGTGGTCTAGCACGCTGTTATTAGAACTAGCCTTTCACCGGGATCATGAGCTTGTGGTCTAGCATGCTGTTATTAGAACTAGCCTTTCCCCGGGATCATGAGCTTGTGGTCTAGCATGCTGTTATTAGAACTAGCCTTTCACCGGGATCATGAGCTTGTGGTCTAGCATGCTGTTATTAGAACTAGCCTTTCACCGGGATCATGAGCTTGTGGTCTAGCATGCTGTTATTAGAACTAGAATTTCACCGGGATCATGAGCTTGTGGTCTAGCATGCTGTTATTAAAACTAGTCTTTCACTGGGGTCATGAGCTTGTGGTCTAGCATGTTGTTATTAGAACTAGCCTACCACCGGGATCATGAGCTTGTGGTCTAGCATGCTGTTATTAGAACTTGTCTTTCACTGGGATCATGAGCTTGTAGTCTAGCATGCTGTTATTAGAACTTGTCTTTCACTGGGATCATGAGCTTGTGGTCTAGCATGCTGTTATTAGAACTAGTCTACCACCGGGATCATGAGCTTGTGGTCTAACTTGCTGTTATTAGAACTAGCCTTTCACCGGGATCATGAGCTTGTGGTCTAACTTGCTGTTATGAGAACTAGCCTTTCACCGGGATCATGAGCTTGTGATCTAGCACGTTATTATTAAAACTAGTCTTTCACCGGGATCATGAGCTTGTGGTCTAGCACGTTATTATTAAAACTAGTCTTTCACCGGGATCATGAGCTTGCGGTCTAGCATGCCATTATTAGAACTAGTCTTTCACCGGGATCATGAGCTTGTGGTCTAGCATGTTATTATTAAAACTAGTCTTTCACCGGGATCATGAGCTTGTGGTCTAACTTGCTGTTATTAGAACTAGCCTTTCACCGGGATCATGAGCTTGTGGTCTAGCATGCTTTTTTTTTAAATTTAAGTTTATTTAACGTTGCTACCGGTTTCCCATTTGAGCGACGGGCAGTTTACCTAACAACACCTTTCCTGGGCAGGCTCCAGCGGTTAACCAGTACTTGGTGCACCAACCTCCGTAAGAAACTGCCAACTTTTTCATATAAATGAGACACGGTCTGAGCGGGGCTCGAACCCGTGACCATAAGAGATGATAGGTTACAGTGGTATACAAGTCAGCGACCGTAACCACTCGACCACGGAGGCGGTCTTCTAGCATGCTGTCATGAGAACTAGCCTTTTACCAGGAACATGAGCTTGTAATATGCATGTATTTCTACTTAAAGAGTTTTTAGGGTATGTGTGAATGAGAGTAATGAAAACATGAACATTTACATATTTTCGAAATATAATGTGAATATTTATTGGTTTTAGCTCATTTTCCAGTTTAACAGTTCTAGCTTGTACCATATAAACCAAGCAACTGTTACTGACAGTGGTGATGTCATTCGCAAACAGGTGGGGACCGAACGCGGGGTAATTGACGATGCCACCAATGCATCCTACATTTTTGTTTATCTGTCAAAAAGGTGCATCATGTATAAATTTCATGTTACTTTGTGGCATCCGTGGTCCAGTGGTACATTGTACATGTAGAGCATCGGATTTGGAATAGAACGGTCCGGTCAGGTCATGTGGGTAGAGTCACTGAACAAGGCACATCACACACATTGCTCAGTACCGATTAACTACTCAGGTCGGCTAAGCCTGCCCTGGAAAGCATGCCTGGTGGTCGAGAAGCTGGTACCAGCTTACCATGCCACGAATTGCTTACACCAGAAAGACCTAAATGCCGTATTAAACCAAAGCAATATACAGTACAAGTCTCGAAACCCCACAGATACAATTTCCGCAGTCACGAAATTTCTGTTCAATCCAGAGTGCGGACGTGTGATAACCACCCATACGTGACATAAGGAAATTATGACCATCTCATGACAGACTACTGGTACCTCACAAACTATTATCAATATATGGTATCTTTGATTTTAACACGTCTTCCCCCCAACATATATATACTATCCAATGAAAAATAACATTAATTTCGTTGAAAAACACATTGAAAATACACGTATCTATGCGAACTTGAATGGCTGTAAGTGTCGGTAGATGTCCACCTTACGATGTTTCACCTAGAAGTGATCGTATTATGTTTTTCCGCTAAGAAAATCTTGTGCCTTCACGCATGAATGGCACACCGGTATATTGTAATATATATTAATTTTAGGGAGAGGGTGAAGTCAGGATCCCTAGGGCGACAATTTCGCAGTTGTATGGCACTTGGAAAGGAGTCCTTGTGTAGAGCTCAAGTGTGTGGGTCGAGGTATCTCCGGTCATGACCTCTTAGGGTGATGTTGGTCATAATCAGGTATTGCTCGGTTGGGATGGCTATCAGGTTATGAACTATCATGATGACTGTAGCATTGTGGCGGCGCAGAGGCGTTGTAAGCTTTCCCAGGATAGGTTGTTAAGCATGGATGTAACACTGCTTGATCGTCTATGGTCACCGGTCACATATCTTACCGCTCTACGTTGCACTAGTCCTATAAATAAGACCTCTACATAAATTTTGTTTTTCTGTTATTTCGAGGTCTTCTCATTAAAGCTCATTTTCGCATAGCACTTTCCGCCCTGATCCGATGGCGGGATTTCTGACCAATATTTTGAAGCTTTTCGGATATGAACGGTATGTGTGCATTGGTGTTAAGAATAATCCTAAATATAGATATTAAGAACGTTTAAAATATATTGTCTAACCGTTGTGCATATCATTTAGCTGTTTGAAGTAGACAGGTGAGATTCTCCCATTTTTTCTGCAGTCTTCACAAAAGAAATCCGAATGAATTATTTTTAGTACATTTCATGCGTATGAACAATTGCATATTAAACGAAATCTTATTTGGTTCACCGTAATGGCACAGAGATAAATCCTGTAAACATTTTCGTCTACTTAATGATTTCTATTCTTGGCTTTTTATAATAACCAAAAATTCAAAATGGACGATATGGAATGGTGAAACTCTCCTATGAAATTTAAACGTTGATTTCTTGTATAATATTGTGTCAAGAGACGTAATAGACTGTGCAGAATTCAAACAACGGTATGTGTGTTCATCTTGTTAGCAATTTTAATTTATAAAATGACTTTTTAGAATATAAAATATGCTACGCATAATTGAGGTTTAGACTTTGAAAAATGCCTGGATAGTAAAATGTCACATTTTTCGAGTCTAAATATTTTGACTACGTTGCACCTGTTGGATCTATTTGATATTTGTGTCCTTAACATTTGGTGGACAACTATATGTATTATGCTTCAAGAATGCCAGGGTGTTGTTGAATTTATGTTTATTTATGTTATAGTTCACAAATAAATATATGAAGCCATATATTTTCAAGACAAAACATGTGCCGAAAAAGAAAAAAACATTTTTTAAAAAAAGGTTGCGCCAATTCACAAAATTTAGCGCCAATATTTGTTTTTGTCGCAATTGCCGCCATTGGCGACCGACAGCGGGAACCCTGATTATTCCAGGAGAGATCGATCGAGATGCTTTGCTGTATTTATTGTTTCTAGGATGGTACGTTGATATAATAGCTTCTTCGTGAGTTCAAAGTGTTTCATTTGAACTAACAAATATATACTATCTATAGTCCTACTTCCCAATAACTATAAGAGACTGGAACAAACATGTAAAGTAACCAAGCCCAATTCGGGGTTCGAACCCACGACTGCTTGATCCTCCATTACCTGGAGGCGAACACTCTACCGCGTCGCTATAAAAGCTAGCTCTATAGCGAGACAGTATAAGTCTCCCTATATACCACTACACTCCTCCCCTCTTCATATCTTTTGAATCCAGACATCAACCGTTCATACAGAAATTCAACGGAGTATAGCCCTCTCCAACCAATGTATGAGTTTGTGTAGTCAAACATGGGCCCGAAAAACACTTCTGACACCATTAAAGTAACCAAGCCCAAGTCGGCATTCGAACCCACAACTGCCTGATCCTCCATTACATGGAGGCGAATACTCTTACCGCGTCGCTATAAAAGCTAGCTCTATAGCAAGACATTATAAGTCTCCCTATATACCACTACAATAGCATAGTGTGCAGAACATCAACTGAGAGCTACAAACAAGTACAATCTTCAAGGCTGGATACGAGTAACCACTTCAACGAAATATTCATCAAAGGCCACTAACGACATCTACAAACACTTGATTTCTTTGGCAAATCAACAGTTTAGGCCAATTTGTTATAATCTCGCTCTCTCCATCCACCATGTACATGCATCAAGGATTCTACGTCAAATTCATTTTCACATAATTTACCCCACCCAGTAACAGTAGAATCAGTGGTTTTAAACAGTGAAACTTGGCAATCGGACGAAAGTAACAAAACAGTCATGTTAACAATCATGTTCAATGGTACTTACAATACAAACTACCATCCTAAATATATCAAAATACCTCAGTTAACCAGCTTATTTCGCCATAATAAACATATAATTCATTGACACAAATTATGTTTATATGTTTTGGGGAATTTATCTAACTGTAGTTAACTCCCTTCCGAGAGTTGCATTTAACCTAAAGTCAGTTCAATTAAGCTAAGTATGATATTAAAAACCGGAAAGACAGGATTTTGATCCGTGAGTATGTCCTATATTGTAGCACAGCTCTGGATCTTGCCAATTGAATGCCTGAGATTTCTCAACATTTCTGTGAAAAAATGTAGTATCCATAAATTTAACATTTCGGTGTCTCGTGTTCTTAATAATTTAATCCACAGGCACAAACATTTTTTTAAAATAGTAAGCATTACTTACTTGACAATAGGGTAAAAACAAAAAATAAGTGTGTGTCTTGTGCCTGTGATTTAACCATGATCCAAACACAATTGTTGTTGGAAATATAGTTAAACTATATAAATGACTCAAATGTACTGCATTCAATTCTATTTGCTATACTGTGAATACTTTTAACCGAAAATTGGAGATATTTGGAAAATGTCATTGATGAGATCAACTAGGAAATGGAGATATCAGTTGGGTCAATATCTTGATTAATTGTTCAATATTATGAAACAGTGCCTGAGATCAGAAATCAAAGCCTGTAAGTCTGTAATGTCCAAGTAAAGCCTGTAATATAATGCACACTGTATAAGAAATGACAGACCCGGGGAATAGCCTTGGTTCCAGTCTCTCTATTTTTCACCTTTTGTTTTACTTCTGGCAAAATGGCATTATCAGAAACTCAATACTGCTCAATTAATGGTCTCTGTGTTAAACATATATTTATATGACAGAGCAGGCAACAGACCAGAGCTTGCTGTGAGCATCCATATTCTGATACACTTGATATGTATTTTACCATAACAATCGAGTGAACACATTTACTGACATGCAAGCAATGCTCGTACATGATCAGTCTCCGTATGCCGACAGGTCTGTTATAAACTTTATATATGTGGTTGCTTAAAACAGTATGTCACACTGTGTATCCAGTTAACAGATATATGGACCAAGGACTCCTTGTCACAAGAAACATATCGGTCATCATAGATGGAGCCAAATCATCCAGCATAAGTCACCTCAGGGGTTCCACAGGGTATCGTTATTCGCCCGTACTGTTACTTACCTAAATAAATGACCTGACAACCAATATATCGCCAACAGCACGCCTGCGGCTAGCCTGGGTTCAAGTCTGTCGATTTTTCACTTTTTAAATTCTGGCAAAATGACGTTGATATTATCAAAAACTCAATACGGCCCAATTAATGGTCTCTGTGTTAAAATATATTTATTTGACTGACAAGGCAAAATATATCGACGCATGTTCCCAGGCTAGTCCGCGGCGTTCATGGTCGAGTAGTAGAGCTGACCCAACATTGTATATTGAGTGACTGTCCTATGTTCTCGATAGCCACATAAACGGAATAGATAGCCACATAAACGGAATTGATAGCCACATAAACGGAATTGATAGCCACATAAACAGAATTGATAGCCACATAAACGTAATGTAGTGTCCTCGATCAATGCACCTCACACACATTGCTTAGGGCTGGTTAATCACTTATGTCGACTAAGCCTGCCCAGGAAAATATATCTAGGTCCCCGCAAGGGGTTGGTCATAAATGGCACATATATGTATACGTTTTTTGCTGATAACTGCCTCTTATATAGCATCATACGAACCATCCAATCAGACATCGATAGCTTCCAACAATGGGACGTGACTGACAGATGGTTTTCAACCAACATGCTACTCTATCCAAAGTACACTACTCAAAGACACGATCTCAAACCAACACAACACGGTTTAAATAACTTGTAGTCACGATCTCAAACCAACACAACACGGTTTAAATAACTTGTAGTCACGATCTCAAACCAACACAACACGGTTTAAATAACTTGTAGTCACGATCTCATACCAACAAAACACGGTTTAAATAACTTGTAGTCACGATCTCAAACCAACAAAACACGGTTTAAATAACTTGTAGTCACGATCTCAAACCAACACAACACGGTTTAAATAACTTGTAGTCACGATCTCAAACCAACACAACACGGTTTAAATAACTTGTAGTCACGATCTCATACCAACAAAACACGGTTTAAATAACTTGTAGTCACGATCTCAAACCAACAAAACACGGTTTAAATAACTTGATGTCACGATCTCAAACCAACAACACACGGTTTAAATAACTTGTAGTCACGATCTCATACCAACAAAACACGGTTTAAATAACGTGTAGTCACGATCTCAAACCAACACAACACGGTTTAAATAACTTGTAGTCACGATCTCAAACGACCTCTCATGGAGCAACCACATCAACAACATCAAATTCCACCATTCCATTCTTGTTAAATATATTGTTCTCCTGCCTATTGTATATCAACCAATGGATAGGGAGAACAACTATATAAGATTTCTTTCGTTCTAGTCCCTTTCAGTCTACTGCTGTTAAATTATATGTAAAATGTTCATTTCTTGGTTACATGTAAACATACTAAAATAAATAATGCTTAAACTAAATTCCACCATGGCCTTCGTTTGGAAGGTCGATGATTCTATTTAGGCACCCAAATGTGTGTGACATACACAACGACTGGAATGATTACAGGCAATGTTTTATTTATTCCGAAAAATATATACTTAACCGTATACGCACGCGCGCGCGCGCGCACGCACGCATGCACACATGTAGTCCTTAACTATATACATGCATGCGTTCGTGTAGTCTTTAGTGATATATATGTATATATCCGTCATGCCCAATCAAAGATTTCCCAATAATTCAGGCGCGTAGCTGCCATTAGGCCAAAAGGCCCGGGCCTGCACATCATTTTGACCAACAACAAAAAAATATATATCATGTTTATTTGTTATAAAAACATGTCCGAATTTGTCTTTTAAATGTAGCAGAATGCTGGAAATTGCATCCTAATAACCAAACAAATCAGGGGGTGCATGCCCCCGGACCCCCTAGCAACCTCGTTCGCTACGCTCATTCAACATTCTTTACCCGGGCCTGCACATAATTTGCCTCCTGGCTACGCCCCTGATAATTGTTATAAATGTGCTAGATGATGCAGGTCGTAAAACATACATGGGCTACATATGTCAAGGTCGTATTGTTCACGTATGGTTTTGGTTTTGTATGGGTATCGTAATATGTTGATGCGTTAGTTGTCTGTTTTCAGACATATACTAATAGATTGAGTCCGCCTCCGTGGTCGAGTGGTTAAGGTCGCTGACGTGTATACCATGGTAACCTATCATCACTGATGGTCACGGGTTCGAGCCCCGCTCAGGCCGTGTCTCATTTATATGAAAATGTTGGCAGTTTCTTACGGAGGTTGGTGCACCCGAGTACTGGTTAACCACTGGAGCCTGCCCAGGAAAGGTGTTGTTAGGTAAACTGCCCGCCGGCGATATAGCCAAAAATGATGCTGATGCAGGCGTAAAACCCGAAATATAACAAATAACTGATAGATTGTGAATTACAATAATTGCACTGAAGCCATTCAGGAATCTGGGCGTTGTCACCTTTATAAATATTTCAAAACGAATACGGGGAAATACTTGTCTGCTGAAATGCGATATAAATTTAGGTATACATTGTCTCGCTTTCGATGCACTAGCTATACTTAAACATTGAAACAGGATGTCACATAACTCTTCCAAGGGAAACAAGAATCTGTGAATAGTGTCGTTTGATGAGTAAGTTATCAGTTGTATATAGAATGCGAGTATCATGTGATCATATGATGTTTTGTATCTGATGAATTTTGAAAATTAAACTCTGGGAAGCCGCGACTGTCTGGAGTTGCGATAACACATTGTGTCTTGTTCAGTTGATGTTCACTGTCTAACGCTGCGATAACACATTGTGTCTTGTTCAGTTGATGTTCACTGTCTGGCGTTGCGATAACACATTGTGTCTTGTTCATTTGATGTTCACTGTCTGGCATTGCGATAACACATTGTGTCGTGTTCAGTTGATGTTCACTGTCTGGCGTTGCGATAACACATTGTGTCTTGTGCAGTTGATGTTCATTGTCTGGCGTTGCGATAACACACTGTGTCTTTTTCATTTGATGTTCACTGTCTGGCGTTGCGATAACACATTGTGTCTTGTTCATTTGATGTTCACTGTCTGGCGTTGCGATAACACATTAAGTCGTGTTCATTTGATGTTCACTGTCTGACGTTGCGATAACACATTGTGTCTTGTTCATTTGATGTTCACTGTCTGGCGTTGCGATAACACATTGTGTCGTGTTCATTTGATGTTCACTGTCTGGCGTTGCGATAACACATTGTGTCTTGTTCAGTTGATGTTCACTGTCTGGCGTTGCGATAACACATTGTGTCTTGTTCATTTGATGTTCACTGTCTGGCGTTGCGATAACATATTGTGTCTTGTTCATTTGATGTTCACTGTCTGGCGTTGCAATAACACATTGTGTCTTGTTCATTTGATGTTCACTGTCTGGCGTTGCGATAACACATTGTGTCTTGTTCAGTTGATATTCACTATCTGGCGTTGCGATAACACATTGTGTCTTGTTCATTTGATGTTCACTGTCTGGCGTTGCGATAACACATTGTGTCTTGTTCATTTGATGTTCACTGTCTGGCGTTGCGATAACACAGTATGTCTTGTTCATTTGATGTTCACTGTCTGACGTTGCGATAACACATTGTGTCTTGTTCATTTGATGTTCACTGTCTGGCGTTGCGATAACACATTGTGTCCTGTTCAGTTGCTGTTCACTGTCTGACGTTGCGATAACACATTGTGTCTTGTTCATTTGGTGTTCACTGTCTGACGTTGCGATAACACATTAAGTCTTGTTCATTTGATGTTCACTGTCTGACGTTGCGATAACACATTACGTCTTGTTCATTTGATGTTCACTGTCTGGCGTTGCGATAACACATTGTGTCTTGTTCAGTTGATGTTCACTGTCTGGCGTTGCGATAACACATTGTGTCCTGTTCATTTGGTGTTCACTGTCTGGCGTTGCGATAACACATTGTGTCTTGTTCAGTTGATGTTCACTGTCTGGCATTGCGATAACACATTGTGTCTTGTTCATTTGATGTTCACTGTCTGGCGTTGCGATAACACATTGTGTCTTGTTCATTTGATGTTCACTGTCTGGCGTTGCGATAACACATTGTGTATTGTTCAGTTGATGTTCACTGTCTGGCGTTGCGATAACACATTGTGTCCTGTTCAGTTGCTGTTCACTGTCTGACGTTGCGATAACACATTGTGTCTTGTTCATTTGGTGTTCACTGTCTGACGTTGCGATAACACATTAAGTCTTGTTCATTTGATGTTCACTGTCTGACGTTGCGATAACACATTGTGTCTTGTTCATTTGATGTTCACTGTCTGACGTTGCGATAACACAGTATGTCTTGTTCATTTGATGTTAACTGTCTGACGTTGCGATAACACAGTATGTCTTGTTCATTTGATGTTCACTGTCTGGCGTTGCGATAACACATTGTGTCTTGTTCAGTTGATGTTCACTGTCTGGCGTTGCGATAACACATTGTGTCTTGTTCATTTGATGTTCACTGTCTGGCGTTGCGATAACACATTGTGTCTTGTTCAGTTGATGTTCACTGTCTGGCGTTGCGATAACACATTGTGTCTTGTTCATTTGATGTTCACTGTCTGGCGTTGCGATAACACATTGTGTCTTGTTCAGTTGATGTTCACTGTCTGGCGTTGCGATAACACATTGTGTCTTGTTCATTTGATGTTCACTGTCTGACGTTGCGATAACACATTAAGTCTTGTTCATTTGATGTTCACTGTCTGACGTTGCGATAACACATTGTGTCTTGTTCATTTGATGTTCACTGTCTGACGTTGCGATAACACAGTATGTCTTGTTCATTTGATGTTCACTGTCTGACGTTGCGATAACACAGTATGTCTTGTTCATTTGATGTTCACTGTCTGGCGTTGCGATAACACATTGTGTCTTGTTCATTTGATGTTCACTGTCTGGCGTTGCGATAACACATTATGTCTTGTTCAGTTGATGTTCACTGTCTGGCGTTGCGATAACACATTGTGTCTTGTTCATTTGATGTTCACTGTCTGGCGTTGCGATAACACATTGTGTCTTGTTCAGTTGATGTTCACTGTCTGGCGTTGCGATAACACATTGTGTCTTGTTCATTTGATGTTCACTGTCTGGCGTTGCGATAACACATTGTGTATTGTTCAGTTGATGTTCACTGTCTGGCGTTGCGATAACACATTGTGTCTTGTTCATTTGATGTTCACTGTCTGACGTTGCGATAACACATTGTGTCTTGTTCATTTGATGTTCACTGTCTGGCGTTGCGATAACACATTGTGTCTTGTTCAGTTGATGTTCACTGTCTGACGTTGCGATAACACATTGTGTCTTGTTCATTTGATGTTCACTGTCTGACGTTGCGATAACACATTGTGTCTTGTTCATTTGATGTTCACTGTCTGACGTTGCGATAACACATTATGTCTTGTTCATTTGATGTTCACTGTCTGGCGTTGCGATAACACATTGTGTCTTGTTCATTTGATGTTCACTGTCTGGCGTTGCGATAACACATTGTGTCTTGTTCATTTGATGTTCACTGTCTGGCGTTGCGATAACACATTGTGTCTTGTTCATTTGATGTTCACTGTCTGGCGTTGCGATAACACATTGTGTCTTGTTCAGTTGATGTTCACTGTCTGGCGTTGCGATAACACATTGTGTCTTGTTCATTTGATGTTCACTGTCTGGCGTTGCGATAACACATTGGTCTGTTATTGATGTGTTTGTGTCTTGTTCATTTGATGTTCACTGTCTGGCGTTGCGATAACACATTGTGTCTTGTTCATTTGATGTTCACTGTCTGGCGTTGCGATAACACATTGTGTCTTGTTCATTTGATGTTCACTGTCTGGCGTTGCGATAACACATTGTGTCTTGTTCATTTGATGTTCACTGTCTGGCGTTGCGATAACACATTGTGTCTTGTTCATTTGATGTTCACTGTCTGGCGTTGCGATAACACATTGTGTCTTGTTCATTTGATGTTCACTGTCTGGCGTTGCGATAACACATTGTGTCTTGTTCATTTGATGTTCACTGTCTGACGTTGCGATAACACATTGTGTCTTGTTCATTTGATGTTCACTGTCTGACGTTGCGATAACACATTATGTCTTGTTCATTTGATGTTCACTGTCTGACGTTGCGATAACACATTATGTCTTGTTCATTTGATGTTCACTGTCTGGCGTTGCGATAACACATTGTGTCTTGTTCATTTGATGTTCACTGTCTGGCGTTGCGATAACACATTGTGTCTTGTTCATTTGATGTTCACTGTCTGGCGTTGCGATAACACATTGTGTCTTGTTCATTTGATGTTCACTGTCTGGCGTTGCGATAACACATTGTGTCTTGTTCATTTGATGTTCACTGTCTGGCGTTGCGATAACACATTGTGTCTTGTTCATTTGATGTTCACTGTCTGGCGTTGCGATAACACATTGTGTCTTGTTCATTTGATGTTCACTGTCTGGCGTTGCGATAACACATTGTGTCTTGTTCAGTTGATGTTCACTGTCTGACGTTGCGATAACACATTGTGTCTTGTTCATTTGATGTTCACTGTCTGACGTTGCGATAACACATTGTGTCTTGTTCATTTGATGTTCACTGTCTGACGTTGCGATAACACATTGTGTCTTGTTCATTTGATGTTCACTGTCTGGCGTTGCGATAACACATTGTGTCTTGTTCATTTGATGTTCACTGTCTGACGTTGCGATAACACATTAAGTCTTGTTCATTTGATGTTCACTGTCTGACGTTGCGATAACACATTGTGTCTTGTTCAGTTGATGTTCACTGTCTGACGTTGCGATAACACATTGTGTCTTGTTCATTTGATGTTCACTGTCTGGCGTTGCGATAACACATTATGTCTTGTTCATTTGATGTTCACTGTCTGACATTGCGATAACACATTGTGTCTTGTTCATTTGATGTTCACTGTCTGACGTTGCGATAACACAGTATGTCTTGTTCATTTGATGTTCACTGTCTGACGTTGCGATAACACAGTATGTCTTGTTCATTTGATGTTCACTGTCTGGCGTTGCGATAACACATTGTGTCTTGTTCATTTGATGTTCACTGTCTGGCGTTGCGATAACACATTATGTCTTGTTCAGTTGATGTTCACTGTCTGGCGTTGCGATAACACATTGTGTCTGGTTCATTTGATGTTCACTGTCTGGCGTTGCGATAACACATTGTGTCTTGTTCAGTTGATGTTCACTGTCTGGCGTTGCGATAACACATTGTGTCTTGTTCATTTGATGTTCACTGTCTGGCGTTGCGATAACACATTGTGTATTGTTCAGTTGATGTTCATTGTCTGGCGTTGCGATAACACATTGTGTCTTGTTCATTTGATGTTCACTGTCTGACGTTGCGATAACACATTGTGTCTTGTTCATTTGATGTTCACTGTCTGGCGTTGCGATAACACATTGTGTCTTGTTCATTTGATGTTCATTGTCTGACGTTGCGATAACACATTGTGTCTTGTTCATTTGATGTTCACTGTCTGGCATTGCGATAACACATTGTGTCTTGTTCATTTGATGTTCACTGTCTGACGTTGCGATAACACATTAAGTCTTGTTCATTTGATGTTCACTGTCTGACGCTGCGATAACACATTGTGTCTTGTTCAGTTGATGTTCACTGTCTGACGTTGCGATAACACATTGTGTCCTGTTCATTTAGTGTTCACTGTCTGGCGTTGCGATAACACATTGTGTCTTGTTCATTTGGTGTTCACTGTCTGGAGTTGCGATAACACATTGTGTCTTGTTCATTTGATGTTCACTGTCTGGCGTTGCGATAGCACATTGTGTCTTGTTCAGTTGATGTTCACTGTCTGGCGTTGCGATAACACATTGTGTCTTGTTCATTTGATGTTCACTGTCTGACGTTGCGATAACACATTGTGTCTTGTTCAGTTGATGTTCACTGTCTGGCGTTGCGATAACACATTGTGTCTTGTTCATTTGATGTTCACTGTCTGGCGTTGCGATAACACATTGTGTCTTGTTCATTTGATGTTCACTGTCTGGCGTTGCGATAACACATTGTGTCTTGTTCATTTGATGTTCACTGTCTGGCGTTGCGATAACACATTAAGTCTTGTTCATTTGATGTTCACTGTCTGACGTTGCGATAACACATTGTGTCTTGTTCAGTTGATGTTCACTGTCTGACGTTGCGATAACACATTGTGTCTTGTTCAGTTGATGTTCACTGTCTGGCGTTGCGATAACACATTGTGTCTTGTTCATTTGATGTTCACTGTCTGGCGTTGCGATAACACAGTATGTCTTGTTCATTTGATGTTCACTGTCTGACGTTGCGATAACACATTTTGTCTTGTTCATTTGATGTTCACTGTCTGGCGTTGCGATAACACATTGTGTCCTGTTCAGTTGCTGTTCACTGTCTGACGTTGCGATAACACATTGTGTCTTGTTCATTTGGTGTTCACTGTCTGACGTTGCGATAACACATTAAGTCTTGTTCATTTGATGTTCACTGTCTGACGTTGCGATAACACATTAAATCTTGTTCATTTGATGTTCACTGTCTGACGCTGCGATAACACATTGTGTCTTGTTCAGTTGATGTTCACTGTCTGATGTTGCGATAACACAGTATGTCTTGTTCATTTGATGTTCACTGTCTGACGTTGCGATAACACAGTATGTCTTGTTCATTTGATGTTCACTGTCTGACATTGCGATAACACATTGCGTCTTGTTCATTTGATGTTCACTGTCTGACGTTGCGATAACACAGTATGTCTTGTTCATTTGATGTTCACTGTCTGACGTTGCGATAACACAGTATGTCTTGTTCATTTGATGTTCACTGTCTGGCGTTGCGATAACACATTGTGTCTTGTTCATTTGATGTTCACTGTCTGGCGTTGCGATAACACATTGTGTCTTGTTCATTTGATGTTCACTGTCTGGCGTTGCGATAACACATTGTGTCTTGTTCATTTGATGTTCACTGTCTGGCGTTGCGATAACACATTGTGTCTTGTTCATTTGATGTTCACTGTCTGGCGTTGCGATAACACATTGTGTCTTGTTCATTTGATGTTCACTGTCTGACGTTGCGATAACACATTATGTCTTGTTCATTTGATGTTCACTGTCTGGCATTGCGATAACACATTGTGTCTTGTTCAGTTGATGTTCACTGTCTGACGTTGCGATAACACATTAAGTCATGTTCATTTGATGTTCACTGTCTGACGCTGCGATAACACATTTTGTCTTGTTCAGTTGATGTTCACTGTCTGACGTTGCGATAACACATTATGTCTTGTTCAGTTGGTGTTCACTGTCTGGCGTTGCGATAACACATTGTGTCTTGTTCATTTGATGTTCACTGTCTGGCGTTGCGATAACACAGTATGTCTTGTTCATTTGATGTTCACTGTCTGACGTTGCGATAACACATTGTGTCTTGTTCATTTGATGTTCACTGTCTGGCGTTGCGATAACACATTGTGTCCTGTTCAGTTGATGTTCACTGTCTGACGTTGCGATAACACATTGTGTCTTGTTCATTTGGTGTTCACTGTCTGACGTTGCGATAACACATTAAGTCTTGTTCATTTGATGTTCACTGTCTGACGTTGCGATAACACATTGTGTCTTGTTCATTTGATGTTCACTGTCTGACGTTGCGATAACACATTGGTCTTGTTCATTTGATGTTCACTGTCTGACGTTGCGATAACACATTAAGTCTTGTTCATTTGATGTTCACTGTCTGACGCTGCGATAACACATTGTGTCTTGTTCAGTTGATGTTCACTGTCTGACGTTGCGATAACACATTGTGTCTTGTTCATTTGATGTTCACTGTCTGACGTTGCGATAACACATTGTGTCTTGTTCATTTGATGTTCACTGTCTGACGTTGCGATAACACATTGTGTCTTGTTCATTTGATGTTCACTGTCTGACGTTGCGATAACACATTGTGTCTTGTTCATTTGATGTTCACTGTCTGACGTTGCGATAACACATTATGTCTTGTTCATTTGATGTTCACTGTCTGGCGTTGCGATAACACATTGTGTCTTGTTCATTTGGTGTTCACTGTCTGGCGTTGCGATAACACATTGTGTCTTGTTCATTTGATGTTCACTGTCTGGCGTTGCGATAACACATTGTGTCTTGTTCAGTTGATGTTCACTGTCTGGCGTTGCGATAACACATTGTGTCTTGTTCATTTGATGTTCACTGTCTGACGTTGCGATAACACATTGTGTCTTGTTCATTTGATGTTCACTGTCTGGCGTTGCGATAACACATTGTGTCTTGTTCATTTGATGTTCACTGTCTGGCGTTGCGATAACACATTGTGTCTTGTTCATTTGATGTTCACTGTCTGGCGTTGCGATAACACATTGTGTCTTGTTCATTTGATGTTCACTGTCTGGCGTTGCGATAACACATTGTGTCTTGTTCATTTGATGTTCACTGTCTGGCGTTGCGATAACACATTGTGTCTTGTTCAGTTGATGTTCACTGTCTGGCGTTGCGATAACACATTGTGTCTTGTTCATTTGGTGTTCACTGTCTGGCGTTGCGATAACACATTGTGTCTTGTTCATTTGATGTTCACTGTCTGACGTTGCGATAACACATTAAGTCTTGTTCATTTGATGTTCACGCTGCGATAACACTTTGTCTTGTTCAGTTGATGTTCACTGTCTGACGTTGCGATAACACATTGTGTCTTGTTCATTTGGTGTTCACTGTCTGGCGTTGCGATAACACATTGTGTCTTGTTCATTTGATGTTCACTGTCTGGCGTTGCGATAACACATTGTGTCTTGTTCATTTGATGTTCACTGTCTGACGTTGCGATAACACATTATGTCTTGTTCATTTGATGTTCACTGTCTGGCGTTGCGATAACACATTGTGTCTTGTTCATTTGATGTTCACTGTCTGGCGTTGCGATAACACATTGTGTCTTGTTCATTTGATGTTCACTGTCTGGCGTTGCGATAACACATTGTGTCTTGTTCATTTGATGTTCACTGTCTGGCGTTGCGATAACACATTGTGTCTTGTTCAGTTGATGTTCACTGTCTGGCGTTGCGATAACACATTGTGTCTTGTTCATTTGATGTTCACTGTCTGGCGTTGCGATAACACATTGTGTCTGTTCATTTGATGTTCACTGTCTGGCGTTGCGATAACACATTGTCTTGTTCATTTGATGTTCACTGTCTGGCGTGCGATAACACATTGTGTCTTGTTCATTTGATGTTCACTGTCTGGCGTTGCGATAACACATTGTGTCTTGTTCATTTGATGTTCACTGTCTGCGTTGCGATAACACATTGTGTCTGTTCATTTGATGTTCACTGTCTGGCGTTGCGATAACACATTGTGTCTTGTTCATTTGATGTTCACTGTCTGGCGTTGCGATAACACATTGTGTCTTGTTCATTTGATGTTCACTGTCTGACGTTGCGATAACACATGTGTCTTGTTCAGTTGATGTTCACTGTCTGGCGTTGCGATAACACATTGTGTCTTGTTCATTTGATGTTCACTGTCTGGCGTTGCGATAACACATTGTGTCTTGTTCATTTGATGTTCACTGTCTGGCGTTGCGATAACACATTGTGTCTTGTTCATTTGATGTTCACTGTCTGGCGTTGCGATAACACATTGTGTCTTGTTCATTTGATGTTCACTGTCTGGCGTTGCGATAACACATTGTGTCTTGTTCAGTTGATGTTCACTGTCTGGCGTTGCGATAACACATTGTGTCTGTTCATTTGATGTTCACTGTCTGACGTTGCGATAACACATTGGTCTGTTCATTTGATGTTCACTGTCTGACGTTGCGATAACACATTGTGTCTTGTTCATTTGATGTTCACTGTCTGACGTTGCGATAACACATTGTGTCTTGTTCATTTGATGTTCACTGTCTGACGTTGCGATAACACAGTATGTCTTGTTCATTTGATGTTCACTGTCTGACGTTGCGATAACACAGTATGTCTTGTTCATTTGATGTTCACTGTCTGGCGTTGCGATAACACATTGTGTCTTGTTCATTTGATGTTCACTGTCTGGCGTTGCGATAACACATTATGTCTTGTTCAGTTGATGTTCACTGTCTGGCGTTGCGATAACACATTGTGTCTTGTTCATTTGATGTTCACTGTCTGGTGTTGCGATAACACATTGTGTCTTGTTCAGTTGATGTTCACTGTCTGGCGTTGCGATAACACATTGTGTCTTGTTCATTTGATGTTCACTGTCTGGCGTTGCGATAACACATTGTGTCTTGTTCATTTGATGTTCATTGTCTGGCGTTGCGATAACACATTGTGTCTTGTTCATTTGATGTTCACTGTCTGGCGTTGCGATAACACATTGTGTCTTGTTCATTTGATGTTCACTGTCT
>CM026404.1:72755427-72786592 GCA_014843695.1 Archivesica marissinica
ATTGCATGAATCCAAAATAGTACATTCCCAAGAGAACCATCTTAACAAACTACATAATAGCATTCGGAGAGATGCAAACCTCCGTGCAGGTTGTGGACAAGATAACTAAAAATGTTGTTTGTTGTTTTGATAAAACTTTGCTCTATACTGTAGAACATTATTTATTCGCGAGATTTATATTTCGCTTCGCGATCTAAGTTGATCGAGAATTCATGATTCTCGTGAATAATAATGTGTCCGAATGTAGAGTTATATCCGTAAATATGTACATTTTATCAATTGTCAATACAATACACGGAAACACGGTTTGGCTTATTATATAGTGCGCACCGTTTTGACCTACTTTCGCCAAAACGAGACTAACAGGTAAATAAACGTAAATATGCATTACTCGTATAGGAATGACACACATAAGTGTCACATAATCTTGAAATTTACCAGTAGTTAGACGCAATATCTGTTCCTACGAATGTATATGGGTTATATGGTTCAGAGAAGTACTTAGTGTGTCGTCCACGTTCCAGTGGTACAGTGGTAGAGTGTCTTATTTGGATTCAAAGGGTCCCGTGTTTGATACTAGTTTGGGGCACATATAGTGTAATTGAGTGAGGCATCTCAGTACTGGTTAGTGACTTAAGTCTGCTAAGCCTGTCCAAAAAACATGTCAAGGTCCCCACAAGGTGCTTGGCATCAATAAAACATACAATGCACATACATAATTGAATGCATTAGTAACATTTAGGTCACACGCACCATATTAACTATAATAACGCATGACATTGGAATGGCCTCCCTCCCCTCAACGAAAGATCACTGCCGGCCCAATGGAAGTCAGCAAATGTTGCTCTCATTTACAAAAAAGGGGACAGGTCACACCCCGCCAACTATAGGCCCATCTCACTGACTATGCAAGGTTCTAGAACATATACTTAGTTATTAGTACTTAGTTACTCCTCGATAGTAAAACACTTCACTTACCACAGTATTCTGTACCATTTGCAGCATAGTAATGCTAATCAATGACTTGGTTACCTCTGTCTACATTAAGCATCAGGTAGATCTCATCCTATTAGACTTCAGTAAGACTTTCGATAAGGTCAATCACGAAAAAGTACTACTAAAAATGCATGACTATGGAGTCAGAGGTCAAACATTAAGGTGGATTAAGAGTTTTCTAGATAATAGACTCCAGTCAGTTGTCCTTAATGGTATTAGTTCAGATGCCATTCCTCTGGAGTCCCACAGGGATCCGTACTTGGACCCCTGCTTCTCCTAGCCTATATAAACGACCTCCCACAAAACATCAATTCCAAAATCTGTATCTTTGCAGATGATACTGCAGTCTATCTATCATCTGGAAATGAATCGGTCACACTCCAAAACGATCTTAAGAGATTAGAAGAGTGGGAGTTGGTGTGGGACATGGAATTTAACCCCTCCAAATGTCAAGTTATCCACGTCACCAGAAGGAAACATCCTATTCCCAGTCAATATGAACTCCACTTGAGTCGGTCACTTCAGCCAAATACCTTGGCGTGGATATCTCAAATAACCTGTCGTGGGACACTCACACAAAAAGGTCAACTAAGAAAGCAAACCAAACATTAGGATTCCTACGTAGAAACCTCCAGGTCAAATCCGAACCCCTTAAGTCCATGGCTTACCAGACACTAGTGAGACCCCAGCTTGAATATGGCTCCGAGATCTGGTTGCCCCATACCCAAACATTGATAGACCATATGAAGGTGTCCAGCGAAGAGCAGCCCGTTGGATAAAGGCTGACTTCTAACGTACCTCTAGTTTTACAGACATGTTACATTCCCTAGGTCTATGCAGACTAGATCAACGGCATATTGACAATAGGTTATCCCTTCTGTATAAAATTCATAATGATCTTGTTGCTATTCCCATTGAAAATTACCTAGTTCCCCTCTCCTGTCCTGCTCGCCATTGTCATTCCATAAGCTATAGGTTAATTACAGCAACTACAGACTACTACAAGTTTTCCTTTTGTCCACGAACAATCTACCATTGGAACCATCTACCACCTGACATTGTCCATCTCCCTACCACAGAGCAATTCAATACGACAGTTTGCCATAATGACCATGCCAGTCCCTAGTTGTTCTACGCAGCTGCTTTTAAACTTTTACCACAACTTATTTTCATTACTTTCATAAATTATGCTTTTAACTATTCATACTTTTAACTTATTTGCGGTTTTTGATGCGCAACATGTCTACATCCCCGCAAGGGATTCGACATTAAAGGAAGATAGATAAAGGTAGGTAGACAGATAAAGGTAGGTAGATAAAGGTGGGTAGATAAGGATAGATAAGGATATGATATGATATGATATGATATGATATGATATGATATGATATGATATGATATGATATGATATGATATGATATGATATGATATGATATGATATGATATGATATGATATGATATGATATGATATGATATGATATGATATGATATGATATGATATGATATGATATAAGATGATATGATATGATATGATATGATATGATATGATATGATATGATATGATATGATATGATATGATATGATATGATATATGATATGATATGATATGATATGATATGATATGATATGATATGATATATATGATATGATATGATATGATATGATATGATATGATAGATATGATATGATATGATATGATAGATATGATATGATATGATATGATATAATAATAGATAATATGATAATAGATAAAAAAAAAAAAAAAAAAAAGATAGATATGATAGATAATAGATAAGATAGATAAAATATGATATGATATGATATGATATGATATGAATGATATGATTGATATGATATGATATGATATGATATGATAGATATGATATATAGATATGATATGATAGATATGATATGATAGATATGATATGATAGATATGATATGATAGATATGATATGATAGATATGATATGATAGATATGATATGATAGATATGATATGATAGATATGATATGATATGATATGATATGATATGATAGATATGATATGATAGATATGATATGATATGATATGATATGATATGATATAATAGAAATGATATGATAGATAGATAGATAGATAGATAGATAGATAGATAGATAAGATAAGATAAGATATGATATGATATATAGATAGATTAGTATAAGATACTATGTACAGTCCAGCCCCAGCCTTTACCATTTTTGCTGAGCTGCTGGCCACTGTACCACTCGGGACTGTTTTTGACCTTAGTATGTGGTTATTTTCAACATTCTGTGTCTCAAATGAGATGTTTATCAAGGGTCCCCGACACGCGTCACCCTGTCATACTCAGTAGTGTGTGCTTGGAGTATCCAGTATATGTGGATGAATAAGTTACTACCCGAAATCATCGTTAGACGAAACGGTTTTTTAGACGAAACTAGTACGTGAATTCGTGTTTACTCTCTAATATTCACTTCTGTTATTAGTAGTTATATAAATACGGATATAATACAGTTACAAAACAACCTACTAAAGTAAACAGAGTATGTCGAAGGTAATATATTGCCAAAATACGCTACACCGGTGATTTTATAACGAATGGTTTTAATGTTTGTTTACCTGTTTATACGAATCTGGGTCAAGACGGTGTCCAAACCGTGTTCCCGTGTATTATAAACGATCTATATAAGCAGTCACCTTCATTTTTCACGATACATCACGTGTGTGCGAATTCAAATATCCGTGAATGAATTGAAAATGTTCAAAATCGTGAAAATCGCGAAAGAAAGTGTTCGCGAAATTATAGTAGTTTACAGTATATAGAGAGCTGGTCTAAGCGGAAGAGACGGATCAGTAGTCGAATGGTTAACACGTTGTACTATGAATCCAGGGATCACAGGTTCAATCTCCCATCTGACCCTAATAATATTAACAATCTTTTAGATGGGACTTTAAACAAAGGTCTCTTATCGGTGCTTCTACACCGTGCACGTAAAGGAACCAGAGGAGACTCTGGAATGGGTCTCTGTCTATAGCAGTGCACTATCCTCCAAAATCTAAAATGACTAATCTCTTCAGGAGGCATCGCTCATATGGGCAACTATTTGTCTTTCAGTTGTGTATTGGCAAATCTGACCGAGTCTTGTAATCGAGTATATTATTATATTATAAAATATTGGATTATAATTTGATGTATATACATAATTAATGGCAAAATGGGCACTATAATAAAACAAAATATATATTTACTTAAATAATAAACCTTCAGACAATATTCCTTTTCTACACTAGTTTAGCATGTGTGTACATGTATGTCATATATATGTGTGTATGCATATATATGTGTGTATGCATATATATGTGTGTATGCATATATATGTGTGTATGCATATATACATTAGTTTAATGTTTAAACATATTTTATTGCTTTCAAATAACACACATATACACAGAATGCACAATAATTGTTCAACAAATGAAATGTAACGAATATTATACGAGTGAAACTGTATCATATATACCTTCGGGTAATACACGCAATTAGTGAAGCCACGTTACGAGTGAAACTGTATGCATATATACATTCGGGTAATACACGCAATTAGTGAAGCCACGTTACGAGTGAAACTGTATGCATATATACATTCGGGTAATACACGCAATTAGTGAAGCCACGTTACGAGTGAAACTGTATGCATATATACATTCGGGTAATACATGCAATTAGTGAAAATACTGTTTCACTAAATGTTTCTACATTTAGTATAAAGCGAAAATTAATAGTTCAGGAAATATTTTTAAACCGATTGTTTTAGGGTAGCAAATTACAGGGCCTTGTGTATGATGACTTGTTTCGTGTGGGTGTTGTGTAGATCGTCACTACAAATGTTGTTTCACTGTTCGCTATGTTGTATCATGCACATGCTGACCTCATGGGCTTTTAGCCTAATTGTTTTGAATAAACTGTCTGTCTGTCTATATTTGGGGTAAACAGGATCTAGTCTATTGTAAACGGCTATTTATTTCTGGTAAGCAGGGCCTACCTATTGTTAACTAGTATTGATTTGGTGTAACATGGTCTAGTCTATTGTAGACGAGTATCGTGACTTAATTTTTGGTGTAACAGGAATTAGTCTATTGTATAAGAGTATAGATTTGGGATAAACTGGTTCTATTTATTTGTGATAAACGGAACATATATATGTTTTAATATTGATTTTGTGTAAACGGGATCTAGTTTATTGTAAACGAGTATAGATTTGGTGTAAACGGGATCTAGTTTATTGTAAACGAATATAGATTTGGTGTAAATGGGATCTAGTTTATTGTAAATGAGTATATATTTGGTGTAAACGGGAGCTAGTTTATTGTAAATGAGTATCATGATTTGGTGTAAATAGTGAATAGAGTCAATTGGAAATGAGCATATATTTGGTATAAGCGAGATCTAGTCTAGTGTAAACGAATATTGATTTGGTATAAGCGAGATCTAGTCTTGTGTAAACGAATATTGATTTGGTATAAGCGAGGTCTAGTCTTGTGTAAACCAATATTGATTTGGTATAAGCGAGATCTATTCTAGTGCAAACGAATATTGATTTCGTATAAGCGAGATCTAGTCTAGTGCAAACGAATATTGATTGGGTATAAGCGAGGTCTTGTCTCATACAAACGAAAATTTATTTGATATAATCGGGGTTTGATTTTGTATTCAATTCAATTCAATATATGTATTGCATTAAATATGACAACATACTTATAGTAAAGAATACATATATAAACAAAGTACAATGGAAATACATGGATACATTTTCAGAAGAGCATAGATGGTTGTGGTGTCTAAACAATTTTAATTAAGTATTCACTATGTTTAATTTAGTGCCAATACCGTTAAGCGGAATACTTTGTTCCAAATGTTGTCTCCTAGTGTAAACGGTACCTACATTATGTAAAAAGTTCTGAAATGTTGTGAACCAGTCGTTACTGGCCTTAATCAAGAAGATCTTGTTCAGCTACGTAATCCTTTAATCACCGGTGATACACATAGCGATGGATTATAGTACGCACATTTACACCGCATCCATACCCAGAACATAATACAGTAATGTGTACGTACATACACGCCTCGTAATCTGTAAATATACTTTGTAGTTGATAAAATGTTCCAGCTTTAATATGTTTTCAAAGATTTATTTGTTTAAATCCAGAAGGTCTCAGACCCATGTGTGTTTTACGTTTATTTATCGTCGCTACCGGTTGCCCATATTAGCGACGCCTCCTGAAGAGATTAGTTATTTTAGATGTTGGAGGATAGTGCATGATACAGACAGAGATCCATTCCAGTCTCCTCTAGTTATTTTACGTGCACGGTGTAAAGCACCGACACGAGACCTCGGATTAACGTCCCATCTGAAAGACTGTTAATTGTATTAGGGTCAGACGGGGGATCGAACCTGCGATCCCTGGATTACTAGTCCAGCTTGTTACCACTTGACTACAGATCAGACCCATATGGCATACATGTACATATACACAAATATGGCGACAGCAAATCACTATGTCAATATATCTAATTAATTATGTAACACTAAAGCAAATATCACATATGTGATAATATAGACGAAGAATGATTTAATAACATAGGCATGCCATATGTTTCTTACGACAATATACGTCACGGTAGCGCGTAAAGGGCCTTTAATGGATACGACAGGATATAGAGGACAATACCTTAACTAACAATACATTTTATTGCTGTATAAATCCACTCAATATGTACGGCGTGTGAGATTTGGACAACGTTTAAGTCCGTAGATTTGTCATATAAATGAACATATGAGTTTTTGCTGTTCTTTCAATTACCGTGGGTCGTCACCAGCGTTCTCCCGGCCAAAATCATGTGTTCCGTTGCGAAATGACATACATTTCACAAACAATGGAATAAATCAACTATATATACAAACTTATTTTAGCTTGATTGCGAAACACGATTTAACAACGTTAAATTAATCGCTCTCGATACCTCATTTCTGGAATCCATCGCCGAGAAGAGGCAATGTGGAATTTAAGTGTCTTGCCTAAGAACATGACCACCATAAACGTTGCTGTATACATGTCCATTGTTTAACGAATATTTGAATGCATTATGTTTTAGTTTGTTTAATGATTTTTTTTTAAAAATCGTATCAATATATTACCCAGTAAAAATATCTGGGATGTCGTTTAATTTTTTTAAGATTTTATTTTCATTTAATTCATACACAAACTCTATGTCCTTACTCTAAGAACTTGTTTCGCAATCTAGTTAAATCAAATTTGCATATGCTAAAAAAACAATTTTAAAAATAAAATTGAGAAAATAATACACGTAAAATGGTTGTCGCTAGATAAGAGATAACATTGAAAGTTATGTCAATTAGACATAGAGATAACACTAAATCCACTTACCGTTTGTAGCAAAACCCAAAATCCACAAGAATTAAATCGGATATCCATTTTCTCACTGTTTTCTCCACTACCGGTCTTCAAACGCAAATCTTATTCCAAGCACGAAAAATACAAAAATGAAATCAATACGAGACGAGTAGACGAATACTACGACAATCGTTGTGTTTCCTTTTTGGGTCAGATAGCATTCGAGTGTCGTCTGCGTCGTTGTTACGTTTGATAGCTTGTCGTTCCTTTTAGCCGAGGCTGAAGAGTTACTCTTAAGAAGCTCATTCACAAATCGCCAACCGTTTTCTAACCTCTGAACTCGTTTTCCAATATAGACCTGTTATCGTACGATTTGTATTTGGGGGGGAAAACGATATTCCACAAATGTGCCAGAAATAGGAAAATGTCTATGTAGAGGAGAACTATATCCGATACACAAATATTGTTATAACATATGCCACTTTAAACAAAGAGCTCTCGAAATGTTAAACCAACTCTACCGCTAGGCTGGTTAAAATAACATTAAAGCTGTCTTATAAAATAGAGGAAGCGCATTTCATTTGATCCTGTTATGTCACGACACTACATTATCATTTACCGCGTTTATAGTCAGACATACTGTAATACTGTAATAGTCTGTATATATGTATTTGATTAAAGGAAACTGCGTTACTTGATCTCCCCGCGCAAAGCTATCACATCCTGGAGTTAATTTGACAACATATGTACGAATACTATGCTATTCATGAATTTTGGAAATAAAATATTGTTGATACTAAACTGACAGCGAAATGTGATACTCGTCTCAGCGTGCTGCGCGTTCACGTCCATGACCCACACATGTTCTTACAACATAATAACTAAGATCTAGAAAACGAACAAAAAAATATTTTTCCATTCCGCATGCATGTATTTAGCTAATATGTTTGTCCTTTTAAAGTCCGTATTGCGATTTTTCTTCAAAAGAAAATTTACAATTGTAGTATCATAGTGAATGGGCGACTTTGCCGTTTACAATGTAATTGATCAAGTTTGTAAAAGCAAGCAGTTTACATGTACATGTAGTAAATTTCACAATAAAACAAAAATTGTTTGGCAGATTTTCAAAACTTTATATAAGCCCCGAATAACTTATTATTGAAATTTTCAATATACAACAATAACCCGGATTTCTGATCATCCTCTGTTCATAATACATTGATGCAGAACATTCCAATTGTGCAATTTAGGGACTTTAAACGGTTATGATAGACAAGCCGTATTTGCATGTACATGTACACCTTATTTGAGATAGCATATCGCTGATGATAAAGAGAATGTGGTTGTATATGGTCGCATATGGCTGTTCAGTACCGTAGCCAGAGGCAAATTTCAACCGAGACAATCTAGGGGGTCCTGGGGCAGTCCCCGCTTAGAATTGTGAAGCGATTTTCTGATTTAGTAAGTTTAGACGTATAATTATGTACTGACCTTTCAGCTCTCTAGCAGTCAACATTTTATACAGCAAATGGATATTGTTTGCATTTTATTTATTTCATTTTTTGTTTTGCTTTGGAAATTTTAACCGAGCTGCTGCCTCGGTGTACCTCAGTGTGGCTACGGACCTGCTATCCCGGTGAAAACAATATGTATAGTTTTCAAATAAATTAGAAACGAATACATGTACATGATAGCGACCGTGTTAGACATTACGACTGTCATTTTGAATATTAGAAACATGCAACTAGAAAGCCATGATGAAATTTATGTCGAATTGTCAAACTGTTCAAAAATGAGCAGACAAAATGTGTGTGTGTTTTACGTTTATTTATCGTCGCTACCGGTTGCACATATGAGCGACGTCACCTGAAGAGATTAATCAGTTTAGATTTTTGGAGGATAGTGCAATGATAAGACAGATACCCATTCCATAGTCTCCTCTGGTTCTTTTACATGCACAGTGTACAGCACCTGAAAGACTGTTAATTTTATTAGGGTCAGACGGGGGATCGGACCTGCGATCCCTGCATTATTAGAAACGAATACATGTACATGATAGCGACCGTGTTAGACATTGCGACCGACATTTTGAATATTAAGTGGACTTTTTTGGCTTTGGAAATTTTAACCGAGGCAGCTGCCTCAGTGTGCTCCAGTGTGCTTACGGGCCTGTTGTTTTAAACAAAATCGTCGCCACCGTGTTAATCGGTACGACTCCTGTAGAAGTATATTAGTCATTTTATTTATGGGGCGATAGTGCAAAATACAGTAGAAGCTCCAACTACAGAATGTGTGTTTTACGTTTATTTATCGTCGCTACCGGTTGCCCATATGAGCGACGCCTCCTGAAGAGATTAGTCATTTTAGAGTGTTGGATGATAGTGCATGATACAGACAGACCCGTTCCAGAGTCTCCTCTGGTTCGTTTACGTGCACGGTGTAAAGCACCGACACGAGACCTCGGTTTAACGTCCCATCTGAAAGACTGTTAATTGTATTAGGGTCAGACGGGGGATCGAACCTCCGATCCCTGGATTACCAGTCCAGCGTGTTACCACTGGGCTACAGATCCGTCTGCAGAAGCATTCTTGATTCGATTAAATACCCGTAGCCTGGGTGCCAGTCTGTCGATTTGTCTCTTTTTAACTTCTGGCTAAATGACATTGACGTTGATATGATCAGAAACTCAATACGGCCCATTTAATAGTATCGGTGTTAACATATATTTATTTGACTGACCAGGCAAAATATATCGATGCCTGTTCCCAGGCTAAAATACCCGATGTATAGCATCTCTGCTCATAGTCACATCTGAACCACTGTTATTATGGTTCGACGGGGAATCGAACCTGCACTCCCGGGATTCAAAGTCCAACTTGTCAACCACTAAACGTCTAACATTTCACTCTTTTAATAATAATATCACATTTCCATTATGCACTGTTGGTTAAGAAATAAAACAACTATTATCTCTATTTGAATGAATATGTCTTTTATAAAGGGATCATTCTCCTGTTCTATATTATGATAACAAATAAAAACTTTTGACAAAACCCCAATAAATCACCGCCAACAAGCTCGTTTCTATTTATATTAATTATTGAGCCTTGACATAATTTTTAAAAACGTATGGTTAATTACAGAATATTTAAAACAATAGATCTTAAATCAACAGTCACATAGACTGTGCACCATATCAGCCGTAATTTTCGAACTCTTGATACCCAGTATGTTAACCCATTCAACACCAAGTAACTCACATGGACTGGTCCATGATATTCATAAACCAATAAATGAATCAGAAAATCACATTTGGACAAGTTCATTTATCAAAATGGGTAATTATGTCTAAAAATAGTCATATCACTGGCAAAAAGTGCAGATCCTGATGAAACGGTTCGTCACGAGCCGGCTCATATGGATCTACACTTTTTGTAAGCCTATTTAGAGGTCTGCGGTGTTGAAAGGGTTAAACGTCTAGTATGTTTACATACGTAAAATACAGACTTCATTAATAGTATTATTACTATTGGCGTTGTGATACATTTATGACATTACACGCTGACGTCGTTTTCTCGTGTTGCTTTAGACGTTGCATTGTCATTTTGGCGCTACACAATCACGCTGTTGCCAATGTAACCTATCAACGTTAGATTCGCGATAGACGTTGTTGTACATTGACGTCGTTGCCAGTGTTATCACCAACGTTCATTATTCCATTGACGTCATTGCACACTGACGACGTTGTCAGTGCTATCACCAACGTTTTATTATTCCAGTGACGTTGCTGCATATTGACGCCGTTGTCAGCGTAACTATTGACGTTAGAGTGTCTGTACGATTGACGTTGTTGCAATTGGAGTCGTTGCCAATACTCATATTCCCATGACGTTGTTGCACATTGGCGTCGTCGTCCGTGGCACTGTCTACTTTCCATTATCCTTTAACGTCGTTTCCCTTTGCAGTACTCGATCAATTATTTACTGACGTTGCTACACATTGACAGTGTTATTATTGACATAACATTGTCCTTTTGACAAGGTCATCCATTGACGTTAGTCATTGACGTCAGTATACACGTAACTTTCGCCGTTCTTTGATAAGTTTGACCTTGTTGCTTCACTTCATGGCACTCGACGCGACAACGATTTATCGAATTTGAGCACCACAAGATGCTGGTGTCTGCACATTAACGTTGTTGCACGGTCACTACATTGTTTCGTTTGGCGTTGATGCTGGTTAATGTCGGTGTTCGTGTTACAATTGACGCAATATTGTCCATTTATCACTGTTGTCAAGTGACGACGTTAATTTTGAGGTTGCATCGTCCGATTGGGGTTGGAACATATACAATTATGTCGTTGCAATTTCACTATCGCTATTACGATACCCGTTTTACGTTGTTGTCAATTGACGTCGCTATTAACGCTATTTGGTGTTTTGGAGGTTGTTGTACAATGACGTCGAAACTTGTGTTACTAGTAGTACAAGTGACGTCGTTGTGCTATCGTTATCGGCGTTGCATTGTCCGTTACTCTCGTTGTTTGCGTCATTATCGGTATTACGTTGTGCATGCCACGTTATTACTCATTAATTGACGTCACTGCATGTATCATTTATGATGCTACATTGTCCGGTTGACGTTTCTACATATTGTTATCGGTGTCGTGTCACTATCGACGTTGGATTGTCCGTCTGGCATTGCTACACATTAACGTTGTGAGACGTGTTGCTGTCGACGTTCCACTACACTATGACATTATACATTGACGTCATTGCTATTGTCATAATTGGTGCTACATTGTCCGTTTGACATTCTTACACAGTAACGTCGTTGTGAGGACCACAATCGACCTTACGTTGTCATCATGACGTTACACACTTTAATTTTATGTTGAGCTTAATCATTTTAGAAATTTATTTTCTGGAACTGTTTCCATATAACATATATGTAATTATACTTACTTGACATTTACGTAATGCGGTTGCCCATACAGACGGATCTGTAGTCCAGTGGTAACACGCTGGACTGGTAATCCAGGGATCGCAGGTTTGATCCCCCGTCTGACCCTAATAAAATTAACAGTCTTTCAGATGGGACGTTAAACCCATGTCTCGTGTCGGTGCTTTACAACGTGCACGTAAAAGAACCAGAGGAGATTCTGGAATGGGTCTCTGTCTGTATCATGCACTATTCTCCAAAATCTAAACTAACTAATCTCTTCAGGAGGCGTTGCTCATATGGGCAACCGGTAGCGACGATAAATAAAGTTAAAACACACACATGCGGTTGCCTGCATTTCCTGAATTTCTGAAAGATCTATGCAATATATTAATCGCACCTGTAACATTTATACTTCAACATATGTATTACGTTTACCACTAAATTTCCGGTACAGAACGATACCGAAAAATGACAGAGAATAGAAAATACTGAGAACAATTGAAGCTTGAAAAAGTAAATCATAACTTCCGGTCGTGTCCTGTATATATCCTCCAAAGTAGCCTCCCATGAAGTTGCCGACGCCTTTCATAACGTTCCAAGCTGCAAACGACGGTGCGTAATCCCCCGTCCCATAAATCTCAAACATGGCGACGGCGACGTGGGCATATATATTTCCAATGCATAACCCATTTACAAGCGATGCCGCCAGGAGACCCGCATACGAGTCCACATACACGACAAGCCCGTGTGAGACAGCAGTCACGAGTATCCAATAACCCATATGGGTGGCGCTACTGATTTTGCACGTGATTTTCGACAGCGAACCCATCAGCCCACCGACGAGGTTACTGACACCTATCATTGATATGAAGAACGAACCGACCTGACGTTCAAATCCTCGCAGTTCCACCAAATCCACAATAAACCGACTTTCTGCCAGTGCGGTAAAAGCCAATATCACAGAATTCAGGAGCAATAACCAGAACAGTTTATCCTTGAACAGTGCAACTTTAAACAGACTCTGTTTCGCCGACGCCGACACTTTACTAGTACCCGTATGCGCTGGGCTCTGCTTTATTATTACCATTAACATACCGCATGGTACGGCATTCAAACAAATCCCGCCTAAAATCAACAATGCACCGTTCCAGTCGTATTTTTCAATGCATATTTCCATCAAATAAGACATAGTAAATTGTCCCAAGCTTGAACCTATAGATACAAATCCTATAACGGCTGCTTTATGGCTGTCGAAAACATCGCCGGCGACAACAAAGGGTCCCATGTACACAACTCCAAAAGCAGCTCCTGACATGACACCAACAAGAATGATGATTGTCGGGACGCTATCTGCGAGAGAACTCGCAGCAACACAGATGCTACCGACGACGGCGCCAATAATAATGCAGTATCCATATCCCAGTTTTGACACAGGGTAACTCCAAAGAGCCCCGCCAACGGCAAGCAATGCCTCGTAGAAACTCTGATTCAAAGCGACCGTTGATCTCCTGACATCAAAGACTCGAATCAGTTGGGCGTACAACACACTCAAACTATACGCCAAACCCATAGATATCAAAATAGATGTCAAACATGCCAAAAGAACTAAACATTTCAAGGTGAAAGATGTTTCTTCTGTAGCACCATGTCCTGTCAGTGATATCTCTTTATTGGCACGTCTGATAGATGACACATATATACCATCCACATTGCTTTCAACAACTTGTTCCTCTTGTTTTGCGTCGTCTGCTGTGTCTTCTTCGCTTGACGACAGTTCGATTGTATTGTAGAGGCATGGTTCACTTTTAGCAAGCTTCCTGTATTGTTTGCGCTCAACTTCATTACTAATAAATCGAAAATTATCCAATCCTCGAGGAACCAGTAAACGTCGTTTTTCTTCTGCCATAGCAAGTATGCAATATCCCAGAATAAACTAACGTAGACAATTAAATAGGTGGATAGTATACTATTGCAGTAATAATTATGATCAGTCTTTTTTATAGGCAATTCTTTTTTATATTATTCTTTATTGATTTTAACACAGAAAATGTCAACTGTACATATGTAGTGTTGTATTGTTGCTTGGTTAACCGAATTGTATTAATGTTCTGATGGCATATATACGTGGACAGTGTACATGAAAGAAGTCGTGTGTATGCATCGTATCTCTTCAATTATTTTGAACATGATGCGTGTTAGTGAATATTGTGTATGTAATTAATGACCTCAAGTGACGTCATGTGTCACGGATATTTGAAATAGTGCTAAATACCCTCACGATTGCATATTGAGGTAGATGTTATTCGAAGCAATGACATATTTCACATATCAGAAATGTTAGTGCTTAAAATTAAAACTCCTATTTCGCGCTTGGTTATGATATGTTGAACATTGCGATATTACACAAGAGTGGATGATTGGGATGATTAGAAATCGTAAATTACAGTCTTATTTTTTCCAGTTTTCAATAATACACATACTAAGTAATTTATTCAGATTTATCAGTAATACGTGGGACAAATAATCTGAAATTAAATGAAACTGTTTTATGACTTATTATTATTATTGAATTATTCACCTTTATGAAATTGTATTTACAAATGCACAACAAACTGTAAATGATAGTTTAGTTAAAATAATTAACGTGTGATTTGTTTGTTGTGGGGGTTTAGCGTCGCACCAGCACACGGCGACTCTTCAGCTAGTATTGGTGGATGAAGACCCCGGATGCCCCTCCAAGCATTGCAAAGCTTTATTTCTTTTACTAAACGTTATACTTGTTTTTTTATAAACGAGAATGTGTGTTTTACGTTTATTTATCGTCGCTAGCGGTTGCCCATATGAGCGACGCCTCCTGAAGAGATTAGTCATTTTAGATTGTTGGAGGATGGTGCATTGACAGGCGCGTAGCTGCCTATACGCGAGTACGCGGCTGAATCCACATGATTCAGTGGAGATCGCGGGAGCTTCGGACGTGAAGTTTCCCGTTGGAAAGTTAGGTGGTCTTTGGGAGAAGCAAAGCCTTCTAACCTCAGCACAACTTTGAAGGACACAAACAAAACTTTGTACCCGGACATTTACACATGTCTGATGGTGCTCATCATCATGCCGGTTTCAACAGCCTCAGTTGAGAGGTCGTTCAGCATCATGAGACGAGTGAAGAACTATATGAGGTCTACTATGTCCACTGAACGCCTGTCTGGGCTAGCAATGATGCATAGCTACAGACATATGGACATTGACATTGAACATGTAATCATGCAGTTCGCTGGCAAAAAGGACAGAAAATTAGACTTCTGTTAGACAATCGGGGCTTGTATTTGTTTGATATTTCAGCTCTATTTTAGAGAGAGAAAATCTGCCGAGTAAAGGGTTTATTTGTTGATTTATGATCATAAAACTTTCAAATTTCCAGTACTAAATAATGCACCTCAGAACGCCCAGAATGCACCAGATTGCACCATTGTTTCAAAAATATTTCGGGGGGCCATGCCCCGGACCCCCTAGTACAATTATGAATCCACATGGATAGAGGGCTAGCTACGCCCCTGATTGTTTTCCAAGAACAATCTATCATTGGAACCATCTCCCTCCTGACATTTTCCATCTCCCTACCATAGAGCAATTCAATACGGCAGTTTGCCATATTGAACATGCCAGTCCCTAGTTGTTCTGCGTAGCTGCTTTTAAACTTTTACCACAACTTATTTTCACACCTTCTTAAATTATACTTTTAACTACTCATACTTTTAACTTCTTTGCGGTTTTTGACGCGCAACATGTCTACGTCCCCGCGAGGGGTTCGACATTAAAGGAAGATAGATAGATAGATAGATAGATAGATAGATAGATAGATAGATAGATAGATAGATAGATAGATAGATAGATAGATAGATAGATAGATAGATAGATAGATAGATAGATAGATAGATAGATAGATAGATAGATAGATAGATAGATAGATAGATAGATAGATAGATAGATAGTAGATAAATAGATAGATAGTAGATAGATAGTAGATAGATAGATAGATAGATAGATAGATAGATAGATAGATAGATAGTAGATAGATAGATAGATTATAGATAGATAGATAGATAGATAGATAGATAGATAGATAGATAATAGATAGATAGATAGATAGATAGATAGATAGATAGATAGATAGATAGAATAGATGATAGATAGATAGATAGATAGATAGATAGATAGATAGATAGATAGATAGATAGTAGATAGATAGATAGATATATAGATAGAAGATAGATAGATAGATAGATAGATAGATAGATAGATAGATAGATAGATAGATAGATAGATAGATAGATAGATAGATAGATAGATAGATAGATAGATAGATAGATAGATAGATAGATAGATAGATAGATAGATAGATAGATAGATAGATAGATAGATAGATAGATAGATAGATAGATAGATAGATAGATAGATAGATAGATATAGACAGAGACCAATTCCAGATTCTCTTCTTGTTCTTTTACGTGCACGGTGTAAAGTACAGACAATATATCTCGGTTTAAAGTCGCATCTGAAAGACTGATGATTTTATTAGGTTCAGACGGGGGATCGAACCTGAATTCCCCGGATTACCAGTCCAGCGTGTTAAGATCCTTCTGTGACTCGTGATAGGACACGTTGTTGGAAAATATTTATACAATAGTGCTTACTGACGATAACAATATAGTTGGAGAATATCAGCCGTTAATGTTGCGTAGATATGATTAAATATTGACATCCGCTACGCAGCTTGCAGTTGTTTGTGAAAAATAATAATCACATTTTCATAAGAAACTCCCATAAAGTCCAACCATGGTCACAGTTGAGCAGCTTTATAAGAAATTTGGCGTTCTTGCAGATGCAAAAGACAAAGCAGGCGAGGTAACCTGTTCATAAAATATGCATTTTGCATGTGTCAACTATTGACAAATGTGGGTGGCCGGGAAGCAACTGTTTCGTTAACGATAGAGGCAATAACGAAATATACAATTGGCAGTAATCTTGGGACAATTGGCAGTAATCTGGGCATTAGGGTTAAATTTGATCTTCAATTGAACAGCTTTAGTTTACTGCCACCTGTTTTGTGGGATTTTGCGAATCACAGCTAATTTCATTCCTCCAAAACCTAACGGAATCTAACAACAAACATATTCAAACAGACGTCATCATTATGGATTTTGCGAAAGCATTTGACAAAGTTTCTCACCGTCGCCTCGTCTACAAACTACAATTCTACGGTATAAATTGTAATGCTCTTCATTGGATATCTGACTTCTTGAGAGATAGGACCCAGACAGTTGTCCTGGAAAGGGAAACATCAAACACTGTACCAGTCACATCCGGAGTACCCCAGGGCACTGTCATGGGGCCTATCCTCTTTCTTATCTATATAAATGACTTCCCTGAATACCTCAATCACAGTACCCTTAGACTATTCGCAGATGACAGCATTATATATAAAGAAATTAACAACACTTCTGATGCAAAACTCTTACAATCTGACCTAGAAGCTGCTGGTAGATGGGAGCAGGATTGGCTCATGAATTTTCACCCTGATAAATGTAATGTTCTAAATGTCACACAAAAAAGAAACCAAGTTAAATTTACATACAAACTTCACAACCACCCCCTTGAAATTGTCGAACATGCAAAATATTTAGGCCTCACTTTACAGAATAACTTAAAATGGGATAAGCATATAAACTCTATAACAAGCAAAGCTAATCAGTCACTAGGATTCCTCCGCAGAAATTTAAAAATCAACTCTACCAAAGTAAAAGACCATGCTTATAAAGCCCTCGTCAGACCCAAACTAGAATACTCCTCTTCTGTTTGGGACCCACATACCAAAAGCCAAATTAGTCAAATTGAAAAAGTACAACGCCGTGCAGCCCGCTATACATCCAACCGCTACCACAATACAAGTTCTGTAACTGACATGCTCACTACCCTCAACTGGCCCACCTTGGAAATTCGAAGAATCCGTACCAGACTCATCATGTTTTATAAGATCATACACCACGTAGTTGCCATCCAACCACCCTGTAATCTAATTATTCCTTCAGACCCCAGAACCAGGCACAGTAACACCTATACCTACAAACATATTCACGCAGCTAAAGACTCGTACAAATACTCTTTCTATCCTAGAGCCGTCACTCAGTGGAACATGCTACCACCCACCATATATGCTGCAGACACAGTGGACGCCTTCAAGGCCCTGATCCCTGTGTCTGTCCTCACCCCAATATACTTTGCATAAATTGCCACAATTATGTACATAGTTTTATAAAAAACACTTAAAAATATATCTAAAAATATGTCTATTCACTGTATCCTTTCTAATGAGCACTTTCTGATCAAGCACTTAACTAACACTTTTTATTACGGCGCCAGCACCTAATCTTCATAAGTGAAGGAGTGCTGTTTAAACAAAGAAGAAGATTACTGCCTCTATCCCTAACCCAACGGTTTAGAGATGATTTTTTTTCTCTCCTCTAAGTTCTAGTGATCATCAATCATTTTTTAAGTATTATTGGCAGGTCAATCTGTTGTGGTGGACAGTAGACCACCCGTATTTCCTGGGTAAGAACCAGTACTCAATACTAGCAGTATCCCCATCACTTGACCCTAATCAGTGCTAATATCGGTGATTACCATGCATGTACCGGTATTCGGTCACCCAAGGTTTGAATGTGAATAACTTCTAGTCAGTCTCATTCATAACATATGAAATAATATTACTATATAATGTGATAATTCTTGCATTTAATACACTTACTAAACTTGATTGCAAGTTTAGTTTATACAAATTTATTTTAGCTCGATTGCGAAACAAGTTATTTCAACTTATATAAATCACTCTCGATACCTCATTGCTGATGGAATCCATCGCCACAAGGGAGAGAGAAGAGGCAATGTGGAATTTAAATGCCTTACCTAAGGGCACAATCGTAACAGCTCCATTGGGGCTCGAAATCCGGACCTGGAGTGAACGCCTATCCACTGCGCTATCATGATTGCATTTATATAGAATGGTGGAACCTATGCTCAGCGTAAATCCTACATATCATGGCCTATGCAAAAATTAATGCACTAGCCATAAATTATTAATTTCTTTAGTCGTGAACACAACTTTCAAAAAATTGTTGTTGAAAATTTTAGCTTCATTACGTGACCATGTGCCTCAATACAGCTATCGCAACGGCACCTCTTTCCATGGCGAACTAGATACTTTAGGGCACCTATGCACAGCGTACATGTAATGTTTTATTTATGCAAGCGTAAATGTTGAATATATTATTTTGACTTATGAATATATTATTTTGACTTAGTAACATCAATAACTAACAATATTACAACTCGTAAGAAACTTTTTTTCGTGTTATTTGTACATTTCCCCCCAATTCGTATAGCTACCTGAAATGCTCTTAAACCCCATCATTTCGGTGGAATAAATTTCCCAACAAGTTTTCTGTTTATATTTGTCTGCTGAACCAGTCAGGTGATAGTTGCATTAGGTTATCGGTACGCACAACGGAATGCTATTAAACCATGCTTCACCTCTGTCAGCGAAAATATGTTAAAACTATTTAAATATTTTAAATACGTATATAAATGGAAAATATACGCCCAGCATAGGTTCCACCACTCTAACATATTTTTAAATAAAACCACAATTTCACATGTGAAATCAACATGGCGTAAAAATGTTTGGTCTTATACGAAATTATTCATGTTTTGTGTCCTGTGTTTTTCACATTTATATTAGTTTATATGTACAAATTTATTTTATCTAGATTGTGAAACAAGTTCTTACAACTTATATTAATCACTCTCGAGACCTCATTCCTGATGGAATCCATCGCCATGAGGGAGAGAGAAGAGGCAATGTGGAATTTAAATGCCTTGCCTAAGGACACAATCGTAACAGCTCAAGCAGGGCTCGAACTCCGGCCCTTTCGCACCTGAAGCAAACGCGCATCTATTGCGCTATCACAACTTCCATTTATATGGTATTAGATGGATCTTGTCTGCTGATATATGCAAATATGGTACAAATCCCTTAATCCTAGGGTACAAACTGTCCAAACTGGGTACTAAACGTCTCTAACCCTAGCCCGTAATCAGAAGGTATAAACTATCCAGACTTGGGTACGAAACATCTTTTATCTAACACTAATCCTAGGGTACAAACTCTCAGATATTGGGTACGAAACATCTTTAAGTTTAATCTAACACTAATCCTAGGGTACAAACTCTCAGATATTGGTTACGTAACAGCTTTAATCTAACACTAATCCTAGGGTACAAACTCTCAGATATTGAGTACGAAACATCTTTAAGTTTAATCTAACACTAATCCTAGGGTACAAACTCTCAGATATTGGGTACGAAACATCTTTAAGTTTAATCTAACACTAATCCTAGGGTACAAACTCTCAGATATTGGTTACGTAACAGCTTTAATCTAACACTAATCCTAGGGTACAAACTCTCAGATATTGAGTACGAAACATCTTTAAGTTTAATCTAACACTAATCCTAGGGTACAAACTCTCAGATATTGGGTACGAAACATCTTTAAGTTTAATCTAACACTAATCCTAGGGTACAAACTCTCAGATATTGGTTACGTAACAGCTTTAATCTAACACTAATCCTAGGGTACAAACTCTCAGATATTGGTTACGTAACATCTTAATGTGTGTACAAAGCATCAAGGTACAAAACGTCCAGAGTACTAATTGACCTGGCACAAACATATGAGGCGATATTATGTCACCGATAATTGGTATCACCACGTAAATAAAAGATGGAGGTCTGTGCTGTTTCTTTCACTTTGTTAATTAGTTTAAGCAATATTTATTTAGTTGAATAAACATAGTCAAGTATATATAAATTAATATGTACATACATGTAGGATTGAGGAGAAAGCAACCTGCATGTATCGTTACCTCTTTCCTATTTATGCAGTTATGATTTATTTCTTACTGATTAATATTGCATACAATAAAATATATAATATTACGCTTAATTGAAAGTGAACATTATTTGCACAGCGTCCGCCTCCGTGGTCGAGTGGTTACGGTCGCTGACTTGTATACCACTGTAACCATCATCACTGATGGTCACGGGTTCGAGCCCCGCTCAGACCGTGTCTCATTTATATGAAAAAGTTGGCAGTTTCTTACGGAGGTTGGTGCACCCAAGTACTGGTTAACCACTGGAGCCTGCCCAGGAAAGGTGTTGTTAGGTAAACTGCCCGCCGGCGATATAGCCCAAAATGGTGCTGATGCAGGCGTAAAACCCGAAATATAACATAACATATATTCGCACAGCCTCCTTTTGAAACAGAAATACTTATGTAAGCGACTGACAACTTTCTGACATGTATCACTTGTCTCGGATAGAGCAATCCTGCAGCCCTGATGATAGCTGTGAAAGGCCAGTTGTAATGATGGCGCATTGGACCACTCGACCACGGATGCCATTTTTATATATAATGATAATGTCTATCCCAGTATATAATTGTGCAAGTATTTTCTGAAAACCTCAGTATCACCATCTCTGATGTACCCCCGCTATCTCAGTCGGTAGAGTGCTAGACCTGTAAGAGAACAGTCTCGGTTTTGAGTCACGTTTCGAGCTACACATTTTTATCGCCCTGTGACATAGGTCGGTTGAAATGGGACTGCGACTGAATGTATACCATAATACTTAGAGATCATGTTTAGCTAGTTCTCTATCCCTGGAAATTCATGAGATCATGTTTAGCTAGTTCTCTATCCCTGGAAATTCATGGAAGAACAGGGATCATTCTAGAGGGCAATGTGGGCGAAATTGTCGCCCTAGGGACCCTGACTTCTCCATAATAAATTTTTTTTGTTGGTTTTTACGATTTTCAAACAAAATTTTATCTAGTAAGAGACACTGGCCCATTATAAAGCACTCCTTCTATTCAAATGTTGTATTTAATGGTTGTACTGTGCATTTTAACCCTATTTTGCAGAAGTATATTAAAGAACACCATTTAAGGAAGCGATCACACGTTTTCTCACTTCTCCCAAAAATTCTGACCTAGAATGAACCCTGGAAGAATTCCAATTTGGTAGGGAAGTATGTCGCTGTATGAACTTAGCCGCCATTGGGGAGATTATGTGAATCGGCCAATCAGAATCGGGATATTACAAGAAGTTCTAATTACAAACAAATATCAGTACAGTAATCTAATGTCTTTGTGTAATAAAAACAGGACAAGCGGAGATTGAAGTTGCTGTGGAGACATGAGAAGTCTTGGTGGAGCAGGCCCCGAGGTTATAAAACTTGTCCAATCTCAAAACTCAGTCTCAAACGTCAGAATTGGTTCAGCTGACATTAACACTCAGAATCAACCAATCAGATCATTTGAGCTTGAGTTTGAGATCTGAGAAAAGTTTTATAACCTCGGGGCCAGGCTATTTTTGTTTGAGATTGATTTTATTGTTTGTTTCAGCATGAAGAGGACTTTCTGTATATCATAAGTGCAGTTAAAGGTGGTCCTGGGGAGAAACGTCTAGCCTCACAGTTTGTCACCCGCTTCTTCAAGTACTTTCCGAAACTAGCGTACCAAGCCATCAACGCTTTGTTTGACCTGTGTGAAGATGAGGACATTAACGTAAGATAATTAAAGTTTTATATTAAAGTCTTATTAACTCTTTGCATGCTTTGTAAAATAAAAGCTATAAATCCGTGTATCGGAATTATTTGATTTGTGTTTTATTCTGAAAGTTATGTTGGTGTTTTTGCAAATATGTGATGATATTAGTAAACTGTCACTAAACAGGGTTCCCTCTGTCTGAATTTTTGTCTGTGCCACTTCTGTCGCCAATTGAAAAAACTGGAGCTAATTTAAAAAACTTGGAGCCAACTAAGAGCCAATAGTTCACAGATACATATTTGAAGCCATATATTTGACAAAACATGTTAAAAAACAAACAAACAAAAAGTTGCGCCAAATATTTTTTGCCAATTTACAAAATTTAGCGCCAATATTTGTTGGCGCTACTAGCGACCGACAGCGGGAAACCTGCATGGACATCTCCCTCTCTTAATGCAGTACCAGCCACAAGAACAGTTGGCAGAGACAACACACATCTCCCTTGTATACCATGGACTTCTCCCTCTCTTAATGCAGTCCCAACCGCAAGAACAGTTGGCAGAGACAACACACATCTCCCTTGTATACCATGGACTTCTCCCTCTCTTAATGTTGTATCTTTCTTTAGAGATACCCTGCTGTGCCAATATATAGATATTACTTCATCTTAGATGATGTGCGTTATGAAATATATCTGGGAGGTTAGGTCAAGGTACAGCTTTGTTGTATTATTGTGTTAGCCTGGGAACAGGTGTCGATATATTTTGCCTGGTCATATACTATTAATTGGGCCGTATTGAGTTTCTGATAATATGAACTTTTTTGCCAGAAACTAAAAAGTGAAAAATCAACAGACTGGAACCCAGGCTATTATGTGTATATATAGTTTCATATAAGGAAACAGGCTATTATTGTGTATGTATATTTTCAGATAAGGAAACAGGCTATTATTGTGTATATATATATATATACTGAGTCAAAAAAGAAACGATACCTGGTGTTTATGTGTCTATAATTTCAACATTTATTAAGAAAATTCTTTGAAAATTCATAAGATGATAGTTCAACATGTTTGAAAGAGCACATAAAGCATAATGAGCCTCCGAAACTGTCTGCTGCGTGATGACGTAATTCGTCGGACAGGGGTCTAATGGAGTTTTCACACAGACGTCAATACCGAGTATGGGCACCATTTGCGTCTCTCACTGCAATGCACCGCCATCGCATCGAACGGAGCTGGTCAATATTTGTCCACTCCTGACGCAAAACATCCCTCAGTTGGTTTAACGTTACCGGCTGACGCGGCGGTCTAACGTATCCCACAAATGTTCTATGGGTGACAAGTCTGGTGACAAAGCAGGCCACGGCAGGGTTTCAATATTGTTCTGCTCCAATAATGTGGTGGAAATCCGAGCAGTAGGACACCTGGCGTTGTCCTGTTGGAACAGTGTGATGTTTCTGTTGGCGTTAAAGAATGGCACAACAACTGGCGCAAGGATCTCATCACAGTACCGCTGGGCGTTTAGGTTCCCGTCCACCACTAACAGTTCAGTGCGACTGCCGAAGGTGATACCGCCCCACGCCATAACGCTTCCGCCCCCGAACAGATCGACCTGACGTACACATGCGTCGGCGTAACATTCACCGCGTCTGCGATATACCCGCTCTCTGCCATCCGCTCGACGCAAACAGAACCGCGATTCATCGCTAAACATCACCGAATTCCACTGTAACCGAGTCCAGCGAGCACGTTCCGTCGTCCATTCCCGCCGTAGGTCACGGTGACGTCGTGTCAGGATGGGTCCAACGTATGGCCGATAGGCACGAATGCCACGTTCACCGAGCCGGTTCCTGACTGTTTGTGCACTGATGCGATTGTTGGTCATCCCAGGAGTAACGGCAGCTGTGTGCGTAGCAGGTAGGAACCGGTCACGTAAATGTGACGGTCCTGTTCACGCGTCGTCACACGTGGTCGACCAGATCTTGGACGGTCGTCCACCGATCCATGTGTTCGATAACATCGAAGTAGACGTGTTATCGTGATCCGCGCAACCCCCGAGTCGATTTGCGACGTCATGGCAATGGCACGCATTCTCTGATTGCGGTTTAGCCTAGGCATTTTGTTTGAGGTAACAATGGGTATGTAAGGTGTTTTTCCTCGATGATAATGCAATACCAGTACAATAAACCGGTTTTCCGATTTGTACATGTGTAGGAAGTTGTCTTTGTTGAGGAGCATGTGCAAATCGAAAATTCGGCGTTCCAGGATTATCGGGTGTTTATTTACCTGTGTTTATGGTTGGCTGACGTTGCAATAAGATACCCGGTACTGATACGTAATAATATATTAAACCTTTCTATGGTTTTATCCGTTTTACGTCATTTTTAGTTTGGTATCGTTTCTTTTTTGACTCAGTATATATATATTCAGATAAGGAAACAGGCTATTATTGTGTGTGTATATAATATATATATATTCACATAAGGAAACGGGCTATTATTGTGTATATATATATATTTTCAGATAAGGAAACAGGCTATTATTGTGTGTGTATATAATATATATATATTCACATAAGGAAACGGGCTATTATTGTGTATATATATATTATATACTGAGTCAAAAAAGAAACGATACCTGGTGTTTATGTGTCTATAATTTCAACATTTATTAAGAAAATTCTTTGAAAATTCATAAGATGATAGTTCAACATGTTTGAAAGAGCACATAAAGCATAATGAGCCTCCGAAACTGTCTGCTGCGTGATGACATAATTCGTCGGACAGGGGTCTAATGGAGTTTTCACACAGACGTCAATACCGAGTATGGGCACCATTTGCGTCTCTCACTGCAATGCACCGCCGTCGCATCGAACGGAAGAGTCTCTGAATCTCTTGCTGGTCAATATTTGTCCACTCCTGACGCAAAACATCCCTCAGTTGGTTTAACGTTACCGGCTGACTTCGTCTGACGCGGCGGTCTAACGTATCCCACAAATGTTCTATGGGTGACAAGTCTGGTGACAAAGCAGGCCACGGCAGGGTTTCAATATTGTTCTGCTCCAATAATGTGGTGGAAATCCGAGCAGTAGGACACCTGGCGTTGTCCTGTTGGAACAGTGTGATGTTTCTGTTGGCGTTAAAGAACGGCACAACAACTGGCGCAAGGATCTCATCACAGTACCGCTGGGCGTTTAGGTTCCCGTCCACCACTAACAGTTCAGTGCGACTGCCGAAGGTGATACCGCCCCACGCCATAACGCTTCCGCCCCCGAACAGATCGACCTGACGTACACATGCGTCGGCGTAACATTCACCGCGTCTGCGATATACCCGCTCTCTGCCATCCGCTCGACGCAAACAGAACCGCGATTCATCGCTGAACATCACCGAATTCCACTGTAACCGAGTCCAGCGAGCACGTTCCGTCGTCCATTCCCGCCGTAGGTCACGGTGACGTCGTGTCAGGATGGGTCCAACGTATGGCCGATAGGCACGAATGCCACCTTCACCGAGCCGGTTCCTGACTGTTTGTGCACTGATGCGATTGTTGGTCATCCCAGGAGTAACGGCAGCTGTGTGCGTAGCAGGTAGGAACCGGTCACGTAAATGTGACGGTCCTGTTCACGCGTCGTCACACGTGGTCGACCAGATCTTGGACGGTCGTCCACCGATCCATGTGTTCGATAACATCGAAGTAGACGTGTTATCGTGATCCGCGTAACCCCGAATCGATTTGCGACGTCACGCTGACGTAAACCGCCGTCAATCATGCCAATGGCACGCATTCTCTGATTGCGGTTTAGCCTAGGCATTTTGTTTGAGGTAACAATGGGTATGTAAGGTGTTTTTCCTCGATGATAATGCAATACCAGTACAATAAACCGGTTTTCCGATTTGTACATGTGTAGGAAGTTGTCTTTGTTGAGGAGCATGTGCAAATCGAAAATTCGGCGTTCCAGGATTATCGGGTGTTTATTTACCTGTATTTATGGTTGGCTGACGTTGCAATAAGATACCCGGTACTGATACGTAATAATATATTAAACCTTTCTATGGTTTTATCCGTTTTACGTCATTTTTAGTTTGGTATCGTTTCTTTTTTGACTCAGTATATATATACTGAGTCAAAAAAGAAACGATACCTGGTGTTTATGTGTCTATAATTTCAACATTTATAAAGAACATTCTTTGAAAATTCATAAGATGATAGACCAACATGTTTGAAAGAGGAGCACATAAAGCATAATGAGCCTCCGAAACTGTCTGCTGCGTGATGACGTAATTCGTCGGACAGGGGTCTAATGGAGTTTTCACACAGACGTCAATACCGAGTATGGGCACCATTTGCCTCTCTCACTGCAATGCACCGCCGTCGCATCGAACGGAAGAGTGTCTGAATCTCTTGCTGGTCAATATTTGTCCACTCCTGACGCAAAACATCCCTCAGTTGGTTTAACGTTACCGTCTGACGCGGCGGTCTAACGTATCCCACACATGTTCTATGGGTGACAAGTCTGGTGACAAAGCAGGCCACGGCAGGGTTTCAATATTGTTCTGCTCCAATAATGTGGTGGAAATCCGAGCAGTATGACACCTGGCGTTGTCCTGTTGGAACAGTGTGACGTTTCTGTTGGCGTTAAAGAACGGCACAACAACTGGCGCAAGGATCTCATCACAGTACCGCTGGGCGTTTAGGTTCCCGTCCACCACTAACAGTTCAGTGCGACTGCCGAAGGTGATACCGCCCCACGCCATAACGCTTCCGCCCCCGAACAGATCGACCTGACGTACACATGCGTCGGCGTAACGTTCACCGCGTCTGCGATATACCCGCTCTCTGCCATCCGCTCGACGCAAACAGAACCGCGATTCATCGCTAAACATCACCGAATTCCACTGTAACCGAGTCCAGCGAGCACGTTCCGTCGTCCATTCCCGCCGTACGTCACGGTGACGTCGTGTCAGGATGGGTCCAACGTATGGCCGATAGGCACGAATGCCACGTTCACCGAGCCGGTTCCTGACTGTTTGTGCACTGATGCGATTGTTGGTCATCCCAGGAGTAACGGCAGCTGTGTGCGTAGCAGGTAGGAACCGGTCACGTAAATGTGACGTCCGAATGTGACGGTCCTGTTCACGCGTCGTCACACGTGGTCGACCAGATCTTGGACGGTCGTCCACCGATCCATGTGTTCGATAACGTCGAAGTAGACGTGTTATCGTGATCCGCGTAACCCCGAGTCGATTTGCGACGTCACGCTGACGTAAACCGCCGTCAATCATGCCAATGGCACGCATTCTCTGATTGCGGTTTAGCCTAGGCATTTTGTTAGAGGTAACAATGGGTATGTAAGGTGTTTTTCCTCGATGATAATGCAATACCAGTACAATAAACCGGTTTTCCGATTTGTACATGTGTAGGAAGTTGTCTTTGTAGAGGAGCACGTGCAAATCGGAAATTCGGCGTTCCAGGATTATCGGGTGTTTATTTACCTGTGTTTATGGTTGGCTGACGTTGCAATAAGATACCCCGTACTGATACGTAATAATATATTAAACCTTTCTATGGTTTTATCCGTTTTACGTCATTTTTAGTTTGGTATCGTTTCTTTTTTGACTCAGTATATATTCAGATAAGGAAACAGGCTATTATTGTGTGTGTATATAATATATATATATTCACATAAGGAAACGGGCTATTATTGTGTATATATATATATTTTCAGATAAGGAAACAGGCTATTAAGGACCTTCCAGCATTGTGTAAGGTAAACGCAGAGCATGTACCAAAGATTGCCGAGGCCCTGACACAGTTACTGCAGTGCGATGATCCAATAGAGCTGAGTCTCATACATGCCGCCCTCAATCACCTCTTCACCATTAATGCTAAAAGTGAGTACTTCTACGTAGAATTGTCCCGACGGTACCTTGTTTAACACTTTACTCCGCAACAGAAGAGGCATTGTCTCCGTGTCTCGATGGTACCCTGTTTAACACTTTACTCCACAACAGAAGAGGCATTGTCTCCGTGTCTCGACGGTACCCTGTTTAACACATTACTCTACAATAGAAGAGGCATTGTCTCTGTGTCTCGACGGTACCCTGTTTAACACATTACTCCACAATAGAAGAGGCATAATCTCCGTGTCACGACGGTACCCTGTTTAGCACATTACTCCACAATAGAAGAGGCATTGTCTCCGTGTCTCGACGGTACCCTGTTTAACACATTACTCCACAACAGAAGAGGCATTGTCTCCGTGTCTCGACGGTACCCTGTTTAACACATTACTCCACAATAGAAGAGGCATTGTCTCCGTGTCTCGACGGTACCCTGTTTAACACTTTACTCCACAACAGAAGAGGCCTTGTCTCCGTGTCTCGACGGTACCCTGTTTAACACTACTCCACAACAGAAGAGGCATTGTCTCCGTTACTCGATGGTACCCTGTTTAACACTACTCCGCAACAGAAGAGGCATTGTCTCCGTGTCTCGATGGTACCCTGTTTAACACTACTCCACAACAGAAGAGGCATTGTCTCCGTGTCTCGACGGTACCCTGTTTAACACTTTACTCCACAACAGAAGAGGCATTGTCTCCGTGTCTCGACGGTACCCTGTTTAACACATTACTCCACAACAGAAGAGGCATTGTCTCCGTGTCACGATGGTACCCTGTTTAACACATTACTCCACAATAGAAGAGGCATTGTCTCCATGTCTCGACGGTACCCTGTTTAACACATTACTCCACAACAGAAGAGGCATTGTCTCCGTGTCTCGACGGTACCCTGTTTAACACATTACTCCACAATAGAAGAGGCATTGTCTCCGTGTCTCGACGGTACCCTGTTTAACACATTACTCCATAATAGAAGAGGCATTGTCTCCGTGTCTCGACGGTACCCTGTTTAACACATTACTCCACAACAGAAGAGGCATTGTCTCTGTGTCTCGATGGTACCCTGTTTAACACTCCACAACAGAAGAGGCATTGTCTCCGTGTCTCGATGGTACCCTGTTTAACACATTACTCCACAACAGAAGAGGCATTGTCTCCGTGTCTCGACGGTACCCTGTTTAACACATTACTCCACAATAGAAGAGGTATTGTCTCCGTGTCTCGACGGTACCCTGTTTAACACATTACTCCACAATAGAAGAGGTATTGTCTCCGTGTCTTGACGGTACCCTGTTTAACACATTACTCCACAATAGAAGAGGCATTGTCTCCGTGTCTCGACGGTACCCTGTTTAACACATTACTCCACAATAGAAGAGGCATTGTCTCCGTGTCTCGACGGTACCCTGTTTAACACATTACTCCACAACAGAAGAGGCATTGTCTCCGTGTCTCGACGGTACCCTGTTTAACACTACTCCACAACAGAAGAGGCATTGTCTCCGTGTCTCGACGGTACCCTGTTTAACACTACTCCACAACAGAAGAGGCATTGTCTCCGTGTCTCGACGGTACCCTGTTTAACACATTACTCCACAACAGAAGAGGCATTGTCTCTGTGTCTCGATGGTACCCTGTTTAACACTCCACAACAGAAGAGGCATTGTCTCCGTGTCTCGATGGTAACCTGTTTAACACATTACTCCACAACAGAAGAGGCATTGTCTCCGTGTCTCGACGGTACCCTGTTTAACACTCCACAACAGAAGAGGCATTGTCTCCGTGTCTCAACGGTACCCTGTTTAACACATTACTCCACAACAGAAGAGGCATTGTCTCCGTGTCTCGACGGTACCCTGTTTAACACATTACTCCACAACAGAAGAGGCATTGTCTCCGTGTCTCGACGGTACCCTGTTTAACACATTACTCCACAACAGAAGAGGCATTGTCTCCATGTCTCGACGGTACCCTGTTTAACACATTACTCCACAACAGAAGAGGCATTGTCTCTGTGTCTCGACGGTACCCTGTTTAACACATTACTCCACAACAGAAGAGGCATTGTCTCCGTGTCTCGACGGTACCCTGTTTAACACATTACTCTACAATAGAAGAGGCATTGTCTCCGTGTCTCGACGGTACCCTGTTTAACACATTACTCCACAATAGAAGAGGCATAATCTCCGTGTCACGACGGTACCCTGTTTAGCACATTACTCCACAATAGAAGAGGCATTGTCTCCGTGT